>JANHMN010000022.1:34427608-34467879 GCA_030674055.1 Rhabdomys pumilio
CTTCTTCTTCTTCTTCTTCTTCTTCTTCTTCTTCTTCTTCTTCTTCTTCTTCTTCTTCTTCTTCTTCTTCTTCTTTTTTTGACAGGGTTTCTCTGTATAAGCCTGTCTGTCCTGGAACTAGCTCTAGACCAAGATGGCCTCAACCACACAGAGATCTGCTTCCATGTACCTCCTAAGTGCTGGAACTAAGGAAATGTGCCACCACTGCCTGAATTAATATATTCTTAAAGTTAATAAAAGGCCAACTAAATGGCCATGATATTGAAGCGACTTTTAAGGACTTAGTGTTATATTCGTATTTTCATATATTTCTTAGCTGCCACCAAAGAATGTTCTTTCTTTAATAGAATACAGTTCACACAAAACCTCACAACCAATCAATATGCAGTGAAAAAAGAAACTAAAAACTGGGCAGTGTTCAGCGGTAACAGGTACATCTACACCACAGGCTCTCCTTCTGAGATTCAGGAATCTGTGAGGAGAGCTGATGAAACAATTGTTAAGTCCCAGAGGAGATAATAATTACAAGAATATTATATTTTGCAGACACATCGGGACATCTTCATGCATGAACACACATTGGTGATGACAACATGCTCAAAATCTGAGCAAACCAGAGACAAAAATTTGAGCATGGAGAGTAGAGATAGACATGAAGTCCTACCCCAGTTGTAGGAACTGCTGGTAATTGATAGCTGCTGGCAGAGAGTCAAAGTTCCTTAAATTGTATTTCGTGATAATTCAACCATGCCTCCGCGCATGGTCACACACCCTACAGTGCATGGGTGATACAGATTTTACTAAATCAAAGAGATCAAACAAATGAGACCATGAGGTGGGCTGATAGGTTGGTGAATCGGGGAACAATTGGGGGATGAAGCTGATACAACTGGTTGCATGAAGTTCTCAAAGAAATGAAAAAATATTTTAAAAAAGTAAGTGGTAAACTGGATATAATAATAGGTACCTATAATCTCAACATGCTGGAGGTGGGGACAGGCAAATCAGAAGATCAAAGCCATCTTTAGCCAAACTGAATTCAAGGGAAAACTGAGCTACAAGAAAACTTACCTAAATACACCCATACACACACACACACACACACACACACACACACACACACACACACACAAAGAGAGAGAGAAAGGTAGACCGACACACAGACAGACAGACAGACAGACAGACAGAAAGACAGACAGACAGATGGAAACAGACAGAGACAGACATATGCATGTGTAAGTGCATACACAAACTCCCTAGAACAAAATAAAAGATAAATACTGAATTTAAACTGTATAACTACACAAAATTCACCTTCTTATACCAGCAGAAGGAAACTTACACTAGTGTCAATGTGCTTACCTTATGGTTCTGTGCTGTAGATTACTAGGCTGCGTGCTTGGAAATGCTGCTGAGCTTTGCTATGCTCAGTAGTATTATTTCATAACTGCACACAAGCTTGAAAGCTTGCCCATAACACATAAGTCGAATAAGTAACTAAATAAAGAAGCCATATCCCCGTCCCTCGCTGTTTTAGTGAGACTTGGAGCTTGTTTCTCTTACAGAGCATATCTATATGGGAAGGTCCTGGCTAATGGAAAATTGCCACGATAAGAAGTCTGTATGGTTGATGTGGCATGGATTTTAATTGCATAGTGTGTATATGTATCTTAATTGTAGATTTTTTTAAATTAAGTATAGTTAAATAATTTCTACCCTGACATTCCTCCTTTCCAATCCTCTCTTCAAACCCCCAATTCCTCTGAAATTCATAGCATCTCTGTGCTTAACTGTTATATATATAAACTGGGTCCAATTAGTCCAATTAGTGTTAGCAATATGAATATTATTTTAGTCATGCCTGACCATTTAGTATTGGATAACTACTCAGGGTGCTTATTTTTAGAGAGATTAATTCATTCTCTCCCTCCCCCTTTTTTTCTCTTTCTCTCCCTGACCCTCTTTCTCTCTCTTTCTGTCTCTCAAGAACGTGCTAGTTACTTGTAGACCTTCATCTGTGGAGGAGACTTTGTGGGTTTCTAGGTTCCACATTAGAATGCCAATTTGAATTAGAATTACTCAAGGCTTTGGGTCTAAATAGATGTGAGTTTACCTATGAGCATGACATCACTCTTGTGTGGAAGTCAGAGAACACCTTTGTGGAATTGATTTCTCTCCTTCTAACATTGTACATTTTGGATGGCAAGTCAACAGGGTTTGTTAAAGAGACTTTAACAACTGGTCCAGCATGCTGGCCTGATTCTGGATATCTTAATAATAAAGGTTCATATACTAACTGGTAAGTCAGATTTTTCTATCATTCAGTTTATGTTTCTGAATTTATTTTCATTGTTATGCATATGTCTGTCTCTGTGTGTAAGCATTGCATATGTCAGTAGCTGCAGACGTAGGAAGAGGGAGTTAGAGCTTCTGAATCTGCAGTCACATGTGGTTGAAAATCATTCAGTGTGAGCTTTGGGAGCTGACATCACAGACCTTAGAGGACTAAGAAAGTTTTTAACCCATCAGCTATCTCTCTGGCCCTTCATCATGTAATTTAATATGACCCAAAGTACTTAGTAGTGCTGGTAAATGAATACATAATGCATTCATTTTTTCTGCATTCTGTATTTTACCTTATCCCTACTTAGACATAAAAAAAGAATGAAATAATATAGAAATTTTGGCAAATTTACAGAGTCATTTATAATTATTTAACAGGGCAAACTGCATGTACATTATGTAACACAATACAGACCATAAAACTGTACCCTAGTGTGCAATTAAATTCTAGGGCCACTTTGTGAAGAATTCCACTATTTGTAGTGTGCTTTCTACTGTGTAAAGCACATGATGGAATACCCATGAAAAACCCACTCTTAGAGTTCAAAGCTACAGATCATTGAATATGGTGCCAAGAAAATTAAATGTGTGCCCAACTAGCAAAATGCTGTAAGTGAATTTGAAGGTCTCTCGAAAGCACATCAGTCAGAAAATGCCATCAGCTCAGCCCAGTTTACTCCCCTCAGCCCTTTATACGGAAGAATTATTGAGCAACTCAAGGTTAGGAAATTATAGCTCTTCTCTGGTATAAGGGCACAGTATTGTGTTTATTAAGCTGCTTCATTTAATAGTCACTTTTGGACACAAAGAGTTCTGAAATGTATGTAAAACATACTAGTTTTATTCAGTCTTCCTAGAACATAGCTTTGGAGATTCTGTGACCTTTGAAATTTGTGTGGATGATTTTTAGCACCTAATTCTGAGAGCTCCTTGGATTTCTTATAACTAACAAATAACTTGGAATACAAAGGAGGAAGTAAGTGGCTTCATGCATGTTCTATTTATGTCAAAGAAAGTTAAGCACTTTATGTCTTCTCATCTCAGAATTCTATTTTAATTCATATTTCCCCGGTAATAACACTGAGAAAAAAAGGACAAAAAGACATTAGTTTATTATTAATTAATAAATCTAAAAAGCTAGTAGGTGGTAGACAAGATAGTCAAATCTCACAGAGTTATTCGAAGCATTGTAATAAACTTCTGCCCCTCAGAGTTATTCAAACCAGTATAATAATCACAAAGCTCTATGTAAATCACCAATCTCTGTCCAAGCCATAAGATAATTCCACTCTACATCAACTATCCATGGTCACTGTCAGGCTTTCTGTTTGTAGAGTGTTCTTTGAATGCCTGCATTAAAGTGTTTCTGAGCTAGAAATGGGAATATATAGAATAGCCCATTAAATTCAAGTTTGCAGTAATGTTTTGTATATAAGGGGGATCCAAATATTTCAAAGAATGTATTTGCATTAAAATATACACTTAGCATTTTTGTGAAGTTTAAATTTTTCTGACCATTTTATCTGCTACAAAAAGAGAACACAAAACATCAGAAAGTAGTTTTTCTTTTTCTTCGGGAATGTATAATCATAGTTTAAAGGAGACAGATGAAACATTTTAAGGAACCTTTGCCCAGTGAAGTGGGTTGGTGTGACTCCTACAGTCTTTCTTCCTTCACCTCCCATCTTCTTCTCATTACAGATGCATTTTGCAAATCTGGCACACATGCCTTTTTTGTTGCAAGGAAAAGCAGGATAATGCCTATCTTCCATTGTCTACTTTGTTGATTAGAAAAACATGACGATATTCAAAAGGCCGTTTAAAGTAAATCTGTCAGAATTTCCTGGTGGTTTAAAATGATCAAAGATTCTTCTGAAAGAAAAAATAGTCATACAATTCTGAAAGGCAGAGGGAGATGCTCTCCAAAGCCAACCTCAGTGGCTACCACACAGTATACTGTGCACTGAGGAATGTGAGGGCATTGTCAATGTATCTGAAACAACTTAAAATCCTCTAGGGATGCTATGTTAATCAGAACTCTAAACTAATTCTATAATACAAAATATATTCTAGGCCATAAAACTTTCTATTCTTTTAAAATTGTTGCTGCTATTCTGAGATAAAACCAATGTGTCTGTTGGAATTAGATTGTCCTTACAGGTTCATCCCACACTGGATCGTAGATCTGAAGTCAATTTGAACTTTAGACTCAAAAGAGTACAGATCACAAACCCGAAAGGGAGAAGTATCAGAAATTCATGAGAAGATTCGATAAAATATATGTACTTGGTCCTGAGAATTATTAAAGCAGATGATTTTCAGTGGTAAAAGAAAAGTTATCAATGGAAACTTTTTTTTAAATATTCCTTTGAAATCAAAACAAAAAAGCAATAAAACTTGTACTATGGCAGTTTCATAAATGCTTCTAATTTTTGTGTGTGGTTCTTAGTATATTAGTAATCTGTAGCATGTATTAGAGTGTTATGCTACAGTAGCCATCCACAATCAGGAACTTAGCACTGTGGAATTAATGTTGGGTTCATAGTTTCTATTTCATCATAATAACTCAGGATGGATACAATAAATATCATTTTGATTGTGGTCTGTTGACATCCAGGACAAATTCAAACTCCTGAAGGCTTGCTAAATTTATTCATTGTAATGAAATAATGTAACTTATTTCTCTCAATATCTGAGGGCCAGAAAATAATTTACTAACAAATAATAAGGACAACTTAAGAACTTATTACTATAGTCAGTTTTTAAAAGTATATAACAACTGAGAGGGAGGATAGGATAGGGGGTTCTGGCTATATCTCACTACTACTAATTGCTAATTATTCACAATCCACACAACCCAAGCTTCCATCGGAAGCATATCTAATATTGAATTTTCTGACTCTGTGAATATTTCAAAAACACGATCATACAAACAGTGTTCTACCTGTGGAAATACAGTGGAATTATGTCTGACGTTACGGACCTGACAAGTAAATCATCACAAGGTATTCTAAATCTCTGTTTTCAATGATAAAACCAATGTAGTCACATCTCTCACTCTTAAAATAATAGTTCCCTATTTGAAGCAAAGTGACACAATTAAACAGATTGATTTCAGAAATTCCTTGTGCTGAGTAATTGCACAAAACTTATTTTCTGGTAAATATTATCTACTTCTTCACAACAATTACTCCGTAAATGTTATATATACATATGTATGTATATACTGTCTGGATTTCAAGTATGTATTATGACATGACATACACTCCTGGCTCTATTATTTTTTGCATTAAGCATCTAACAGAATTTTCATGAACTGAAGACTACATGAATACTTCTGAATTATTCCTATTTGTTCCTAATGACCTAAGATGCTTGCAAGCTTCAGAAGTTATGAAGATCAATGTAATAATACTAAAGAAAAACTATAATAGTACATTAATCACAAGGGATTAGTAATTCAGCCCATAGAAAAATAAACACCAATGATATTATATAAGGACCATTAGAGCATTACAAATCCTTAGAGAAGGAAGTTACCATCAAATAAAGTTGTGGTGGTATAAATATTTTTCCTACATAAAAAAAATAGTAAGAAAAAAATAGAAAATTGTAGCCCTTTGTTACAACCTACACAGAGATAAAACTACAATGGAGTTAAAGTAAAGGAATTAAAGCACATATAATTATTTTAACTTCATAAAAAGAGCAAATGATATTTTTTCTTCATTTGTAAATTAAATTTGTAGAAGAACTAAAAATTAAATTTCAAAATAAATTAGTTATTATTATTTGAGACGTAAATACTAAAAATGTTTTCAACTAATAAACACTATCTAAACAAAAGAAGTCACACCACATATTGAAAAATATTACTTTAAAGCCAATTAATACATATCATCAAAATAGAAATAAAAAATAATACAATGGGATCTTTTGTGAAGTGAGATTTAATAAAAAGTACATGAATAAAAAGAATATTAAGCATTAACTTAGGTCTTGGTTTTATTTGTGAGTTCCACTTTCATTATCCAAATATATACAGTTATTTGTTTTGGCCCAAAAGAAAACT
Source organism: Rhabdomys pumilio (assembly GCA_030674055.1). Taxonomy (NCBI): domain Eukaryota; kingdom Metazoa; phylum Chordata; class Mammalia; order Rodentia; family Muridae; genus Rhabdomys; species Rhabdomys pumilio. Next base: position 34,434,024 of record JANHMN010000022.1, read on the forward strand.
CAAAACCTCATTTACAATAGACGAAGACAAAACACTTACACTTCAATTTACAAGACACGAAATTTCAAACTGCTGTGCTAACAACTATAGAGAAAGACCCAAAGGAATCCTAAGTGTTTCCAGGAAGGACATCATTTCCCACTAATCGGAGAGTGGTTCTTTGATGGAAAGAAGATATTTCCAGGAAGAAGCAGGAACATGCACCAGGATGTGGAGGTAAAAGAAAACATTCTCCTTCCAGGACTTGTTCACATGCCTCTAGAGAGCATAGGGCAGGCGGTATGAAATCTGAAAGGAAAGGGCTAAGTGGTTTTACATCATAGAGAAATGTTTCTTTGTATTTATATTCTTACCAGTCAGGTTTTGTTTAGCACATATCAGTAAGAAATAATAATAAAAAATAACTCACAAATAAAAGTCTTCTTGTATGACTAACAAAAATGAGAAACAGAACAAGTGTTTACTATCTTAAGACACAAACATGGTGTAGTTAGGCAGGGATGTTCAGCTGATAAAGGTCTGAGTTCAACACCAGGATCCATATCGCAAATAAAGACAACCATCTACTGAGTATTGATCTCTAATGTGCACACATGTGTTGAAACCCACGAAGGGCATTGATAAATAATAAGTTATAGGAAGGGTGATTTTTAAAGACAATGTATATACACATTATCTATCTACTAAACATTCTTAGGAGTCCAGCTTCTGAGCTGAACCACCCATTGACATCCACTTAGTATAAAAGAGCTGGTGAGAAAGTAGACTTTAGGTCAGCCCATAATGGTCTATCTGTTAAATCACAGAGGCCTTGGAGAATTAGACTGTTACTGTCTCTTGTCAAATAATACCACACTCAAAATAGCTTGCTATTAACATCAATCAAAACACTTTAGGTGTATGATATAAATACCTAAAATACATAGTTTCAGTCTACAAAGTACCCAATATAGAATTGGTTTAGGAATACCAAAACCAAAAGAGAATGCCCTAAGAACAAAAAGAATAGCAAAGACAGCTTCCTTGAAGCATTGAGGGGAAAAAATGGAGTTTGGACTTGAACCAAGATGCCAGATGCCTGATTTTACTAAAGGAGAAAGATAGTGTTACTGTTGGTTTCTTTGAATTATTTCTAGAAAAATGGTTCTGGCAGAGGAAACTCCAGACTGGACCAACTTATATTGTTACTAACTGAAACTCTCTGTTGAAAAGTACTTGCTAAAAAATAAGTGATTCAGACTCAACAAAGATACCAAGATCCTCCTCTCTTCTTGCTAATCCAGTATCTCTACTGGCAAAAGCTATGAAAGATGATCCCTAAAATGAAAACAAAGTAATTTATTCCCTGGGAGCTTTGGGGACTTGGTAGGTTGATATTATTGTTCTTCCATTGAGTTTTCAGACCCCCAAACCACCAACTAAGGAGTACACATGGAGGGACCCATATCTCCAGTAGCATATGTAGTAGAGGATGGCCTTGTGGGGCATCAATAGGATGAGAGGCCCTTGGTCCTGTGAAGGTTCAGTACACCAGTGTAGGGGAATTCTGGGGCAGAGGCCGGAGTAGGTGGGTGGGTGGCCTCATAGAAGTAGGAGAGGGGGAATGGGATAGTGGGTTTCTTGGGGATAGGACCAGGAAAGGGTATAACATTTGCAATGTAAATAAAGAAAATATCAAATTTAAAAAAAAAAGAAAGTAAACAAAGTAGCTTGTGAAATTCAATTCCACTATCATACAGCTGAACACAGCAGGGAAGATAGATAGATGAGAGACAACAGCTGCATAAAAAGAACAAGAGTAACTGCAATTGAGAGCCTCCTCAGAGTGCGGAGCAAAAAGAGTTGGGTGTTATATAACACCAGGTAGCTGAACTATTTTGTCTGCTTCTTTACAGGTGGAACTATCCTCCTGTATCTTAAATTAAAATAAGAACGAGTTAATAGAATCTGGCCACATTCAGGAAGAAGCCCCGTGGTATTTAGAATGTTTTAAATATTCATATAAGGCATGGTAAATGAGCAGGCATGATTTGGCTTGAAATGATGAATAACACTGCCAAGAAGATCTAAATTCTATCATAATAGAAGTGTATATTATGAATTAACTGTCAAGAGTTTATCTCACATTCTTCCTCACTGTCAATCAGTCATTTACTAATATTCCAGTGATTGAGAAAACTGTTCAAAATATCTGATAGTGACCAGTTAAATCCTAACACTACTGTTTCCATGAAATTATTATGATTGATCAGTTTCACGTGACTCATACTATTTATTAAATAGGTTGTACTATCAACTGAGAGCTATGTATGATTTGTACAATATGCTTTAGAAAGAAAAATGGGTGCATAGTCATCATCAGAGGCTTAAATTGTGATTATATATTATATATATAATATATAATAAAGTATATACATATATATATATATATATATATATATATATATATATATATATATATATTTGGTTTTTCAAGACAGGGTTTCTCTGTGTAGCCCTGGCTGTCCTGGAACTCACTCTGTAGACCAGGCTGGCCTCGAACTCAGAAATCAGCCTGCCTCTGCCTCCCAAGTCCTGGGATTAAAGGCGTGCACCACCACCACCCAGCTTAAATTGTGATTAATAATCCTAAAATAATGAGCTGGGCAAATGTCTCAGCTATGAAAAGCACTGGCTGTCCTTCCACAAAACCTAGGTTTGATCCTCAAAACACACATGACTACTCAGAACACTCTAACTCCAGTACAAGGAAATGTGATTTCCTGTTTTGGTCTTTGTGGGCACTAGGTACACAGTTGTGGCAGGGAAAACAGCCATTCACATAAAATAATAACATTTTAAAAATAATAATTAAAATATTTCATCTACTTACCATTCTCTTGAACAGCTTTGAATGACTACAATTGCTATAAAGAAATCAGTTTATGAAAACATATTTATAGTTGTTATATCAATGTAATCAAATATATTTATGAGAAATACTTCTGCGTTAGGAGTATCGTTTCACTACATGGTGTGAAAACACATAAAAGAAGCAATATATGAGATAAGTATTTATTTTGGGCTCATGGTTTCAGGGAATTTTAGTCAAATATAGTAGAGAAAGCATGTTGAAACAGTTCAGTCTGTAGTTGGTCTGGACAGGAGCCAAGGTGGCTGCTCAAGTGCTAGCTGCTGTTCAAGATACTAACAACTGAAAAACAGCAGAACCTAGATACAGCAGTCAAAGTTATGTCTCAATTGGCTTGCCACAAGCAACCAAGGGCTATAACTCAAAGACCTCACACTCTCCGTCATCAGCACTGCAAGCTGAGAACCAGTGCTCAACCTCATTGGGTTGGAGGGGCATTTCATACTCAAGCCGTCTTCTTTATTGTCAAGCATTTGTATCGGCCCATAGGACATCAACCATTTGAATCTTGAGATAAGTATTTTTTTTTCATTTGTTCAGTGGAAAAGCGAATGGATTACCCATCAGAACTGCTGTGGTGATTAAAGAATAGATGAAGCTTTAAAAGGCTTAACAAAGACTGTAACATTCCAAACCTTCACAACCGTAGTCTTTGTATTTCATGGTAGTTTTTTTTTTAAGTGTGTTAGTTTTTCTTTACAGGAAGTTGTCATTATTATCAAATAAATTACAATATGTAAAGTACATGAACTAGTTTGGGAACTGGAGAAGTATTATGTATTCTACTTTTCTTACTAAATAGCACTGATTATTATAAGAGGAGCAATTATTATAGGTATTGTATTCTCTCAAGACATCATTATATTTTGTTTCAACTAAGAGTTTTAAGATGATAAAGTATGTTACATAATTCTGGAAAATATTTTTACTCAAATTAGTTACGTGTTTGTGTGTGTGTGTGTGTATGTGTGTGTGTGTGTGTGTGTGTGTGTTAAATCCATATTTCCCTACACACTACTCCCTCATTATTTCTCCTTTTGTTATTTTATCTTGGATAATGTACATTTCACATTATTCATAGGTTACAAAATTCTATAGATGATACATTGACAGTTTCACTGCAAACTTTTCAGACATAAGTTTAATCTAAATATGCTAGCCTGAGCATCATTTCAACCAAAGATTTTTCAGGTATCTTCTCTTTTTTTGTCCCTCGACTTAGCCAACATCCTTGACTAGCTATGTGTTATGCTTTCAAGCATACAGTTATATTGATGTTCATCAGGTTTAATCAAAAGCTAATTTTCAAGGCAATAAAGTGAAATTACTATGATATAATTGTGAGTGCTATTAATATTTTCCATGGTAAATGTCATTGTTTTTATTGCCACAATTCTAGCAATGAGAATAGCACTGGCACATGTGCATGTGTGTATGTCTGTGAGTTTATTTGGAAAACCTTGCTTTCTTTATCAATACATGTGGCAAGCATTATGAAAAGACAATAAGATGTTTAAGAGGGTTTCTACCTTATCTTACCACATTTGTCTTCATCTGTGAATCTGTCATTAACTAAAGTGTATCTCAGCATCACTGGCAAATGCCATGTGCATTTTCAGCACAGATAGAAGTCTGGGATTTGGAGAAAGGACATTGAACTATACAAGCTCTCAAGGGAGTCATTACATTTTTTTGATTATGAAATATGTTTACAAATGGTAGGCTAAGTAGTTTCTTAAGACTTCATACAGCAAATTAAAATTCACTTATAAGGGAGACACATAAATATTCTCTCATGGCTCAAATTTTGAACCACAATGTTAAATAATAAAATGAGTAATAAGATAATTATAGTTATTTTTCTATTAACTCAAAATTTTTCTCCAGAACCTCTGGAACTCCACAAGGGTGCAAAATGGTTCAATGGAGTTGAAAAAAATAAATAAAAATAAAGAAGCATGCTTCATTGTGGAACTTAAGTGAATTTTCTTCCTCATGGCTCTGCTGTTGAAGAACAGAGGTTACTTAAAGAGAACTCTCAATATTTAATTCGAGCAGCATAAATACAATCTCTGCTGCCATTTTAACAATTAGACTTTGTAGTTGAGGACAAAGACCTAGACTAACGGCTCTTGAAGTAGAGAAGATCATTCCAGACAATTGATCTCAGTGACTGTGAACTGATTAGCTTTGAAAAGGTTTTTTTTTTTCCTATAAATAAATTCATATTGAGAAAAAAATAAAAGAGCATTTCAAAAGGACAATAGAATTACTCGTATTGACATGGAAATAGAAGGATAATATCTACTTTTCCAAATTCTATTTATTTCTGAAGAAGACTCAGTGCTCCTCTTTGGTAATTTTCTATAGAAAAGTTTGTGAACCATAACAAATCTGGAAAAAAACGTTTATTTTGCAGATGAAGATCATGCTATCCCCTCAAACATATATTGATTCTTATCAGGTATAATAACAGGCTATTTTAAAGAAGAAGGCTATCATTCTGCTGACTGAGTACTGCTCAGTGTATCAATCTCTGGTACTGGTCCTCCACATAATATAAAGCAGTATCATGGTGAGTGCCTGTCATCTATGCATTAAGGAAGGTGGAAGGAAAATTAAATAGTGTTCAAAGCTGTTCTCTAGTTATAATTAGCAAGATAAAGACAAACTGAGGCTACATGGGAGCCTGTCTCAATTTTTAAAAGAAAGTAATTTAAAAAATAAGCAATTTATCAGAGATATAAATTTACTTTTGTCATATACATAGAGTTATTAATATGGCCCAAGCTTCATGCCATTGATTTGATGGTTATAAAACCAGCTTGCAATGAGAAGTGTGTTGACACATATGAAGAGACTAAATAAAGATGAAACGGCTTGGCCAAGATCAGTTGGTAGAATGAAACATTACTAAAATCTTTGTTCACTGGGAGTGAGATGAATGAAACCCTTGCTCTCCTTTCTAATTTTGTACAGACTACTCAGTATAATTGTTCAGGAAGTCTGAAGATTCATGAAAGTTCTATTCTTCTTCATATCACCAATACACTCTAAACGTCTTTTAGCTGTTTTATTTGTTTCATTTGAGTTTTCTATCATATCATAATTTCAACTGTAAGATTAAAACAAGCAAACTAGCTACAAAACTACAGAACACACACTGCACATGTACACGCATGAGTGTGCATTCACACACACGAAAACACACGTGCTTACATAAAATTCCATTTATATGTGGAATCAAGCTTAGGAACTTGCATGTATTAAGCAAGTTCTCTCTGAAGTAATCTGCATTCTCAGCCAAGAGAATCTGAAAATGTGCACGTGTTCAGAGTACAAAGAGTCAAAGTAACGAGAATAGAAGTGCTGACCAGAGATCACAGCCATTTCTGCTTAGAATGATTCTATTTTGTTTTTCTGCATTGTGCTAATATTGGAAAAGGCACTATGTGTGGCAGTTGATTGTTTTTAATATCTAAGCAATGGTAATGGTAATTACATTATCTTGGTAGATTGAGTAGGAAATCCCTGGATCTCCCCCTTTTCACACGCAATCACTGCAATTTTCAGTTCCTCAGAAATATTTTGCCAGTTGTAAAAAAAAAAAACAAAAACAAAAACATTGAAATTATATTTTTGGTTAAATTTCTCACTAAATATTAGGTTTTTCTTAGGTTGAAGATCACATGTCATTGATGGAAACATACTACATGATTATTAAGAAAAATAAAAGTTACTCATTTAGAAAATTTGTAAAAAGGATTACTGAAATTGAAGCATTTGACGAAATGATATTCTAATATTTCAATTAAATAAAAAAGTCTAAGTACTTATATTTTTAAAGTGGTTTTTTTGCAAAATAAAATCAAAAGTACTAGGATAATAAGTATATTTTGCATTTTCTAAGCACTCAAAAATGTGTGTTTTAAAGAAAGAGACAATTTTGAAATCCCAGTTGGTAACATGACTCCACATTTAACTTTGAATTGAATTTTACAAAAGCTCTATTTTACCGTACATGAACTTCAGTCCAAGTGCATAGGAAGGTGTGGAGCCTCATCAAACAAACCAGCTTTGTATTTTTTAGTATTCCAATTTTAAAGGGATGAATTTTATAAACAGCACATATCTTGAATGTTGTTTTTAATTTATTAGGCAATTTCCATTGTTTTGTGTGCATGAATGCTTAGTACATTTGTGTGTGATAAATGCACAGCTATATGTGGAGACAAGAGGTCAGCCTCAGGTATCATATTACAGATGTGCTCCATCTTTTTTTTTTTTTTTTACAGTGGTTTCACTCTTTTGCCTGGGATAAACTAATTAGACTAATCTAGTTGGTTAGTGAGCTCTAAGAATCCTCCTGTCTCTGCTTCTCAAAGTGTTGGCATTTTTTTTTCTATTTTTTATTCGATACTTTATTTATTTACATTTCAGATGAAATTTCCCTTCCCCATTCCCTCCCCACCACCATTAATCCCCTATCCCATCCCTCCTCCTTCTTTTTTGCCTTTAAACTGTTAAATTACATGCACGTATTAAGGTCAGTTCTAGGTTGAGGTACTAGCAGTACAATAGATGCAAATAGTCAAGGAACAAGCAAGACAATAAACCCAGATTGTCAAGCAAACACCATTGTGCTCAATTTGTATATTTAAATTTATTGATTCTGTTTTACTTGTATAGGTATTATGTCTGTGCATATGTATAAGCACAACAAATGTATTGTGTGCCCACCAAGGTATAAAGCTGGTATTGGATTCCGTAGAAATAACATTACAGATGGTTTTTAAGTACTATATTGGTAATTATAGCTATACCTGGATTCTCTAAAAGAGCAAATGCTCTTAACTGTTATCTGAGCCACCTCTTTAGTTTCACCTTCAAATTGTTTTCCTTTTTTTTTTCAGGTATTATATGTTACCAAATTTAGGCATCTCATAATACTATGGTAAATACTACCAAATGATCAAACTTCCTAGACCGGTGGGGTTTTTTTTGTTGTTGTTGTTTATGTTCTATTTAAAAATTAAATTATTTAGATGACTTTTATTTTATGTCATTTTCACATTTTTGTTACATAAAGTAGAATTATTGTGTATTTAATATTAATTGTTGTGGCCTTCTACTGGGCTTAGAAAATAGTCATTTGAGATTTTATCAGCCAAAATGTGATCAATAATTTAAATAATACACAAAGTACAGATAGTAGGTAAAAAGTATCAGTTATATATAAGTATAGAAGCAATACTCTTCAATAAATTAAGCTCTTCAATTCTGCATATATTCATAATCCTCATCAGTAATTTGTAGTTAAAACACATTCAAATATTCTGTTACATCAAATTGGAAGTAAGTCAGCTCAGGGTTAAAATACATTGTACATGTAACAATTAGGTGCTTTTTGGTCAAGAGTGGAAAATAATTATCATTGTTTCAAAGACAGCTATTTATCACATTCTGAGCTTATCCTGTGATTTGCATGTATTATAAAACATGCAGGTTTTGATCACTGGGATTCTCATACCAGGCTCATTATTGTGTGATTTGTACCAGGGTTCTTACCATGAATGATGAAGTACCTGCTACTCCTATTATCATTCCTCTGAGAGTACCTGTCTCTGAGGCTGTTAAAGATCACATTATATATAAGCTTCAGCAGTTGAAAAGGCCAGTGGAAAGCTGTAAACTAAAAGGTCATTCCTCATGTGATTCAGAGAATCAAAATAGTTCAGTTGTAGCTAATTAAGTTACCTCCCATCTTGTCAACTCTACATGCACATTGGAAATGATTAGGGAGTTAGATTTTACCCATGAAACAGCCCTTCGGCTGTGAGCACATCCTTAGCAAGAAATCTGTCTTGAGTGGAAGCTGTGTTTAATCAGAATGAAGACTCTTCAAACCTCTCATTGTTCACCCAATATAGGTATCTGGGACTTTCCCTGCTATGTTAGCAGACAATCCAGGAATGTGCTTATCATTCCCACTGTCTCCAAACTTCACTAGCTAATACTTACTTCTGATTCTGTATAAATGAAGTTTTATTAGAAAAAAAAAGTTAAAAGAAATGAGTTCCAAAAGTGTTTCACTAAACTTACTGTGACCTATTGGAAGTTGTGTACTCAGGAGACCTGAAGGCGGAAGACCTACATCTAATAGAAAAGGAACCATGTGACCTTGAAGTCACATTCATGTAAGCAATCACACCTCAAGTGAACATAAGTGATTCAGATGCTGAGAGCCTTCATTGAAGAAAACAGTGCATTCCACAGAACAACCTTCTTAAAGTTTCTAAGAAATTAATCATTGTATTTGTGCTTAGAGTTAAGAATTATAAGGACACAGACATGTGTTTTTACATCTTTTGTTCTTTAATCTTTTTTACAGTCCAGTCTTTATTTCCCCTCCTGGTCTGCCCTCTGACTGTTCCCCATGCTATACCTCATCTCCCTGTCTCCAAGAGGATGTCCCCACCCCCATGCCCACATTACCAAACCTCCCCACTCCCTGGGACTTCAAATTTCTCAAGGGTTAGATGTATCTTCTCTCACTGAGTCCAAACCAGGCAGTCCTCTGCTGTATATGCATTGGGGGCTTCATATCACTGGTGTATGCTGCCTGGTTGCTGGCTCAGTGTCTGCAATATCTTAGGGATCTAGTTAGTTGAGACTGCTGGTCTTCCCATTTATACACCTTAAGGGTACAGATGGTTGGATGCTCTGAAGCACTATGGGAATAAGACATCGAGATATGTGCAAAATTGTGAAGTTCAACACTCTCCACAACTCAACCCCCTTCTCCACCTGAGGTCTTTTTATTACACACCATTGCCTTGAATGTAATATTAAGTTAAAAAAATACTAATCACATATTTCATTAAAAGCATTTACACAAAATGCTAACAAAATTTTTCTGTATTAAAAAGAGTACTTTAGTAAAATCTTACGTTTGATAACCTAAATTTATCAGGGTTCTACAAAATAGCTTACCAATGTACAATGTTTTCTCCAACTTATAAAATCAGCTACTTGTAGTTTTGTCTCTTTTCCAATTAGTAATTAAGTCTTGGTGAAAATCTGGAGATAAAATTTATGCCAAAGAAAAGAAAGAAAACTTATGTGTAAATGCATAAGCAATGGTACAAGTCTTCAGTGAAAATGTCCAGGAAAACACTCCTTAGGACAGCAGCAAAAAATTAATTAGGCTATGAACTAGCTTTTCTTCTAGAACATGCTCTTTCTTTTTCCAATTTAATTGTTAAATAAAAAATGCCTTTTCAATAAAATGTTCACTCTACCTTGGGAAGCAACTATCATTTAAATATTTACAAAGACACTGGTCTCCAACTTGTATTGGCAGGCAGATTATAATACTGAAAATGGGGTTTGGTAGGAGTAACCATAACAAAATGGCATTCATTGTTTTCCATTTATTCACAAGAATTTTCTGAGTTATATGCCATCATGATGTGTATGTTTGTGTGTGTATGGTGTATGATTATGTAAATGTTTGTGAATGTACAGGCATGCATATGCTTTACCAAGCATGCTTTGTCATTTAAGTGTCTGTTTCTGTCACTCTTGGAGATACATGATACAGAGTCCTATCCTGAACTTTGAGTTCACCAGTTCAACAAGGTCAGCTGGACAGGAACTTAGTGAATTATACTGTCTCCTCTTCCTCAAAAGAAGAAGAAGAAATATAGTCACACCATGCCGGGGTTTTACCTGAGTGCTGAAAATTAAAACTGGGGACCACATGTTTATACAACAAACAGTTTGGCGAAAAATCTAGAACTAGAAATCTATATCAAGAGCATTTTGATACTTTTCAGAATATAATGTGCCTAAGAAATGCTAGTGATTGAATTGTTATAATAATTAAAGCACTAGTGTTGGTCATTTTCTCTTAGACTAAGTCAAGTATGCTTATTCATCCTCCTTTGCAATCTTTTTAACTATTGTTTAAATATATTTGATCAGTCTTTTCTCTTTAGCGTTATCCTAATTATTCAGTCAGGCTTCTTATTTTGATTCTTAACCTCTTTAGTAATTATGACTTGGTTCATAAGAAATTCAGTATTCACTTCTTGTGCTTCATTATCTTCTGTATAGATGTTATAAAGATACATCAGGTACTTTTTGATTATAAGATAAAATAAAAAAAAATAACCATGGGCTTTCTTTGTAAGTATTGCTGCTAATCTTTTTTAGATATAAAAAGTTTAAAACGTAACTATAAAGTAAATTGATATCACATCATTTAGGAAAGATAGTTAAAAGTCACATTATGTAGGAAAGATAGTTAAAATTAAGTAGATTATTTCTACTTATTTTATATTATTATATTGTGCCATGCAAATAAATGTCAAATATATACTGGAATCTGTAAACTGAATTAAGTACAGGAAGAATGGCTTTTAGACATTGAGGATTAAGAGGTGTGAGGCTATGAGAGCTTGGAAAATGAAAATAATCTCATTCTCTCACCCTAGTGGTTATAGTTTATTTTCTTGGGTCTATATAAAGAGCGAAAAACCCAAGGAAAGATTCTAAAAACAGACAATGGGTAAAAGACAAAATTCAAAATACATGGGTGTCAAGAGAAGGGAGACAGAAGGTTATGCCGTCTTGGAAGATTCCTGAGGCTTTGATTGAATATTGATATGTCCAGTCATGAAGCTGACCTGTCTGTCACTGGGGAAAGAATCACTATGAAGAAGGTGCAATGCATCCCAGGACTACAACTAGAAGATTTTGTTCTAGTCAGTCAAGGTTGAAAGACCTCAGAATCCAAATAGTTTCAACAAGAGTGCTTTCAGAATGTCTACACTTTAATAATCACTATGTTTCTTAATGTGTCCTAACATGTTGTGTGTGTGTGTGTGTGTGTGTGTGTGAGAGAGAGAGAGAGAGAGAGAGAGAGAGAGAGAGACAGACAGACAGACAGACAGAGACAGACAGAGACAGAGAGAGACAGAGAGACAGAGAGAGACAGAGAGAGACAGAGAGAGACAGAGAGAGACAGAGAGACAGAGAAAAGGGAAACAGAGAGGGGAGTGGGGGAAGGGACTTAAAATATTAACTTGTTGAAAGTAGTATATATCTATTGAAGAACAATAACGTAAAAATATATTCAAAAACATCGTTATTTACTCAACATAATTCTCACAAATCAGAAAGAACTGGAATTTCAATATCTAAAAATTGAATGATGAAGATCAATCATCAGAAGAATACTTCTATAATTAGTAAGTCCTGTGTGGCCAGTGGCTGGAGCTCCCTGCCACTTCTCCCTTCTTGGACAGCAGTAGAGACAGCAAAGTTGTCCACTGCAGACTTGTGAGTTCTAGCATAGGTGAGTTATGATCCAATACAGCAGGTTAAAGTCTAAGGAAAAATGTTTATGGAAAAGGTTTGAGATTGATAAACGCAAGTGAAGAAGGTTAAAGAATGTAAAAGGACGTGGATTATGACGATGATTTAGAAATAAAAAATGCTTCAGATGAAAGATGCAAATAAAGATGTTTAAAGTTGGCAAATGCAAGTTATAAATGTTGGAGGGTCTAAGAAGGTGTTTAAAGGTATACAAATGCAAGTTACAGAGATGTAAGAAATAATTTAAGAAAAGAAATGGAAAATGTTTCATATTCCCCCACATGCTATTGTTATTTGAAAGTTCAGACTATTAACATGTATCCATGACATTCTGATGAGCTAATGGAACACTGGCAGTTTTCAATTCAGTCACAAGCTCAACATTTTAACTTTCCTTTGGATATCTTCTGAATATAAACTTAAAGATGCTTTTCACCATGCTAAAAATAAATCTCTGTTCAATCTGTAATTCTAGCATACTGGATTGAGGAAAAAATGTTCGCTACATTTTAACCCAAATCTATAGCTTTTGCAAGGTCTCAAAGGCTTGCGTCTACTAATGTTACCTATGAAATACCTGTTAACCATATTATTAAAGTATGAATTTTAATACAATGATATATACTAATGTATGTGTTTTGTAAACTAAAGTTCACATAAATTTCAGGGAATCAAGAATTTTAAGTCTTGGATCTACCTGTCCAGATTAAATGAACTCTAGATTATTACACCTGCCTGTTCTGATCCAATCCAGTATAAATTATATAAACTCTTATTTATCATACAAGTCAGAATTTGTATACATTAAAACAAACACACTCACACACACAGACAGAAACACACACACACACATACACATGTGTGTGTATGTGTGTATGTATAAAATGTATATTTTGTTCACATATCATCAGAAGATAACTCATCCTTAATAACTAAATGCATATTCACACATGCATATGTATGGATACATACAAGTTATCTACATTAAATATAAATTATACAAGTTAAATATTAATTGTATACATTGAATAGTATTTGCATATGTTAATATACATGTTATATACAGCAAATAATATCATATACACTAAATAGTAATTATATATGTTTAAATATAAATTAAATATAAGTCAAGCCTGTAAAATATAAGTTATAATTTATATAATACATATAATTTTACATGTCCTCAAGGACAAGGAATTATGGAGTGAGCCCAGAAAGCTTTAGAAAAATCAGTTATAAAAAATACAAAGGGGCAGTTTTATATCTTACAACTAGGCATACTTACTCCCAGGTGACATGGAAAGATGTGCTTTCTGGCATATGGCAGGGTCCCAATCTTGTACTAATATGGGAAAGAAAGCCTGTTTGTGTTTTTTCACATGATGCTGAAGAAGCACAATGGATGCCAGAACAGTTAGTGAAACATGCTGTTTCTGAGACCCTTAGACTTGGAAGAAGAGTATCTCTTGAGATGCACAGCATTAAGATGAGATTGCCTATATATCAGACCAGACAAGCTTCCTTGTCTCAGGTTTTTAGATTTTTGTAGGACAGAGGACCTGGAGACTGTGGAACCTGCCTTAGGAAAATTAATCAAATGGAGACGTTGCTATAAAATAGTATTATAACAATAATGTTACAATAACCATCCTCTTTTCTTTAATATTATCTTGACACAATCATGGTCTGGTATGGACATCAATCTAATATTGGACAAAAGGAAATGATAATGATCATTTGAAGGGGTTATTCTGGACATTTTCAATCATATTTGGAAATTGGCAAACTTTATATTATGTTGTGTTTGTTGTGGATAAAAATGGAAGAGGTTCTGGGGGTAAGGTAAATTTAATACCCTGTGTTACCCCATCATTTGGGAATGTTGTTTTGTTATTGGTTCTGATAATGAGTTCAATGTTTCTTATTTTAATTGTCATTTTTTCTAATTGTGTTTTTTGCACAGTATCATGGTAAATCTGTAATGGTAGTATGTCAACCAGCTCCTATTCTGATTACTGTAAAGTTAGCTGAACCCTGGTATTCTGAAAAGGGCTAACAATATTTATTTATTGCATGATCTACAGAGTATTTACCAGTGTCTACTCATCAACAACTTCAAATCTGTGTCTAAATATTTAGATTACTGTTATAACTACAGTACACTTATTTTTATTTTCGAGACTATTTTATTTTTAAAAGTATTCTTCTTAGTTTTTCTTTAATATTTTTCATGCAATACATTAGATCATATTCTTCCTCCTCCCCAATCTGGGATCCTCCCAGATCCTTTCCATCTCCATACTCACTTGTGTTAGTTTTAATATGCTTGGCCCATGGATGGGCCTTGTTGGAGAAGATGTGGCCTAGTTGGAGGAAGTGTGTCACTGTTGGGGTAGGCTTTGAAACTGTCCTCCTAACTGACTGTGAACAATTTGCTCCTGGCTTCATTTGGATGAAAATGTAGAACTATTACCACTTCCAGTGCCATGCCTTCTAGGAATGCTACTGTGCTTTCTGCCATATGATAATGAACTAAACCTCTGAACTGGTAAGTTACCACCAATTAAATATTGTCTTTTATAGGAGTTGCCTTGGTCTTGGTTTACAGCAGTAAAACTCAAGCTAAGACAATGCCCAATGTCATATTTTGTCTCTAGCTCAAAAAACATAAGAAAAAAACAAAGAAAGAAAATGACAGACAACAGGACAAACAACAAAATAAACAAACTTCAAAACTGACAAAAGCCTAAAGAAAATCAATATCACAAAATACCAAGACAAAACAAAAAGGCATATACAAAGACAAAAACAAAACAAAACCAGAAAACTGAGTTGCCTTTGTTCTAGCCCCAAGTAATAATGAACATGGGAACTACCCTATAACATGTTAGAAACACGTAGTATCAATACATTGGGGAGAAAAACAGATCTTTCCTTTTCCTGGCAGGTATCAATTACAATGGTTGTCAGTCATCATGCTCTGTATTTTCTAGTGATGTTTTAGATCCCTACACATCACACATGCAATTGATGCTACTGTGGTGAGAACTGAGAGACTATATTGATGATTTTTCCTCACACTGAGTTTGGCATTGATTTCACAAGAGTTAAAATGGTGCACTTAAGTTTACCAATTTAACTTCCTGTGAAGTACACAAAGGAAAAAAGTTAATCCAAACAAAGTTGGAGAAAGAAACAGTAAAAATTGCTGTCAAAACAAGTAACATCTCTCTGCACTCTCGGAATTATACAACTTGCACCAGAGAATACACACATCTAGCATATTTGTCTATTACTTTATATCTACCTATATCTAAGCATCAATCCAGTTATTTCGAAGCTGTATTTTTCCATACCTAGAAGTTCAGAGCACACAAGAAAGTGAATGGTGCTCCCTTTTACAAGTAAAAATATACTATACACTTTTTAAAACTATTCTCTGTATATTCTAAGTTATATAATTTCTAAAGTGTTTGACTGACTATTGAGTGTTTAGAAGCAAAAGACCATCAATTCACATGGTGCTAAGAAGGTACCAGTGTGAGCAGGTAAATAGACTTTTTGTTTTTCCCCTTACCTCTATATGTCCCATTCATCAGTACCAATGTAGGCAAAGGAACAGCTCCAAAGAGAAGGGGGTAAGTCCCTTTATTATAGAATCGTTTTTCAATGCAACCTTTCCAATTGAATGTTAATTTGAAATTCAAGACAGAGATAAAAAATAGCATCTTGTCAAGTCACTTCAGATAAATAGATCTGAGTCTAGACCCTGTTGCCCTGGGATCTTACTGTCCTTCTATTTCAATGACCCCCTGGGATAATTATGCTCACAATTTACAGAGTTTATTGTTTAAGTAATTAATAATTGCTGATACACACAAGCCTTCCAATGTATGTGCTCCAGTATCAACAGGAGCAGAGCAGGGTGCAGCTCTGTAACAGCTGGGTCTGAAAAAGACACATTGCACTGGTCTGGGCTATAGATGGCAGATCAAGAAATCCCAGACATTTATTTGTAGCTGTCTTTAACTTGTCATACTCTGAAGCACAGTCCACTCAGACACTTCAAACCATGAATTACAAGGAACAAAGCAGCTTCATTCATATTGAAAAAAATTCAAATACTAAGATCACTAACAATGATGTATCATCTGTTCAAGATAATATCCCTTCGTTAGACTTTATAATTGTTTTCTCTATGTTCTTATTACATTTCTGGGGAAAATAAGATCTTATAAACACAGTTTCAACCCTCTGAGTTATTTCTTGAGCATATCCTAAGCTCACTCCAAAGAATTATAACTATCGTTCTTTATTCTTCAAGCTTTAAGCCTTTGATGCAAATGTATAATCAACAACATTGCCTGGCACACTTTCTTTAAATTTTCATAAGCACTCCTACACTCCGGTAGTCATCATTCTGCAAACTGCTGACTTTTGCTTCGTATTGTTCCACGATTTCAAACACTGATTCTTGCAGCTCTATTAAATTTCACTGTTGATTGAAGTTGTGCTTTATGCACGTTTCATAATATTGGTAAATTCTTCACTTAGGATTTTTGTAAATTTTTTATTACAGAAGCCTCCAACTTAACAATGTAAGATTTTGTTTTAAATCTTGACTCTATTATAAAACCTGAAATGCATTCACTACAAATTACACCCCCAAAGTTGAACTCCACTATTTTTGGTAGGTTATTCAGTAAACAGGTTATGACCTATTGAGGGAAGCCAAGGCAGAAATTCAAGCTGGACAGAAATCTGAATGCAGCTAATTCAGAGGCTACGGATTCCTGATAACTGGCTTGCTCCTTATTGCACAGTCTGTCTAAGTGGTATAGAAGCCAGCATCAACAGATAAGGGGTGGCACCACCCACATGGAATAGGCCCACCCACAACAATATTTATTAAGGAAATACTCTTCAGGCTTTCCAATATCCGTATCTTAGAGAGGCAATTTTTCAGTCTTCGATAGCATGAATCAAGTTGACATAAATCTAGTGGACACACCATGAATGGTATAAAACCCCGATGATTGGAAGTCAGAGTTTATTTTAATTCATCAAAGTCTCCTTGTAATCTGACAGGAAATTCAGTCACTGTATAATTTTTATCCATTTTTGGCCATTATTTAGTATGTCCTTAAACACATCACACATTCTACCTCTTCTTGTATTTTATTGTCAAATAAGTTCAGATTATTTCACTACTTTTTCATTGTGGATTCTTACATTTATTCATTAACTAGGAATTGGACAAGAATTTCCCTACTGATCATGAATCAGTAGCCATATGATATTACTGTCTGAACTTAAAATTAATTTTTATTTTAAATCCCCAAAAATGTTGATTTTAAAAATTTTTGCTGGGCGGTGGTGGCGCACGCCTTTAATCCCAGCAATTGGGAGGCAGAGGCAGGCGGATTTCTGAGTTCGAGGCCAGCCTGGTCTACTGAGTAAGTTCCAGGACAGCCAGGGTTACACAGAGAAACCCTGTCTCGAGAAAACAAAAAAAAATTGTTCCGGTTTTTATTTAGAAATAGATTTTATACAGATAAGTTGTAGTTCTTGCCCTAATGTTGATAGTGTAAAGATTGCATGGTCAGTCCAGTGTATGAGACCATTGTTGCTCAGATCCTAATTAGCATTTGTACATTGGTTCTTCTGCTCTCTAGGACATAGTTTCCCTCTCCATCTGAACCTAAGTTAGGCACAGTGGTATATTCACCTACCACCCACAGACATATGAACACTGAGTAACTTTGCATTGTTCGGGTAACAAAAGCTTCAATCCTTGTAATTACTCAGAAAAAAAATACATTAAAAAAAAAAACTTGTACAAGGTTCTGCCCACTCAATCTTAGTTGAGAAGTACAGAATAACTTCTAACTCATACAAAGTTTTTGTTTCACTAGTGGGCATGCTGATCCACCACCCCTTTAGCAGTTTTCACTGGTATTTTTCATCAAAAATTGACCTTGCATCTGCTACCCCTTGCAGCTGCGCTCATATCTTTTGTTTTCTAGAACATGAGAATATAAATCTTTCTGAGTCCAGCTTTTGTTGCTTGCCTTTCCCTTTGTAAATGTTACCTGCCATTCAAAAAGGCTGAGAGCACAGTGTATCCTCAAAGTAAATGCTTACTGAACCAGGATGAATGTTATTAGATCTCCTTCATCATCTCCCTTTAAAGCAATGTCTCCACCCCTCTCTGATATCATGTCTGCATCAACCTCCTCTGGGAAGCATCAGTTCACACCACATATGTTAGGAATCACAATATGCTTGTGCTTAAAAGAAATGTGTATGTGTCTGTATTTGTCGTTCATAGGTTCATAGAGGATTTCCTAAATGATTGGATTAGAGCCACTGGACTCTGATCCTAAAAAACAGGAGAAAACACATCAGAATTCAGTAAAATCTACCCAATAATTGTAATCAAAATTATTTCATCCTGGGCAGAAATGCTAGTACTCATATTTTTTTTTCCAAAAGAAAAGATGGACATTTTATCATATGAGGAATCTACAACTGATTTTCTTTCTTCTCCTCCCCTGCAATGACTCTGGTGTTTGTACCTGTGTATCTGAGTACATTAGAACCCTACTGACATTACTATCATTGAGGTGGCATTTCCATCCTTGAAACATTTGCTTCATTCCAATCCTTTATCTTAGCTAAGAATTTTTAATACTGGCATGCCTGAGTAGAATGACCTATGTTCCCAAACAACGTTCCTAAAACTTGGAATAGCCCATTACTCAGGACTTTTGCATTTTGTGATTAAAATTAGATTCTCAGGCATGCTAGACAAGCATCCTGATACTGTGTTAGCCCAGCTCTTACCCGTTTAAGCAGATATTGACCAATCTTTATAAAACATGAATATTGGACTCGTGATAAATGATCATTAAATATTTGAATATTGGACAGATAGTAAATATAAATATTGCATAGATGAAGAAGCATCTCTTCCTTGTTACTTCCCCATATTAGCTTACATGTTAATAATTTTTGAATGTTCTTTCTCAGTATTCATGTTTTGAGAAGGCTGCTTTGACACCAGGATGCCACAATTCCTCAAACTTGTTATTTCAATTCACCTTTCTATCAAGTTTCAGTGCTAACAATAGACTTAATGCATGGACAATGTCTACCTCTTAGGGATCTTTGTGAGACATCTCTTCAGAGATGTAGGGAAATTTTGTCTTTGAGTGAAGGTAAAAATAAAATTTTAAAAATGTGCAAATAACAAGGTCATAGACAAATGTGTAAGATATACCTCTGCAACATGCATTATAAAAAGCTTAATTTACCTTGTGGCCCTAGGGCCACATTGAGATCTCCCATTATAAACATATACATGTTACTCAAGTGTCTAATGTTGACTCATAAAATCCATAAAAATAAGGAAGCTCAGAAGGCTCAAGAAACTCACAAGAATGTAAACTCAGAATGTTGCACAATTCACAAGGTCTCTCTTCAAGGGTATATGAGGAATCAACAATTGCTGTCGAGAAAGGCCTCTGTTCTCAAACCTCCTGCACATCTACCCTGTAACTCCTGGAATGTGATTGTCATGAGTCATCATTCATGATGTGGTGGTCTTTGTGGTGATACAGCTCTATTTGAATCACTCATGCCCCTATATATAGCACCATTAAACCAGTAGTCTCACCACAGTAGGCTTGGTTAGAATCGTTTCTCTCATCTGTTTTCATGCTCTTTCTGGAATGAATACATGTTTGTTCACATGTTTTGACAAAAAAATCACCCAACAGAGGCAGAAATGATAGGCTGCTGATCAGTGAAATACAGTTATATAAGAGAAACGATTTCTAAATCTCTGTTGTAAAACATGGTCCCTATACACAATGATACTATGATTCTTACCTAGAATACATTAAAGAAAGAAAAATAATAAAAATAATGAAATCATAAAATAATTTAAAAATAATTTAAATTAATAAATAATTAAAATCCTAGTTTATAATTGATTTTATATTTGTATATATTTGTACATATTGTATATTTATCTATACCATTTCACTGACTAGCTCACTTCTTCTGAATTTCTAAACCTCTCTCTATCTGAAATACACTTGTCTACTTTCCATAAAAATTCTATTCCCATTCCATTCACACATGGACAGCTCAGTGATAGCACTCAAGTGTAACAGATTCTATTCTAATAAACTGAGGAAAGCGGCCAGTAGGAGAGGTGCTCTTCCTCAAGGAAGAACACGCTATTGGTTGTCAAATCTCTAAAGGTAGACCCATGAAACATACATAGAATTCACATTATATGAACTAAGTAGGTGATAAATAAGAACATATATAAGTGTATTCACACATATATACACACAATGTAGATCAATGGAAAAAGAATCCCTATATTTGATGGAACCCCTGAGTGTTATATATGGACTGTTTGAATAGAGGAGGGTTTAGGGAGAAAGTCTGTAATGATACTCCCAAATACAATACTAAAAATTACAGAAAGAAAAATAACCCCCAAATACATTTCTTTTGAAAATGAAATGTTTTAAATGCCATTGTCTCAAGTCAATGTTAATGGAGATAACCCTACATGCAGTTTCACCTCCCACAGGCTTGCTAAACTTCTCTTGCAGTCTGCTCATTAACATGCGCTTGAGGTGGCTCTTTTCTACAGAACATCAGCGTCATAGCTACTGTTTTACTCAGAGCTAAGGTTTATAGAATCACACCTTCCATATGTCAGCCTAGTGACTCATACCCCAAACACAGTTCTGCAGTGTTTGCCCATTTCTGTCACAAGGTACCATGATCCTTGCTAGTAAGAAAAGTCTTCCCCACATAGGATGTTTTATTGGTGCACCTTGATAGGTCACAGTCTTAAGCAACACTTCTCCAATGCTCTGCATAGGGAAAAATCATATTTGATGTAAGGATTTACAATCCTCTAGTCAAGTGAATACGATAGAGACTCCTCTTCTGGTTATATTAATTCACTGAAAGAAAGCTTTGCCCTTAAAGAAAGCTCATAGTGTCAAGCCAATGACAAGAATGGCTTCTTTTACCAAGGGATGAATTCTGCCCTTTCATTCATCCAGTGAAGTGGAAACTTTAAATTCTTCTAAAGAATATTTGTTCATCAAACAAAAATAGGACTAAGAACCTGGGAATTTAATAATTTCTACAATAAAATTCCTCTTTTATTAAATATAAGTCGGTATACCTAGCTATGTTAGCAATTTTATAGCACTTAAATACCAATAATTATTCAAACAGATTTATTGAAGTTTAATGGCAGTGTAATAATAATGTCGGTATGTTTTATATGCAATAGTTGTTACCCCTCATTAAACACGTTGGTAAATGATCCATTGCTGTTCAATTAACATGAAATGACTGTGTTATTAAATCTTAAACTGTAAATTAAATCCTGATTTGAGACACTTAATTTTAAAGTGTGATTGAAAACTTCTTTGGGCATGAGCCTCCAGAGTCTCTTTTATATCTTAAAGTTCCTTCCTGCCTTGTTCCTTGCCCACAGTATACATACATTTCAAATGGGAAAATGGGCTTCACTGGATTTGTGTGGATAAATGTTTCCTTCATGAAGAAATCTGTGTCTTTATATTAGTTGGGCACAGTTTGAGTAGAGATTATTTTTAAATTTCAGATCCAGTTCTTTATTGATGGAGAATTAGTGCTTCTTTTGTTTTAACATTTAGAAAAAGAAGCCTAATAGCCAGTCATTCATACTTGCAAAAATAAATAAATAAATCATATTTGACAAGGTTTACTAAGTTAGTTCATAGCTAAAAATCCATTTATGTATTCACCGAGACAGTTTTTCTCAGTGACAAGGTATTTCTCAGCCTTTGATGAACCAACTGGCTAAAAAATATGAGTTTGACATTAACTAAGCACCTAGCATTACTATTCATAAGAAGAATCAAGTTTTATATGCATTTAAAAAGCACATAGAGACAAGCTTTTCTGGAACATACAATCAAGGTTTGTGATATTTTCTACCAAAAAGCAAATATTGGTTTTTTATTTTATTTTATTTATTTATTTATTTATTGTATATTGACATATCATATACCATCCTTCATGGTTTTAATATAATTTTAGTATGCAACGTATATCCCTAATTTTGGAATTTGTATTCTGTGCTATTATTTTCTATCATCCACCTATGATAGCATACAGTAATGCTTTAGTTTCCTATAGTACAGGTTGTTCTGATTGAAAGAAATTACATTTATAGTTTGAAACTGTTTCTAATATCTTGACCTAATAAGATCGACTTGTTTTCCTTCAATTATTTAGATAATATTTGTAATGCACAGTAGTACATATTTATAATTAAAATATTTACATAGTCAGTAAATCTATTGGAATCATGTATAAACTGTAGTCATGTTCTTTAGCTGTGAGTTAGAAAAAATACATGTTAACACAGAATGATAACTGTATGCTTTTGTAGGGCAGCTCACTAGAACCATGCTTTCTGGCTACCGTGGAGAACATCAAAGAGAAAATGTGTCCAGCATTCCACCCTTTCTGAGCATATTTATACACATTTGGTCACAGTGATTTTCTTGTCTCTTTGGATCTCTCAGAATACCATCTTGCTGCCACCTCTACTTGATCAAGTCCTGCTTACATTTTATAGACGTAGTCAGTCATCTGGGAGCAATTAGCTTCTTCCTCTTTGTAGCTTATTGCTGTCAAGGTACTTCAGTGTTTCATTGAAGTATATGTGTTTCCATGGCTGATTTTCCTAACCAGCTTTCAGTAATTTGCAGAGATAGCTCATGCATTGAATCATCATTTCATGTAGAGAAACAGACAGTTACAAAAAAAATACAAATAGCAACATATGTATATTTTTATCAAAAAAACCCACTTAATCAAGCACTGTACAAAGCACTGTACGTTTCCACATACGAACACTAGTTCCACTCTGCTCAGTCTTCACAGTCATGTCTGCCTTTTGTTCCCCCTCTGCAAATGCCTAACACCTTCGTATTTCACTCTATTTTATCAAAAGGTTCTCAAGAACAAAACAAACAAATCAACACCCAAGCAAAACCAAACTGCTGCTCATTATTTTACATTTCTGTAAATGTAAGACTTCTTCAAAAGAAGACATTGTATACCTCATTCAGCATGAGGAGCAAGACTTTCTCCACAGAGGATCTCAATTCTTCCACTGAACCGAGTAAAGTCTTAACTTTGTTAAAGTCTAATTAGTAAATTGTTATAAATAATAAATTTTTCTATAACAGGAAATTATTTCATCATAAGTAAAAGTAGTTCAACTAACTTTGACCTTCAAAGTAAATTGTATACTATATGTAAGCAATCTTTCTTTTCAGGGTATCTTCTGTAAGGTGGGTACACTAAGTTTATATTGATTTGTTCGTGTAAGATTTCATAATCGTTTATACATCAACCTCTAATGAAAATTAAAATATTAAAGTTAAAATTAAATTCTACCTAAATTTTATTTATACTTTTACTTTGTGTGGGTAAATACACTTTTATTAAAAATTATTCTTTACTATTTAAAGGTATTTATCTGAAGTCATGGTTGTTCAACAGATATATGTGGATTTCAGAAAAATCTGTTACATGTTTTGTAGATTCTTAGGATATACATGATGGGTATAGCACCTTAAGCTTATGTGATATGTTTACATTATTGTGGTAAATGTCTAATGGCTCCATAGGTATGTAACTCAGATTTAATTAATGTAATTTTATACACAAGGAAGCAGATGATTACATTGAATTAGCAGAGACAGTTAGTTGCAGCAATAAAGTGTGTCCTTATTCTCAATTCAGGATCACCTATATCTTACCAAAATAAACAATTATAATTTCACTTACATTTATAAAGGTGGCTCTCGCTCCTCTTAAAGATACATCTGCAGAACCTGATCCTGATCCTAAATTTAGATATATCTTTTAAAAATACATCTATATTCTCTTTCAAATCCATCAGTAAACACACCCACACAGACACCCACACAAACACACACCCCCACACTCATACACACAGACACACAGACACACACACAGACACACACACACACACACACACACACACACACATATATATATATATATATATATATATATATATATATATATATGTATATATATATATAAATTTCCCATTCACTCACATATACATACCATATATGATGTTTAGAGTTTTTTATTTAAAGATTAAGGTTACAATATATATGAGAAAACTAAAATAATATTGAAATTGGTAAATGAAATAATCATTAGAGAAGATCATAGACACCGTATAAACACAAAATTATTACATGTCTAAGAGGAAAACATATGACAATTTCTGGATTACCTTAAATCTAAAGATGAATATTTTTCCTATCCAACAGAAAAGGAAAGATCCAGAAATCCGTTCACTGATTTATCTGACTTAATAAAGTTAAAAACGTACTCTCAAAAAGCTAAGAGTTTCAGAACATAAGATAACAACATACTGGGAGAAAATAAAAAGTAATGGAGAATTTCCTTATTTATTTATTTATTTATTTATTTATTTATTTATTTATTCATTTATATGAGACATTGAACATCTAAGCTACAGCACGGCTACTGTCTTCTGCTTTCACTGAGTTCTTCAGTGAGCTGAGAAAGATATGAAAGATATGAGAAAGGAGTGCTATATTGTTTAAACCTGGGTTTAGAAAAGGAAGCTGTAATTAAAAAAAAAAATTAGACTCATGAATAGAATCCTGAAGTTCTTCACTGAGTCCTTAGAAAAGGCGTCCTGATAACAAAATCTCACACATTGAAGGAACCAACTTGTTGATATGGAATTTTATTTTAGAAAAAAAGAAAGAAGGAGACTTAAATTAAGGTTGTCACTAAACAGGATTGTTTGCTTGAGATTAGCCATTAGAAAACTCTTTCCCCTCCTCTGACTGAGAGGTATTAATACACACAGAGGTATTACAGCAGCAGAAGTAAATCAGACTGCATCTTCAGCTGGCAGCAGTCTTGGCAGCATCATTTAAACCCTCCTGGTTTTGCAGGTATTAAAGATGCAAGAATTGCAGGATCTTGAAAACTTGCATCCAGGGTACCAGAAACCAATGAGGCAAGGCAGGGAAAGGGTTAGATTCCTTGCAAGGTCATATGGGAATGTGTGAAAATGAAGGGGAAGTGTACTGAAGTTCCCAAGAAGCTGTAGATGGCCTGATAGCAAAATATCTGCCAAAGAAAGCTGTAGACGCAAAGTGTTGCCTGCCAAACACAGAAGCTACAGTTTCTGTAGGAAAATCACTTGGAGGTGTAGGCATCCAAAGATTTGGGGTCCCAGGTGAGAGCCACTTAAGACTCTTCAAAGTCTCAAATCCTGACATTGGTCCTTTGTATGTGGTATTTGTCATGTTGATTTTTACTTATTATATATGGAATTATTTAATTTCTATAGGATAAATTAGGAAATTGCCATGATACTTAGAAAACGTTTTAGACTTTTGAACACTTAATACTATGAAATATTAGAGGGGATTTAAGAGCTGGACTAAATGTATTTGGAGATACATGTGAGACCAAGAGTTAGAAGAAGACCATTATGATTTAAAGTGATGTTTGTGCATCAACTTAGAAATGGGTAGAGCTGAGACAACTCATTTTTGTTTTCAGTATGTCTGGCTTTAGAAGAGTTTGGAAAGCACAAATTTGATTTCATTACAGAAGACGTTTGCAGGGCGATTTAACCAAGGAAAAAGACTGATCATGGATATGAGTAATCCCATCTCATAACTGAGATTTTGAACTGAATGAAAAACAGAGAAATTTACTTAGGTACCACAGCCAAGACAGTGATGTGTACCATCAAACTGTGAGCCAAAACTTCCTTTGTCCTTAAGCTGCCTTTGTGAGGTATTTTGCCAAAACAAATTAGAAAAGCAACTAATAGTGACACTTGTCCCACGTATTGAAAATTTTAAAGTTAAATAAATAAGAATATAGACAAGGTAATTTAAAAGTGGAACTGAACTTTAAAAATTTTATTAAAGGAAATTCACATATGCTGTATTAGTACAGAAAATGTGGTTCTTTAGCACACATAATTAAAAATACTCATTAAGTAATCAATGAATTACTATTATACACCTTTTAGGGAATGGTTAACCCTGAACACTTTTAACACCATATGCCAGAAAAGATACAGGAAGCAGAACCTTTAACTATTGGTGGTAATTTAGAATGGCATTTTCACTTTAGAAGTTTGTCAGTTCTTAACAAATTAAACATGTATACCACACAGGGTAGAAAGTATCATTTTCAATATTTACCAAAGTAAATAAAAAGAGTTCATACAGATATTTATAGTCGATTCATTAAAATTTGTAAATATTTTAGAGATACTGAAAGTCATTTTTCTAAGTGGGTAAGTGGTTAGATAATTTCTGGAATATTCAGAAGTGAAGTTTTATTTAGTTCTAGGACAAAAAAAAAACCTAAATCAACAAACAAACAAAGACTAAAACAACAATAACAAAACCTCTCTAGTCATGTAACAGTATGATGACTCAGTAGATAAAACCAGGTGAAAGACGCTATAATGTGTAAATCCACCAATAAGAAATTCTAAAAAAAAATGTGAAAATGTAAAGACACTAAAATAACTGATGCTTACCAGAAAACACGGGTATCAAGGATCAGTAGATACACTGTAGGGCAGTGAAACCTCTCTATATCTTTTCTATCGAATAGGAAAAAAAAACTGTTTTATGACTCTGAAATTTCATATAATCTATATTACTTGTAATCGATAGATTCCAGGTGATAAGATAGTAGTTTTTTAGTACAAAGGTGTTACCATTAGATGATGTTGTGGAAGGGGCCCAGTGTAGGGGGGAGGTGAGCCCCAGCAGAAGCAGAAGACAGATGGGAACATTTGGAACATTCTGTATATTCTAGTCAAATTTGCGGTGAACTTAAATATATTCTAAAAATAAAATGGATTAAAACATTTAAATAAATGAAAACACTTTGAAGAGGAAGTGTTATAAAATAAAAAATTTAAGCATATTGAGTGCTAAGCATATGCATGACATTCTACTCTTTCTGTTAGTGAATACATGCTAAAGTACATAAGAGTTTTTCTGCAAACTACATTACTTTTATCAAGATGAAACGACATTTAATAGAGACCATGAAATTATAGCTACCATAAAGGTAAAGTTTATGTTCAACAAATTTCTAAAAAGACCCCAAGAACTATGTATTTATATCTTAAAAATAAATTTGAGAATAGGTGGTATTACCATATTTTTTTGAACATCGATGACTTTGGCAAAAGTAATTGTGTGAATGTCTTTCCAGGTAAGAGACAGTGGGAAAGCAGGTCTATTGGGTTTATAGATCAGAACTTTGAAAGCATATGCAAAAACACTGAGGTATTCTGTATCAAAAGAAAGTGCAAGCATGCAAAATCAAGAGGGGAGACTAAACAAGCAGATGTTATCATGGTAGAAGATACCTTTAGATGGGGAAAGAATAGCTTCTTCTTTCAGACTATCAAGGGATGCATGATCATGAATTTGGAGAAAATAAAGCAGATACTGAAGAAATATGTGTCAAATGCCCTAAGTAATGGATTCCATCAAACTAAGAAACAAATGTTTGGCAAAGATCAAAGAATTCTGAGCAGTTTAAGGCTAAGACGACTAGAAATATGGGAAGTTCAGTTACAAATATTACATTAGAAATTAAAGAAGATTCACCGGTCACATAGCTGAACAAATTGAGGTTATGACATTGTGTTCAAATGAGATGAGTCAAGAAATGCAAGTGCAGTTCATTTCCTTTATGAGATCCCTTTCTTTTATTCATAATACAGTTTTAGTGAGAAGATAAGGGCCTTACATTTATATAATATATAAATGTAAAGATATATATATTTATATATACACTTATATACACACACACATATATACATATATAATACTTATATATATGTATATATATGTATATTATATAAATGTAAGGCCATATATATATATATATATATATATATATATATATATATACACTTTTAGGTGACCCCCGAGATCATCACAACATATGACAAATGAGTGTCTTTATATTAAAATGTAATAAAAGTTTTAAGAAGCATGTTTATACTCTGTAAGTCCTGGGTCTAGTGTACAATTGGGCCTTCCATGGTCATGCAGACTATGTTCTATAGAGGAAGAAGTCATCACCTCTGGAAGCCCAAATTTCCTTCCATCGTAGTTTCTTGGCTATGGTCCTAACTCTGTGGAACTGTCTAAATAATTTGCCAATATATTTACTGCAGGGATTTGATTGCATAAAATTTCACTTCAGCCAAATGGTTTTTCTGAGTCATAACTTATATTCTATCTTAAAAACCTAGCTGGCATTTTCTGGAAATTCTTAATGACTTTTCTGCAAGGCAAATTGTAAATAAAAGACAGGCTTCCAGATGCTCAGGTATTTAGGCAAATTGCTCCTTTCATAAAGCAATTCAAGTTGTTAAGAAAGTAAAGGCAATACTGTATTTAGATTGGCATAACTTCAGGACTGAAGAAAGTGCTCATAGCCATCTAGTATATAGTTGGTAGGAATAAGAGAGAAACTTAGGCAGGCTTTGCCATGGTTGATAGAGCACATAGTGCAGGCAAAATAGAAGGATGGGAAATTATTTATTTTTTGATATTGTTAAATATCGAGTGTACACAATGAATTTCTGCACTCCTACAGCTTATGTTTTCCAAATCTGTGATGTTTATATTATAAAAATTATATGTTTGTATTATTTAAATGACTAGATCTTAGGAGGCTTTTAGGTAAAATACATGGATATAGCTTCCCTCCTGGCCTTGAGTTGCTCATGGTTATATAATATTTCTGAAGCAAGAGAGAAGCCAAATGATCCAGCTGTCATGAAACAGCATAGAATTCAATCGAGGTGACTTAGCTCTTAATGCCAATCAACCAAAATATGTGCAGGTTTAATTTTAAAATGTTTAAATTTCTCACATATTTTTAAAATTGATCCGATTTAACTGTTATTTTCACCTCAGCACAAAATATTCTAACAATGTCAATTTATTCATCTATTGGTAAATATTATTGTATTCCTATAAAGGCAACTTAGTGATAAAGTCATAGATGTCATAGGTACAGATGCAGATGGTTTAGTCCCCTAAAAAAGAAAAAATAAAATAAAAGTTGTTAACAAACAAGTGGACCAAAAAAGCCAAATAAGGAAGGCTCAAGGGAGGATGCTTAAATCTTATTCAGAAAGAGAAATAAAATACACATGGTGGATGGAGGTAAGGGTGTGCATAAGAGAGAGGGATGGTGCAAGGAACAGTACAGGGGCATCATATGTAGGAAGGGCAGAAGATGGGAGCATCTCTGGGACTTTACAGAGACCTGAGACAGGATGAGGGGCAGGGAAACCCCAGGGAGTCTATGAGGATGACTCTAGCTGAGACTCCTAGAAGTGGGGAATGTGGAGCCTGATGTGGCCACCTCCTGTATGCAGGAGGGGCTACTTGTGGAAAGATATGGACACCAACTCACCCACAAAACCTTTGACCCAAAGTGTATCCTGCCTACAAGATGTGCAGGGACAAATACATAGACAGAAGGAATGGCCAGACAATGACTGGCACAGCTTGAGATCCATCCAATGGGAAAGAACTAATCACTGACACTATTTTTCCAGTCCTCATTCCCAACTCTAAGCAACGCTACACATACATAAACTTCTTGTCCTTCATCAATTAGCCACTCCATCTACTATTCATAACACCAGTGTGAGTTCAAGAAAATGTTATGCCCCCAAAGTGTTCAACACAATAGCATCTCCACTATATTGCCAGATATTACCTTTGGAACGACCTTGATGTGTTTTTAACCAATGACATAATACTGTCTCATCAATTTCTTCCCTCTGATAAATCTATTCTTCTGCCTGCATTACTGTTGGAAACAGCATGATGCCTGCTAAAAAATGAGTTCAACTCAGCATCCTGTCAGATGTAGCCCATGGTTTGTGTCTCTGATTTTTCTGAGGAGAACAAACAATCCAGAGCGTAGGAAGTCACTTAGATGGCTTCTAGGGAAGCTGTCATTTCACTGTTACTTTGTTCTTTACAGAAAGGAGCTGGTGCTAAAAATTGCTTGAAGAAAAGACAGAAATAAAACAGCAAGAACATTTTGATGAATATCAACTGAGAAAAGATCCTGGACCACCGAACAAATTTCCCATGAATGCTGATGCAGAATGGAAATGCAATCCAAGGAACTCTCGGAGATAAGTAAAATATACAGATAGGAGGATATTTAGAAATGTCCCCACACTCAGGAGTATACTGGAGCAGTTTTAGCTGTGGTAGTTTATATATTCCCACACTGACAGGATCTAGAATAACTTACTAGACAAACATTTGGATAGGCCATGAAAGAGACTATGGACTTGGTTAATTGAGGCAAGAGGAACTAGGTTAAATGTGAGTGGCATCAGCATATGGTCTTTTGTTCAGAATAGAAATAAAAAGGAGAAAATAAACAGGAATATTTATCTCTGTCTGATTTCTGACTGAATATACAATGTGAGTACCTGCCAAAAGCCACTGCTGAATCCCTTGTCATGACAAACTCTACCCGAAAGATCTGAGGAAAATCATTTACTTCCTTAAACTGTTTTTGTTATGTGTTTTATCTAAGAAATGAGTAAGATAACCAAAATGTTAACATTCATGTTACAAAAATCTCCAACGTTATGACCTAAATGCCTTCTATATACTACTGAGATAATAAAGTGAAAAAAAAGGTGTGTGTGTGTATGTGTGTGTGTGTGTGTGTGTGTGTGTGTGTGTGTGTGTGTTCCAATGCTTTTTAGCCACTAAACAAAGAGGAAAATTTTAGTTTTTAACAATTTACATATCCCATTTTTAAAACAAAGTACCCGAGTTTATACATAAATGCGTGCCAAAGGAAATTCAAAAATACTGTATTGTCAAAGATTTGGGGGATGTTGTATTTATGATTTCATGTGTTTTTATGACAGAGAGGAGGTGCGATATTACACACAGTGATGAAGTATGGGAAGCTAAGCCTCTATTCAAATAAGTTAAATGTATTTTTAATTAATTGAAATAGCAGACTGTTGAATAGGATGAGTAGTCTCATGCTTCATTCTTTAGAATATCCAACCAAATTGAAGTAAACAATATAGATGCATTTACATCCCAAGGAAAAAAACTGTAAATTTAATAAGCATAAAATTACTACGTAAAAAGGCACTCAGGACATTTTATGCTTTTGTATAATAAGCGCATATACATTATTTGTTCTCTTCTCCACATGCCTTCTTTCTGTTTTCCATGTGGTCTGTTCTTAAGTATCTTGGAATCACATATAAAAGCCCTCATAGTTGTGTCTTGACTTTCAACTTCATGATGAAAAGGGAAGTAAAATTCTAGTGCATGGGCATTCTGATGCATGTGTGTATGGAATAGTCACTTCAGAATTGGACCAGCAACTTCCAGCAAAATGTGGCTCCAAGGCAGACACAGGAGTCTATGGTAAGTAGATTAGTTTAGCCTAGGCAAATAAAGGGAATGCATTCATTGGATATAATTGGAAAAATAGTGGCTCTACAGAAGGGAACAGGACTATTTATATTGCAACTGTAAGTAATAGATTCTGGGAACATTTATGCACTCATAAACTTTTGATACCTTTTCCCAAAATTTCCTAAATAATAAATACAGCAGATATCACCTATGCTCAGGAGACTAACACATGCCTGTTCTCATGTGAAAAATGTTTAGGAAAAGAATGACCTTGTTCAAAAGTGCATTATGCAAAAAGAACTCTGCAGTGAATTCAATACACATTTAAACACAGGTTGGTTTGATTTATGTATCACAAGAGCTACTGCACATGGAATATTTTAAAAATCCACATACCACTACCAAATGTGTTTTTGCAAATTGTTCCATGTGGTTGGCAGGTTCTGGGCATGAAAAACAACTTCCCATGTGTTTGGCATGCCAGTGCATTTCATAGTTACATGATTACAGGAAACAAATGAGTGTTTCCTGTACTATTTTCAGAGTGATTATCTGCACTCATTCCACAAAGAATACGTTGAGATGAAGATAGTAAAAGGATAGATTTGACTTTATTATAGTTAAATCATGCTTTATGTTTACTAAATCCTCTAGAGCAAACATTTGTCTATGATTTCTCTTTAATCTAGAATTTCAATTTTGATCATTCACTAATTAGAATGTCAAATGTTGGATTCAACAACTTAATTTCATTTTACAATGTATACATATTTCAAAATATCATGCCTATAATAAATATGAGCAAAAAGCTGTTTACCTTTCATTTGTGGACTCTAAACTTTTAGATGATTTTTTTTAACAGTGAAAAATTCCTCCCTAGTGAAACAGACATACTGCAGAAAGAAAAACAAAACTAGGAAAATCAAATTCAGGTACAAAATAGGGATAGCGGAGCCACTAAATAAGACATATTAAGAACGCACTAGCAAAATGGCATCAGGTAAACGCACAGTGAGATTTATTGGCCTGAACAAAAGTTTTCGTAGGCTTGAAAATTATGTTGAAGGTTATATTTTTGCTTGAATTAGCCATTTCAATTATGGCAACAAAATATGTGATATAATTAACTTTAAATGGAGTAAAGTTTTAAATTGGATTATGGTTTTAGTTTATAGTTACATATTCCATTGAAGTGGGCTTGTGACAACCTGTCCCATCATAGGCGTGAGCTCAGCATGGATCAGTGCTGCTCAACTCTTGAAGAGTGAGACGCAGAAAAAAATATGTGATGGTATCCTATCATCCTCTCTTAGGACACAATTTCAATTATCTAAGGCATCCCATTAGGTCTACTTCTTAGATGTTCCATCATCAATAGGGCAGTAAGCTAAAGACCTAATCTTTGGCACACAGGTCTTTGGGAGAGAGTCCATTTCCAAATCATTGCATATGTGAAACACAGAGGAATTTAAAGATTTGCACCTAGCCTTGTTAGGTGCAAAGAAAGAGATTAGAGAAGAATAGAACCAGGAAAAACTCCACTACTAGATGTTATGTCAACCATGTGTGTAAAATTATCATAACATCAAGGGTATTAAGTACGTGCCCAGCACTTAGTAAATAAATGTGTGTGTAAGTTATCAATGGATATTGTGTAGAAGAAATGTACATAAATAAATGAAATTATTATTCCCAACCATATAACAATATAAAAAGTTTAACTAATGAAACTACATTATCCCAATGATTCAGCAATAGAATTTACCTGAGACACCAGACTTTAGCTTACATGGTTTTCAGTGTTCAAACACATAACTGCCCAGAGAATCAGAAGTACCTTGACCAGTCTCTACATGTTTCTCAGTTACTGATAGTATTCTAATTTCAGTTACAGTTCTCAGCTATTCACACAAACACACACACACACACACACACACACACACACACACACACACACACA
>JANHMN010000022.1:34473477-34487830 GCA_030674055.1 Rhabdomys pumilio
CTCTCTCTCTCTCTCTCTCTCTCTCTCCTCTCTCTCTCTCTTTCTCTGCCTTTCTGTGTCTCTACTATCCCCTCATCTCCCCTTCCCATGCTCTAAATAAATTCTATTCTTCTGTATTATACTCACCCTGTGGCTGGTACCTCAGGGGGAAGGGATGCTTCAGCATGAGCCTGCTAAGAAGCCTCCCTCCCCCACACCATTCTTTGACTCCATAAAACATATCCGTGCCTTCTGTTTTTCTTTCTTTCTTTCTTTCTTTCTTTCTTTCTTTCTTTCTTCCTTCCTTCCTTCCTTCTTCCTTTTTTCTTTCTTTCTTCCTTTCTTACTTTTTTTAATAAAATACAACAAAAGGAAAGAGAGAGGTGGTCCATAGAGAGACAAACCAGCAACATCCCTGTATAAATACAGGATGGCTTATGAAATCAACACTTTGCTTTGTTCTTAAAGCAAAAGAAACCTTCTGTAGAGTCTATCACCCAGTGTGCAGGGAGTTCTTCTACACACAGCTCTCTTCTGAATTGTGTCACTCTCCATGCATGACAGCATTCACTCCAAAGGGGAAATTTCAAGATGCCCAAGAGACTTCACCATGAAGAGTGTTGCTCTCAGGTAAAGCACCCTTAGCTCTCTCACAGGTGAAGTTACATACAATCACAAAGTGAAAGAGAGGCTGAGGGCGCCAATTAGGAGAGGAAGTAAGGCTGTGTTTGATGAGGGATCAAAGGGTTAAGGGGCCAGGAGTCCTACATTATTTTATTAAAAATTCCTCTAGCAATTTATTCTCATTCTGAGAACAAACCAGAGAGATATGTTCTAGTAATGACTGGATTCTGTAGTCAGACATAGGCAACATGGATTCCTTTTTCAACCTTAACTTAAATAGCAGTGTGCTTTAAAAGGTGGCTTCTTGAGAATTTCTCACCCTCAGAGTTTTCTTTCTAATTTGCCCTCCTACTTTGCTGTTTAAAGAGTACTTAACACATCCCGGTAAAGCCAAGTCTGTAACAGACCTGAAGGACTTCACTTGTTAATAGGCAAGTAGAGCAAGGTGTTTGGTCTGAGTGGAATTTGCAAGCCACATCATCTAAATGAAGCCAGCCAGAGCCATCCCAGACCATAACTTTCACACCACACCATGTTTTCTTTGGTTCTTCTACTAAGTCAAACCTGTAATCTTTGGAAGTGGTTTTGTTTTCCCATGGTTGTAGTTGGGCTTCCTAGAGAGCAGTTCCTCTCTTCACAGATGTATGTGAATTCTAACAACAGACCAGTTGTATTGATGCCAGCCAAATCAAGGGTAGAGTCAGGATATTTGTCCACAGGAAGCCTGGATTTTCTCATTCTCACACCGTCTATTTTTGGGGGAGTGAAGTGTATTTTATTTCTGAGTTTTAATGAAGATAATATATTTTCATTCTTTTTTTGACATGAGGCTCATATCATGTAGATATAAAGGTAAATTCTTAAATGTTAAAATGGAGTGCCATGTAAAGAAAGGCTGTCTTAACTTTCAATTACTATCATGTCAAATTGGTCATGATAAAATTTCATATCCACAGTAATGACTCTAACATAGGAATTCAAGTCATCATAACCATAATTTGCCAATAAGACGACTCTTATGGATGGATAAATTGCAAAGGCTCAAGTGTGCAATGCAATGTTTTCTAATCAGCAGAAAATGCACCAATGTAATACATTGTCCATACCATACCTATTATGACACTAAAACTCTTCCATTTGTACAAAACTTCAGGACTCTTACAAACTCACCAGTGCCACCAATTTGCTTCTTGCTTAGCTTTGGTATAACCTCATGGGTCAGAGCTATAATCATTAGCCACCTCTTGTGGTTGAGAACACTAAAATATACTCCAAGGGAAAACAAAGAGGAAAGAAATACATAGCTGTTCTGAGCAGTGACCCTGTCATGTACTCCTGGCTATTTTTTCCAGAAATATTTGGAACTTTTGCATCTCCCAGTGGGGGAATATAAGAAAAATCCTGTAAGATGCATGTGATACCTTCAAGGCATTTATCCCACGGTTAGAATGTCCTGCTCCCTGGTGTTAACTCAATCCACCACTATATCCTTAGCATGGGGCTGGTTGGCACATGCTTCATCTTATTTTCAGGAACACAATTTCAATAGAAATATCAGTTTATTTGCATTCTTTTTAATAATTAATTTGGACTTGTATCTATTACTCCTTTCAGTTAATCAGACATGGGTTATGTTATTCATATTTTAAATTACATTAAATATATTCCTAAAAATAAACCACAATAATCCTTAAATTTTGCCTTCCATAAAATTTAAGGAATTGGAAAATTTGAGCAATGTGAGTGGTCTTTAGTAAACAATCATTAGACTATTCCTCATTTTTATATTTGAGACTTTATTGACAAAGCCTTTGCTATCCACATATCTATATTCACTCTGGTCATAGGTACATAATGAATCCTAAGAAGTTTTATGTCATTGCTTATAGTCTCCCTTTTGAGACACATGATAATTTATACATATTAACAATAGAATGATGTTCACTCTTCAAATCAGTCCTTGTTGCTAGAGTTAAAATTATATTTTGTAACCCTGCAGTGGTATCTCACTAAGCTCAAGGGTCAACAAATAACAGGTCTATTCAAAGGCAAGGGATACAGAAAAACAACGAAGAGACTTATTCAATGTGGCCATATAGAGAGGTTGGAAAAAAAGGAAACTCAGTTTCTATTCTTAAATGCATCCTGGTAATCTCTCATTGTAACATTAAGTCTGTTTTTGTTTTGTATTGGTACAGTTATTATTGTAAAGTAGATGTTGAGATGGAACTGTTTCCATACTCCCTGCTCCATATTTATTCTTAGTTATATGATGTCTTGATTGCCATAATTTTAAAATAAACATTTTTACTTAGAATAATAAAAGACGTCCAGATATACTCCTACTTCTGTCAACTTCTTTATCCCTGAGCCTAGCTCTAAGGTACCAATATAAGTTGGAGGTTTCAATAAAAGAAAACCAAGTCACACTGCTCTATCTGTGCTAACATATCACTGATCAATAAATTATTTTCAACTTTGGAATTTCTTTATTAATTTTCAATATTTGGACAAAAGATCCAAGCAAGAAAACCAAATCAAAACAGGGAGTTCTTCCTGAAAGTTTTAGGATTTCTGCATTGACAACTCTGACATCTCTTTTTGTTACAGAGCAGGTAATTAACACACTTCGCCCCAATAATGTATGCATAGCTTTATAACAAATCAAATACCTTTGTAAATGTTTCTGATACCATATCCCATAAACACAGAGCTAATTATGTCTTGTGACCAGTCCTCAGGCTTTAGTGACACCGAATATATTTAGAAACAAAATAATTAAGAGCTTTTAGGGCTTTACTTCTGTTGTCCAAATGGCAATTATATAAGAAATATAAATTTATATATATCTACTCATTCATAAATATGTCCAGTACTATCCAAGGAAGAACCACCTATCAACTATGATTTAAATACTGGACAAGACATTGTAAGCAAACAAATCAGGCAAAAATTGTTGCCTTAATGGAACAAGGAGAAAAAAAATGCAAAGAAACAAGTAATGTAGCTCCATCTTAGAGTATTTTAGCAAGCGTATGATAATATTCATTGCAAAAATAAGGAAAGCATAGAAAAGCATGGGATCCATTTCAGATAGGGTTATTGAAGTCTTCTCATTGAAATGCTACTGTCTCTAAATTAAAGTTTGACAAAAGACATAAGGGGAGTTTTATAGAAAGACGGACTCATCTAACAAGTTCTAAAGTTAGGGACATTATTGGCATGCTTCTAGAGCACCAGAAAAATTTAACCTTACTGACCCCAAAGGAGCAAGTGAAAATGAAAGCAGGTAAGATCAGAGAGCTAATTAAGACAAGAATTAGGCCACTGTTAAGAACATTGGTTGTCACGTATCCATGGAAACTGGGGCATGGCCTGGATTAACATTGAAAATATTTGTTCTTGCTTTCCATTGGTATACTGCATAGAGAGAATGGTTCAAATCCTTAGCCATGGTTGAAGCATTTATTCTTCCCATTGGCATTCTTGTATATCACAATAATATACCCTTATGTTTTATAGATAGATAGGGTAATTATGTGCATTTTATCATGCATACTAAAGTATACCTTAAAGTCATGAA
The DNA here is from genome assembly GCA_030674055.1 of Rhabdomys pumilio. Classification (NCBI taxonomy): domain Eukaryota; kingdom Metazoa; phylum Chordata; class Mammalia; order Rodentia; family Muridae; genus Rhabdomys; species Rhabdomys pumilio. The sequence goes on from JANHMN010000022.1 coordinate 34,477,664, forward strand.
AAGGATAGTAATTTAATAAAAACAAAGGGGTGGCAAAAATAAATTGAAATTTCAAATAAAACAGGTATCAAAAAACACTAGAATTTATTAATTACCTTTGATACCTCTCTATCTCTGTGGGCTATTTTGTGTATACTTTTTAATTGTTTCTCAGATCCTTATTACATAACAAGATCTGAAAAGAAGAACTTGTCTTCTGCTCAAGGCATATTAAGTTTCAGATCACATTCATATGGACAGAGAGATGTGGACAGGGACAAAAAGGTATGAGAGTGAAAAATCAAGATACAAGGCAGGAGAAGAAATAAACTTAACAACTTTCAGGACGTTGATGAGATCTGAAGTCAAGACACTGTGAAGTTAGAAAGGAATAGGAAAGAAAAATTCCAAGAACCTTGCTGCAGTCTCATTTTAAGAGACATACATGATGAGAAGGAGCAATCAGGGAACTGAAATATTAATGATAAGTGTGGTAAGAAATGGAATAGGAAATGCATGGGAGAAATGTTCTGGAAGCCAAGTATGAAATTAGATTACAAGAAGCGATCATCAGATATGTCAAGTGCTTTGATAGATTTAGTAGGAGGTAAGGACTGATGACTAACCACAGCATAAAAATATAGATTTTTATAGATGGTATTGGTAAAGATGCATTAACAAATATCTCTTTGGAATATAGGGCTAGAGAAATAGTGATTCACGTGTTTAACCCTACCTGAGAGACATTACTAGGTAAAAGTGAACATAGATGGTTCATAGATGGTGTCAGTTTTCTCTTCTTCTAACACACTAATAATTATTGCTTAGAAAAGAGACAGCACTTGTTGCACAGCCTATAGTGAACAAGCAGGGAAATGATGGATAGATGTGGCATGTGTTTCTTGAAAATGTCTAGGAAATGTGACACAGGATGAAGGTTTTCCTTACATAAATATTATCATTGTGTGAAGTGATTCAATCTAACTTAGAAGACACAGCATTTGTTGTTGAGGCCCACACTGCCAGGCTTGGGAGCCACTGTGTCCCGTTCCAAGCTGCTGCTCCGGTCCACGGAGATAAGAGAATGAGGATGGAGGGGAAGAGATGCTCAGAATGGAGACAAGACAGAGGGTCTGATCAAGTCTCCTTTATTGAAAGGAAATCTGGGGTATTTATATGCTTTTCCACGTGCCTTGTAGGTTTGGATAGGACATGCATCTTGCAGGCTTGGATACCATGTGCACCGTGTGCCTTGCATCTGGGGGCACTAAACAGAAAAACAAGATATATGGGATAAACAAGACATATATCAGAGTGTGCTCAGCTATTGTAGGCTGTTGAAAAACAAGTCTCTGGTCAGGGTATATGGCTTGAGATGGCTGCAAAGATGATAGTCGCTTTCTGCTAGGAGTCGGCTCCCAACAATTTGTGGAATGATGGATGTAGAGAGACACCCTACGCATGCACACTTATGCCCTATACACACTTAATGATAATTGGTCATTATCTCAAAATTATTGGGCGATTTTAACATAACCACATAGCTCACATCAATTTGACAACTAAAACCTTCATTTTCGATTCCGAGAAGGATTACAAAAAAAAAAAAAAAAAAAATTAGAGTGTAAGGCATTTTTTAAAAAAAATTCTTTTAGTGTAAATTTGAGGAGAAAAATGGGACACAGTTATAAACAAACCTTTCAGGAAAGATGGTTTATGTTTAGTTTTTTTGAGTTAAAATATCCTTTGAGATATATAAAAAAGTAATACCAGGAGAAATAAGTTATTTGAAAAAAACATAACTTCATACATTTCTCCTAAATGATGGAATAGAATATCTATAAAAGTATTATTACTTGTAACAACTATTTGTGTGCTCTCATGGCTGAGCAATGCCCTGTGTTTTTGTATTATATACATAATACATCTGAATACATTATAACACAAAAGAAAAGAAAAGCAAATCCACCTAGAAATCACGGTACTAGTTACCCAGGATGGGATGATAGCTAGAAGCAGTATGTGACATGGCACTGCTTATAACAAACTGTTTCTGGATATTGATTTCATTGATAAGTTTGATCTTTGAGAATTTCTTAAGTCACATATTTATCTATCAAAAACTTTTTGTGAATAATAATTTTTTCAGCTGTAGCAGAATATAAAATGGAATGAAATTTCTTAGCTTTCTCTAATTACCTCATTACTTATAGTGAATTATTTAGTTAGTTATATTCTGTCTTAAGAGTTGTCCAAACATATTCTTTTAAGCCATAAAGATATTTTAATGATTTAAGCCTGAAATGAATTCCTGGATATTCGTTTGAATCTCCAATGCAGAGTGGAGAATAGTGCCAATCCGTTCCAGTCACTCAAGTTTATTCCACGTACTGAAGATGCTCCCATGTCTCAGGTCTTCGGCATCTACACTCTGTCCTCTAAATGTGTACAACAAACCAAAAAAAGAATGCAGAATTTCATTAGATATTTAGAAACTAACTTGAAAATTAAACATGTCATTAACTCTACAGTTTAGTTTATATGAAATTGAGTTATATAATAACTTTCTGTGGAAAATATGAAAATGAAAGGCAGTGAAAAAAATACAATGACTCATTTTTCGTAGGAAACCAATAATAAAATCCCCAGGATCCATTGTTTATTGAGATTAATAAGCTTGTCATCACAACCCAAGTAAGACAAATTCAACTATCTCAGCAACCTTAAAATAAAAGTAGATGAATCACTTCAGAACTTTACTAAATTTTCAACACTGAAGACAAAATCCCTTAATACCTAGAACTTGTTCTGAAGACTTTATGTCCTTTAAAGTTGCCAATATTATCTGTAAATATAAGCATCCAAGTTATACTCATTAAAATATCATTATAAAAATTTCAGATACAGTTTTCTGTGCTTTATCTTAGAAAGTTAGTTCCTTTTTACTAGCTTGTTCATTATGTAGCTTCTCTTCTTTGTTATAACATAATCCATAAATTCCATGGATAAAAATATACTGAGAATAAATGAGGCAGAATAAAATTAGAGTAACTAAAACAGGGAGTATTTAGGGATTTTATACACAGATCAGAAAAAGCAGAGAAAGCAAGATAAAGTAGTTGGGACAAAATAAGTATACTGGACTTAATTGTAAAAAGGGAAGGATTGAGGAAGATATACTTTTCAGAAAAAAAAATCTCAAGAAGAAAAGAAAATCACCCTAAAAGAAAGGCATACTTAACAGAAAATAAAACAGTAATATTCTAAATACATAAAGAACTGGGAAGCTATAAAGCTATGAAGATGTAGTCAAGCCAGTGAATTTAAACACCAGGAAAAGGCTACTAGTTTTGAAAAAGTCATTGTTCCAGCTCTGGGAGAGGCCCCAAGGCCTGACACTATTACTGATGCTATGGGGAGTTTACGAACAGGGGTCTATCATGACTGCCCTCCTAAAGGCCCAACAAGCAGCTAAAAGAGTCAGATGCAGATATTACACCCAACTAATGGTGAACCTCACATCATGGCTGAATTAGGGAAAAGCTGATAAAAGCTGAAAAGGGTGACCCCATAGGAAGACCAGCAGTCTCAACTAACCTGACCTCCAGAGTCTCTCAGACAATGAATCACCAACCATGTAGCATACACCAGCCGATATGAGGCCCCCAACACATATACAGCAGAGGACTGCCTGGTCTTCATTCAATGAGAGAAGATGCACCTAACCCTTCAGAGAGTTGGGGCCTCAGGGAGGAGGGAGGTTTGGTGGTGATGGTGGTGGTGGTGGTGGTGTGTGTGTGTGTGTTCCTCTTGGAGATGGGGGTAGGGATGGGGTGAGGAGGTATGAGATGTTGAACAGTGAACAGTAGGAGGGTAAATATAAATGGGGATAAAGTCTAGACTGTAAAAAACTAAAGAATAAAAAAATAAATAAATAAAAACAAGAAAAGAAAAAGAAATCTTGTCTTGACTTCTTTTGATGGTGTACAGTGAAAGAAAGTCTAAGCCAAATAAACTCTTTTTTTGCCAAGAAAAAGGAAGAAAGTCATTGTAGCAGAGCAAAGGCTACAGAGCTGAGCTGGAGTACTAAGTGGAATGAGGTTTACCATGTACTCTTAGTTGAGGCACTGAATTTTGAATTTAAAGAAGCATGAACATTGGAGACAAAAGTCTATGGAATAAATTGTCATAGCCTGGTATCATAGTCCAAAAGAAAAAAATACAAACAAACAAACAACAATAACAACAACAACAAATGAAAACCAAAATAAAATAAAATAAAATAAAATAAAATAAAATAAAATAAAAACTATCCAGCAATCCAAGATCATGGCTCTAAAGGCTTGGTATATGTAGAAAACAAAGAGAGTGTTTGTGTGCCTGTTTGTGTGTTCAAAAAGCACTTTAAAGTTCCCTTTAAATTAGAAATTTCTTCTCTCTCACAATTTGTTCTGAAATTTAGTCTGTCTTACTATATTCTCAGGGGCTACACTCATTTTTATCTTAGTTAAGAAAGATTTTCTAGAAGTGAGACTTCTGGGAGAGAATTAGCTGAAATAAAGAAAAGATTTGAGAGCAATGACCAGATGGGACAATGACTGAGGAAGACCTCACTTATTCCTGAGGCAGCCATTACAAGGTCTTGTTCCATGTCACATTTTTTCAGAGCTTTGTACATGGGCTTTGATACGTCCTTAGCCCCACTACAAATGTTCTTCAGGTAAACTCATTCAAAGCGTAATAGTTGTTTTGGAGTATATCTTACGTACCTTCCAACACTTTACTATCTCAAGGTATTTTATATCTGACCATAACTGCAAATGTTACTGTAAGTAAATACAGATTATCTCTTAGGTTCTTAATTAGAAAAATTAAAGCCTAATGAATAACAATGTTCTTGTAAAGTTCACAGCTTTCTGAATTGTACCAATAATTTACCTGCCAAACATCATTACACCATTATATGGCTGAAATTACAAGTTAAATCATAGATAGAACTTCTTTTCACATACCATGATCAACTTTTCTGAAATAAATTGTCCTCCCATAAAAACCACAAATTCATACATACGTGGTTACATGCATGTTCCATTCGTTCTCACCTGTGTATTAACAGGGCACTTCTACCTGGAATTGGAAATTATCAAGAAACTGTGTAACAAAGAAGATAGTTGAAGGAGTGATTAGAAATATTTAATATACAAAGTGATATTTTAATTGTCATTTTAATTAACATAAGCCACAGAGTTCACTGACAACTATCTCTAGCTGGGAAAGCAGTAACAATTTGAGCAGGCCTGAATTAATAACAATAATGCATAGTCATTTACATTGATTCTGGAGCAGTAATTACAGTCAACAACTGGGGTCTTCCAAATGTATTAGACGATATTTAGTTTTTCATGTTCATCCTTATTTGAAGTCAGTATTCATCACCTTAGCTAAAAGTAAACACCAAACTTCACTTATTGCCATTTCGTTTCAACTAAGTATGATTTACTGTGACAGAAAGAATGTCTTCCCCTTTCCCTGGTGCTCTGAGCTTATTAACTTACCTAATAGTGAATCAATAAATATTCAGTGAGTCTTTTTAAATTTCAAAACATTATCCTATGTGTCAGATTATGGGGAAAATGTAAGCTGCATATATATAGAAACATATCTATGCAAATATAAAATTTTGATATGCATCCAATTATTCTCATAGATTTATATATTTACATACTATTTTATATTAAAGACATGAATATTATCACAATCCTAGCCTTAATAAATTAGTATCACTTTGTCACCAAATATTGTTTCTTTTATACTACTTTCATCTATATATAATTTGGGTTATCTGAATTATCAAAAATAATTGCAGTAATACAGAGAATATATGGCATAAGTCATTAATCTATTACCTTATTTATTTATTTTCAATTCATTTGTAATTGTTTCCTGTTGTATTTAATGTGTGTCCTGGTATATGTGAGTGTGCACAAGTGTCTCCAATTGTGCATTCACCTATGAGGACATGTGTATGGAGGCCAGAGGTCAAGCCCAACAACTATTACTAAAGAGCTGATTTCTTTATTTTGTGAGGAAATGTCTCAGACTGGGTTCTGTGGCTTATTGATAAAGTTATTCGGGCCAGTTATTCCCAGACATAGCTGTGTCTTTATCTATTCAGAGTTGAGATTACAGCAGGAGCCACAATGCACTATTTTTTATGTACTTTCTGGGGATCAGACACAGCTCCTTATATTTTCAGGGACCACCCTTTCATCAGCTGAGCTGTGTCCCAAGCCTCACCTCCTTTTCATCTTGTAAATCCTCAGAATTTTTAGTCCTTTGCCCGTCTAGCTGACTTTGCTGTAAACATGCTCTTATAGCAAAGAATACAGAATACCTGACAAGAGATTCAGTGAAAGTTCAGTTTATTTGAGAAATGTAATTATTTCTCTCTTGGAAATTTGCATATTGTACCCATAATGCAATGTACCACATTGCTCTTTAAAACTGTCTTGACCTATAATTGTGCCATTTATTCCTCAGGGCTACTTGTATGTACAGGATGGGCAGAGTGAAAAAGCTATGAGATTATTGCTTCAGCCATGTCTAACTGAAGTCAAAAATGTTAAGAGAGGATGGAAGGCAGATCTCACTGTTCTCATCTGCTGCTGCTTCTTCTTCCTTTTTTTTTTTCTTACTTGAAATCTGTCACTGATGTAATGGCATTGATACAATCTCTGGGCTGCTTGTCTACCATGACTTACACATTTTAAATTCAAATTCACTTCCTTTTTTGTATGTATCTCATATTTCTAAAATCAGTGGACTGGTAAACACGGAGATATGTACCATGAAATGATCAACTAGTCCTTTCCTCATAAATGTCTCCAAAGACAGATCAAAGAAAAAAAAAACCAAAACCAATTGAATAAGCAGGAAAAACATAAATCGACTGCTGTGACATTACTACAGCAAGCTTCCTGGGTATTTATAAACAGCACATTACACATTGCGGTGTGCTTAGAATGAGAAAATCACTTTAAGTGGGTTTTGATTAATGAGACACTCTAGAGGTTAATTGAACTAAAATTTGACCTGGCTTTTCTTCTAAAGGGTAATTATAAAGTTTGTATAACTTAATCTATTGCTTTAGAAAACATTACCACTTCAGAACTTCTGTTCTGTCACTATTGTTTCTACATGGTATTATATTTATCTTATGTTGTACTCTGTGATGGAGAAATTTTACCCGAAATCAACAGCCTAGACTCAAGGCATAAGGAAAAAATTAAAATGAATAAAAGGGCTTTACTCTGATAGGCAGATCTCTAAAAGTAGTGAATTGTACCTCAATACCTATGTAATTGGTTAGCCTGGGAGCTAAACATATCTGACACTTTATAAATGAAGTAGCCCACTTATTTTGAGATATATAGAACTTGCAGATTCACTGAATACATTTCAGTGAGGGAAGAAATATTTTACACTTTTAAACACATTAAATTAAACTATTATTATTTGGGGATAGGTGAATATAAGAACTCTTGTTTTAGAGTTCTCTACTTTCTTTAATACATGCAATATGTCTCTCATTTCATCTTGCCTTCTGCTTTAAAGCAGGATATCACTACTTCTCATTGTGCTGCAAAAATCCTGTGATAGATCACTGCAGGCAAAATAACCCTACAAATATTTTTTTGAATTTTTATGAATAACATTCTTTTCCCTAATAAACTGATTTGCTTAAGGGTGTTGTCATATTTCATTTGTCTTTATAGTCTAGTTCATAGATCTCTCATACCTGATTACACTACCTTTTAGATAAAATTTTAATTACTTAATAATATTGGGCTCTTACTATGTGATAGATTCATGTAAACTGCTGTTACATGCACCATTCCATTACAGACAACCAAAGCTTCTTAAAACACATAAAATTACTGCAATTATTTACAATGTGTAATATGAGGTTCCTCGTGTAAAGAAATAGCAGAGGCCTGGCAAACTCTTACTAAATTCGTAAACCATCCATGACATATTTTAACAACTTCTTAGTCTGCAGTGGAAATGACTGTATTACATCAAATTCATTACATGTTTTTATCTAACTCCCCACTAACTAAATATACCAAGAGAGGTTGGGACCATGAGTGTCTTTCTAATCTATTGACTTTGTGTAGTGTTGTCTTTAGTCTGTGATAATATACAGTAGGTCCCGATTGCTCTCATTCTCAGTTTAACTGTGATAATGGTAGAAGCTGCTGACATGTTGGTGATGCTCTTTGGGTCTGCAACCTCTATCAGTTTGACTCCCTGAAAGTCTGTATTGTATAGATCCAAATTAATCTTTCAAAATCTGTTTGATATTCAAGGTAAGAAAATAATAAGATTTTGGAATTAATACAACATTTCTGCAAACCCATCTTTCCCTGAATAATACTGTATTTTCTATACCAGAAAAATGACACTTTCATTGATTTGAGTATTGTTATATTAACATACACATCATCTACATTGTTGTCAATGAAAATGACACATAAACATTTATTTAAAGACCTTATGAGTTCTAAGTAGAAGAAAAACATTTTTAAAACCCAGAAGTAAAATATTGCCAATATTCTCTTTTAGCGACTATTTGGAAAAGACATTCTTTCCTTTTGGTCTAAGATTGCTAGTTTTAACTTAGTGGAAAGAAAAGGTAAAAGAATATCCTAGACCTTATTGCACTTATGTTAATTAAACTGGCTTTCCCATCTCTTACTATAACCTACCAGTCTGTCAAGGATGTGGGAAAGACAGTTTCTAATGCTGATGAGTAAGTACCGAGGGTGGAATGGGAAAATGCTTTTGATAGCAGACAAAAATGAGCTGTCTTAATTTTGTTCAGTCTAACACAATGCCGTAGAAAGTGTGATGAAATCCTAACTTTCTAAGAGGTATGTGTCTGTGTGTATGTTTGTATTTGTGTGTGAAAAAGAAATAAAAATCTAGAGTATCAGAACATTCACCTATGCAGACAAATACTCTAGTAAAACCACACCACTAACACTCCCTGTGGACTTTGGGACTGGCATGCAGGAAGCACAGCTGTTTAAATGGCTCAAGGCAAGTCATTAAAATCCCAGACTCAATTTCTTGCAATTTAGTAAAATTTAAGGATTTAAGAGAAATAATGTATGAAATATTTTCTAGTTATACTATTCTAAAAATCTCTGAATTTCCAAACAGATTAAAAATGTCATAAACCTGGAGACATTATCTAGACTTATTAACATTTAGTGCCTTTAATGTGAAAATAGAAATGTATCAAATAAGGTTAAAGCATAAATTAAGTCAAGGAATGTAAAACAATTATGGAAATTCTGCATGCCATGTGTTGCAATGCTCCGATGTAAGGATGGGTTACTAATAAACTCACCTTTCCCTTTTGCCATGGATTAGCTATTTGGGCTCTCTACTGTGTTCATGAAACTGGTCACTTAGTCTAAAAAAAATCATGTGACACTGATGACTGCAAACATGTCCAAAGTTGGAATAGGTTCACTCCCTTAAAGATCTATTATCAGGAAGTATGGTATATTTGATAATTATGGAATTTGTGAAAATGATGATAATGACAAAATGTGGGCACTGATAAAACCTAAGCAACAAGGTGAAAACTTTGTAGAAATCTTGGTCTTTTCTATATTTAAAAAAGATTCAGTAGAGAATAATTTGGTTTGGCATTAAATAGAATTAAGATACATAATGATGATAGCAATGGAACCAGAAAGGAAAATTCTTGAGGCAAGAGAACTGTTACGGAACAGGTCTGCCTCAGGTCTTCAAGCAACTAACCTTTCTTTCTGCCTTACTGTAGTGTGAATGACCTTCTTCTTATGAACACAGAGGAAACTTGTCTATTTTCTTTTACAAAAAAAGGCTTTTTTTTTTCCAAATGATTTCAAGTGGGCCCTATATTTTCATCTGTTAAGTGCTTGTTATACTTAAAAATACTCACAGTTTCAAAAATTATTCTTTCCTCCTTTATCTTAAAAAGAGAAAACATTTAGATGAAGATTCAAGAAAATGCATATTTGAAAATAAATACAAGTTACAGAGATGCAGACACACAGAACCACATCCTGTGTGTGGGGTCTCTCTCTCTCTCTCTCTCTCTCTCTCTCTCTCTCTCTCTCTCTCTCTCTCTCT
>JANHMN010000022.1:34487840-34499758 GCA_030674055.1 Rhabdomys pumilio
TCTCTCTCTCTCTCTCTCTCTCTCTCTCTCTCTCTCTCTCTCTCTCTTGTTCTCTCTCTCTCTTGTTCTCTCTCTCTTGTTCTCTCTCTCTCTCTCTTTCTCTCTGTGTGTGTGTGTGTGTGTGCATTATATATTGTATAAATTCTTGAGTTTTAGGTTTTGATTTCTGTATTTTATCTAACTAACCAGTCATCAGATCAACAGAATCTCACTCTGCTTCCTTAGTTAACTTCAAGACATTTTCCCAGTGAAAGGAACAGAAGAGTGCTCCGTTGCCTGGGTCATCAGTGACCTTTGTTTTTATAATACAATATTAACAATAGAACAAAGCAAAAGAAACTTTAGTATAGAAAATTTTTGATTAAAAGAGGTGCCCGACTGACAATGTCACTTCTTTCCCACAACCTTGCCATCCATAGGTACTATTTGCTCTGGCTGAGGCCTGTCTATCTTTTTCAGAGTGACACCAGTATTTGACACATCCAGGGGAGAGGAATCTATCATCTGAGCCAAGATGTTAATTACAAAGAACATGAAAGGATGCTAAAATTGGCTTGAGAACAAAAGTAAGTGACTGTTCTTTTAAAAAGCAGTTCTAGTATTTGATCTTAATCTTCTATGGTGATTACGAGAACACTGAAAAATAACACTGCATAAAGGATTAGTAAACACGGCTAAGAAGGTTTTGGCCAAAAATAATAACATTGTGTAAAGTCAAAAACTCATACCCCGCCTCCTCATCTTCTTAACCCTTGATTTACCAAGTATCTCCATGATTTAATTATCAGTAACACTGACGGTAATAATTATCTTTTGAGATTTTGCTCCTTTGTTTTTAGGGTAGGATTAGTCTGATGTTCATCACACACATATGAAATTTAGTATCCAAGAGATTGTCACCTGCTAACTTCATATTATTTGTTGTTTTGGGTTTGTTTGTGGTATACTACATATTAAACCTAGGACCTTGAACTTGCGAGGTAAGCACCATCCAGCATTTCCTACAATTTCTTCTTTCTCACAGTTTTCAGATTATAGCTCCTCTTCTCAATATGATGTCATGGAGAAAGTTCAGTGGATTGTCTTAATCTTTCACAATTTAACAAACTGACTTCCACTTGAGCATATATTGTGGGTCCTCCTCTCTAACAATCAAATTTGGTTTAGCTTCCATATTTTGTTCTTCCCATGTCAAGGCTATTTATCAGTCATGGTGAACATTCAAGTCAAGAAAACTCTTCTCTGCTGTGGAAGAAGATCCAGTACTGGCTGTCTGCACTGTCAAACACATCCTAGATGCTGTTAAATCACTATACAGCTTATGACAGTGATAATAAAAGTATAGGAATCAATATCAAAAGTGCTTAGAGTGTACTTTTCGCTAACAGCTTATGTAAAGTTTCACTCCTATGAGGAATCTGAAATCCTAACCCTCCAGTGTAGAGGTAAAGGTAGAAATAGCAGCCCAAAGGAGATAGCAGATTTTGGATTTTGCTAGATGCTCTGACCCTTCTGTATTCTCAGATGCCCCAGAGAAACTGTCCCCTTTTGTTCAGATTCCCTAAACATTATTCTTGGGTAAATCTTGGCAGGTTTCCAGTTCATGAATATTCCCCTCCAGCAAGATCTGATACATTCTGATGCATTCCTGGATACCTTGGGCTCTCTGTTTTGGCAAAAGCCCCAGAATCAGTAGATATGTATTCAGGAAATCAAGTTCTCAATCTGGGGAGGTCAATCCCAGATGAACTGCAAAGTCACTGTTCAGTCCTGCTGGGTTGTTCCAATTTAAGCAGCGATGGAAAGCACGCACATCCGCATCGCTGCTATTAAGATAAGTTGGACTCATTTAGCAGCTGCAGTACACCTAGGAAGCTGACTCAAATGAGCAGAACACCAGAGATGCTGGGAAACAAGTGTTCACACCTGCTCACAGCTGTGTGGGTTTGCTGCACCAGGTGTGATATGTAAACTCAACACAGGGCCGCATTTATCACATATTAAAAGATATCAAAATGCATTGTGCAGACTATCCTTCTGGCAATTGTCACAAACAGAGCCGGATGCTATTTGTCAGGGGCCTCAAATAAGCAAACTCATAAGCACAGCATATACCAGAAATGAGGAAAAAAAAAAACCACAAGCAGATAAGCAGATCCCTGGATGACTTCCTCAAATCATTTATATTTTATTTCAGGAAGCTAATAACCTTTCTTAATGATAGATTTTTTCCATTTTTTTTCAGAAATAGGGGGGGTTATTTTAAAAAAGTATCGTATAAGGGGTGATAAGCTAGTAACCAGTGATTTAAATGCTTCAAAGCCAATCAGAATCAAAACATGGCAATTTATACATTATATACTTGGTTTAATGATCAGAGATTCTGGTTTGCAGTTTAAAGGGCTTGTTAGGTAATTACTTTGATTGAAAATGCTCTCAAGCCTGTACAACATTCTTGACACACCGAGTACCCCATCAGTGTGATTGAGCCGCTTGAATCATGAAGCAGACATCATAAATTGGGGCATAGCTTATGTGTCATCTTCTGTGTAACCTACTCAACCCCTACTTTTCTGGAGAATCTTATTGAAGTCAGTTGTAAGCATCTACACTGTTAACTTCTACTGAAATTCACTGGGACTATATCTTTTCTTCTGAAGAGCACACATTGCTCTACTGAATGTTACTGCTCCTCTGTCCTGTTTAATACATTTTTTTCTAATTTCTTCCATATGATATTACTACTTCTTGTCTGTTGTTTCCTGGAGAGCAGAGGCTATGACTTTCTATTAGATATAGGTATTCACATTGTTTAGTATTGGGCTAGACTCTGGTCAAATTAAATAACCATGCATCTCCAGTAAAAAAAAAAAAAAAAAAAAAAAAAAAAAGACCTGTGTTTAGATACTTAAACCCCAAGTATGGCTCCCGGCATCCATAAACCCAGTGGTAAGAGACAATGGGTTGAGTAAAAGTTTTCTGGAGTTGGCTAGCTAGCTGTCCTAGCTTCTCCATGAGTCCCCATACACTGAAATACCATGACTCAGAAAATAAGACTGAATTGTTAAGAATTACATGCAATATTAAATCCTTGCCTCCATGTCCGCCCTTCCCAAACCATGCACCAACAGGTGAGACAACACACTCCACACATCTGCACACTTTTATGTTTTTAAATGTAATTAGCCAAACAGTTCGCTTGGTTCTGGGATTTGAATCTAGAAAGTTACTCAAATGCTTATTCAACAGAATACACATAGCTTCATGGACTTCCTTGTAACACATCTTGCTATTCACAGAATATCGTGAAGTAAGGAAGGATTTTTATCCTTTGAGTTTTACAGATATGTTTTACCATCCCCATTGTGTTTCTCTGAATGTTTTTATCTATATTTGTGAATGAATCTATGTGACTGTATATTACCTCTTTTTTTTTTTTTTTTTTTTTTTTTTTTTTTTTTTTTAGCATTGCTCCTGAAAACCAAACTCAGTGTTCTCTGGAAGAACAACAAGCACTCTTGCCAATAAGAAGTCTCTCCAGCTGCAACTAGACAACTCTTCAAAAGGGAATTGTGTAACTAATACGTATGGCAATAGGCTATAATATCTGAGGGCATCTATGGGAATAATTTTGGTACCAAGCCAACAAGATGTAACACATACCTTGCAAGGTTTTATTTGATGGCCTATCTGTTTGGTGGCACTCTCACACTTATTATTTGGTGACTCTATTTAAATTCCTTCTATATATGTATATATTTGGGGAAACATATACAGTAATATTCTGTAGTAAGACGTAGAGTCATTAAGATATATGTCCAATTGTGATAAAGCTGGATCTTAAAGAATATCAATTTTCTCAGCCATTTATATTTCATCTGTTTCAAACTTTCTGTTTAGTATTATGTTCCATTTTCAATTTGGGTTATTTATATGGGTTATTTATATTATATTTACATTTTTTAGTTCTTTATATGTTGTATATAGTAACTCTCTATCACATGTCTAATTGGTGAAGATTTTTCTATTTTGTAGGCTGCAACTATAGTCAAATAACTACACTTTAAGGCTTGTGTTGCTGAAGATTCCATTGGTTTATGTGTTTGAATGTGGAAAAGTTGAGTTAGTGCACAATTAGAATCATTATTCCTACTGATTAGCATTCATGATGCTGGAGAAGAAAAATAGTCATCAATGTATTCTAGCTAAAAACTCGGCGACATATATCAGAAAATTGACTGCACACTCTGGTGTTGCAATAGCGACACAGATAACCACCAACTTTTTCTCAATGAAATTTATGGTCCACTCTATGAAATTGGACCGATACAAAACACAGCTAAGGGGCTAAGAGACTTGATAGATCATGACCCCAAAGAGGACTGATACATAAAGAGATACTGCTATAGCCATGTAATAAGTAAATTCCAAAAAGAAGCATCAGAAAAGCATCTTGTAGTAGATGGTAATAGACATAGTAACCCACACTCAACAATGCCAAGTTAGTGAGAACTTTGAGACATTTAGCCCTAAATGGGATGGTTTTATCCAAACTATTTTCTAAAGGCTCAGGGCTCTACGAGGAACAGGAAATAAAAAGATTCCAATAGACACAGGTGTTAAAGATCCTCCCAAAAGGAATGTCTTTCAGATATATCAGGACTGATATAAAAACTCAAAAATTCTAGTCAATATCTCAGCACAAAGAAGAGGAAGTGTTTTTAAATTGCATCATTCATTTTAAAAAATAACGCTCTATTTGTAATCGATGCCTTCTGATTTAGAGGAAGTAATATTAAATATTAAAATTATGATACAGATGTTTAACTCATAGTGGATACAGCATTCATTCATACTTTCCCATCTAAAACTTTCTATCTTTTCTTTCAAATTCTTTTACTTAAATTTCTTGTGAGTGCCACATTATATCCCTCCAATTAACAACATGGAAGTTTGTAGAATGCTTTAAATTTTGTAATAAATAAATTTTAATATTAAATGAAGGTTATTCTTTACCTTTCTTGTTATCTCTAAAATTAGAAATCATAAATTAAGTGAATTAAACATTCTAAATCCCATGTTCTGGTTTATGCTGTTCATGTAATGATCCCAGACTCATTACCAGACTAACAGTGGTTTTATTGATAATCAAGTAAAATAGTATAGCAACCTCCTGGGATGATTTCTTTCTAAGAAACATAGTTCGCATAGGAGGCACTAAATTGCATGTGCGATGCACAGCAAACCATGTTAAACTCTATTTTTTCTAGAGATAATATTTGAAGCAGAACTAAACAGAGTATAGATTATGTGTAAAATACGTTAATGGATAGCAATTATGGAAATAAAGAGAACTAGGGTTCCTTGATCAGGCATGTGAGTATAACAATCTATTGTCTGAAGTTTGAAAAAGTAACAATTCAGTAAAGCTTTAATGAGAAGGTGGTAAGAGCTTATGGAAATCTTCAGGGGAAGAAAATAAAACAGGTTATTGCAATGTCACTAAAATTTATTGTACAATAAATAATACTATGTGGCACAGGGTCATTGATTACCCTGGTATGAATAGGTGCAATCTGGTCATGACACATATGGAAGGAAAACAAAAGAGTTAAGGTTTAAGATATTTGAAAAAAATAAACACACTTTACTTTTTTCTGTAGGCACTTCTGTATGTATAAATATGTATTTCTCTCACACTTTAACTTCAAAATGTTGCTGATCATTTTTTATTTTAATCTATATTGCAATTATTTGGACTTATTGCACTGTACTTTGTCATTTTAAGGTGTTGTATCACTTTGGAATGCAGTGGGTAATAAACATTCAGATGCCACCAATATCACTCAGGAGCACGCCCAGCATGAAGATCCTGAAGCCAAATTTATATGCAGAAATGGATGAAAAATGTTTCAGGAACGTCACTGAATTTTCAGAAGCATGCTCAAACAAAATCTCAAAGCCCTGTGCATATATTCTTACCTTCTTGAGGTTTTTTTTTTTTTTTTTTTTTCACCTTCATGATAAGTTAGGACAATTGGAGTTCATAAAAAACTAACCCTAATTATTCAAATTTAAAGGTGGTAATTGGTGCTCAAGTGTATTGTACATGCTTCATATGCATGCAAGTTCTCTTTCACATATGCACACACCCTCCAAACTGATTCCTGCAAAATACCTAAGCCAACTGTGTCAGAAAGGAAAAAGCCTATTAGAGATAGTCACAAATCTTTCATACACTATCTCCTTTCTGCCTTTTCTTGTCTACCTAACATAATTCAAGTCTGCCTTAGCCACTCACCTTTAACATAAAACTTTCAGGTGACAATTCGGTGACGGAATTAACTTTGATAAAATAATTTTATCTTTTCGATGTCTCAGCCTTAAGTATTTATCATCATTTAGGAAAGTAGTTGAAATGTCAGTTTCAGGATGGGGAGTTGCAGGGATTGAATAAATGTTGAATGCCTTTGCTTGGCTTTACCTATGGCTTGAACATTAAGTGGATCACAGGAAACTTTTTCTCCTTCTTTCTTCACAGTGATATTTAAAATTTATCCATTATCACTGAAACAATTCAATTAGTGGCTCTTGGAGAAGCAGAAGATAGCCCTACTATCCACACCTTAATAGCATCTATATATCATTGCAATCTAATTTTCATGTAAAACTGAATATAAATTGCGATGGCCCAAAAGCTTTATAAAAGGAGAATTAAATAGTATGATGTTAGTTCCATTCTCATAATGCTTTCTTTCTGTACGTTTTAAATGTTTTTTTTTTTCCCGATTCACACTCTGAGTTTAGTTGAATACTGCTGTTTGAATCTAGTTAAATGCTTTAAGTTTTAGATAAATCATTTGAATCTATAGGAAATCATTTACTAGTTGGAGGCTATTTTTATTGATGGTTAATTGTTCCGCAAATCTTTGTGCTAGTGTCGTGATATCAGGCATGCTTTCCTTCTTCACTCCCTAGTGTTTTCTCAGAGTGAAGCAGAGAACACCAGTTCCTTGAATTGTGAGTCTCTTAAATTGTATCCTGATGTCAAGACCTGTTTTACTGCATCACAAAAATGAAACAACCAACTCCCCCCCCCCCAAAAAAAACCCAATACATCCCAATCCCCGTGGGCACACTTCTTCCTCATCTTATAATCCTCACACAAAGGGTATATTTGTCAAACACATCTCCTTCCAACATCAGAAGTCCCTGGGCCAAAATATGACTATTCACATTACCTCTTCCCATTCAGTGTGCAAACAATTCTTCTAAAGTATTTTCTTCCTTCAGATCATAATGTTCATCAGAAGACTGTGCTGGAAAAAGCAAGTAACTACACACAGTGGTGGCGCACATACGTAAAATGATTTCCAGCTTGTCTTAGATTTATTGTATCCCAGGCACTTACAAACCTGGAGGACCACCATCGTTTACTAGAGAAGTGGGAAAATGAGAGACTGCATTCTCCTGAGGACCACTGTATGAACAAACTTCCCTAAGTATTACTCTCCTGGAAGCCTTTAGCACCTTACTGTTGAAGGTATAAACAACTTATTTCAAACTACTGGCCTACTCCCTGATTCTTTCAAACTACTACACTGTCCAACCAAATATTCCAGAAAACACATTTATATCACTTGCCATGATATACTCTCATATGATAACCAGACGTAATGCCTTCTACATAGTCTTTATACATGTTTTAGCTCATTTCTATAATGAAAATTATCTATTACCTAGTAAGGGGAACAACATTTGAAATGTGAATAAATAAAATGATCAATAAAAACTTTAAAATGTCAGAAAACAAACAAAACAAGCAAAGAAACGAAAACCATGGTCTTTGGAAAAATTCTCAGTTTCAAACACATTTACATCACTTGTCATGTCATACTCTTAAATGATAACCAGACATAATGACTTCTACATAGTCTCTATACATGTTTCAGCTCATTCTGTCATGGAAATTATCTGTTTACCTGGAGAAATTCAAGTAACAGCCTAACCTTAATATTTACCCCACATATTTTGTTTAATTTCTTTAAAATTTCTTTACAATAACACAACAAATAATCAGTCCCTTCCATCTACATGGCCACAATCCTTTACCTATGTACTTTATATTACATGTATAACATTGGAACAATTACTTATATGCAGGCCTCAATTAATTCCCATCTGGAACAGTAATACTTTTGTTTTTTATTGTTATTATTATTATTGGTTTTACGTATTCACTCTACTACTCACTCACTGCCTCCTCCCAGTTGCCCTGTCCTGAATTCCTCTCCCATGCTCCTTCTCTTCTCCTCTGAGTGGGTGGGGAACCCCTGGGTATCTCCCCACCCTGGTATATCAGGTCTTCCTGAGGCTAGGTGCATCCCGTCCCACTGAGGTCAGACAGGGCAGCCAAGCTAGAAGTACATAACTTACAGACAGGAAACAGCTTTGGGGATAGCACCCAAGCAAGTTGTTCAGGACCTACATGAAGACCAAACTGCTCATCTACTACACATGTGTGTGGAGGACTGGGTCCAGACCATGTATGTTCTTTGGTTGGTGGTTCAATCTGAGAGCTCCAAGCATCCAGGCTAGTTGATTCTGGTGGTCTTCCTGTGGAGTTCCTATTCCCCTTGGGCTGCAATCCTTCCTCCTATTTTTCCATAACATCCTCCAAGTTGTTGGCTTGAGTTTGTTTGACTGTAGGTCTCTGTCTGAGTCAGTTGGTAGGTCAGGCCTTTCAGAGGACAGCCATGCTAGACTCCTGTTTGCAATCTTACAAACAAAGTATTATTAATAGTGTCAAGGGTTGGCACTTGCCTATGGGATGGAGTTGAAGTTGGGCTAGTTATTGTTGCCTGTTCCCTCATTATATGCTCATTCCTAATCCCTGCATTTCTTGTAGACAGATTAAATTTTGGGCCAAAAGTTTTGTGGGTGGGTTGGTGTCCCTATCACTCACTCCACTGGGGTTCTTGCCTGACCACAGGAGGCAGCTTCTCCAAGCTCCATATCCCCAGTGCTGTGAGTCACAGTTAAGCACACCCCTGTTGATCCTTGGGCAGCTCGATTATCCAAGGTCTCTTCCATGAGAAGATCCATATCTTTCCCTGCCCCAGTCAATTGCATTCATTCTCATGGCTAAAAGGACATAGTCTCCGTCCCTTTCTATACCTGAATCTGACCCCTCTCATTCCCCTCCCCATCCCATCTTTCATCCAGTTCTCTCCCTCCATCTGCCTTCTATGATCATTCCATTCCCCCTTCCAAGTGACACTCAAGCATTCTTGCTTTGTGCACTCCTTCCTGTCCAGCATCCTTGGATCTGTATAACATGGGCATCTTGTATTTTGTAGCTAACATCCACTTGTAAGTGGGTATATACCATGGATGTCTTTTGGGACTGGGTTCCCACACTCGGGATGACATTCTCAAGATCCATCCTTTTCCTGAAAAATCCATGATACCTTTGTTTCTCATAACTGAATAGTATTCCATTGTGTAGATGTACAACATTTTTAAAGCTCATACTTTGGTTGAAGGATATCAAGGTTGCTTCCAGGTTCTGGGTATTACAAATAAAACTGTTATGAACATAGTTGAGCAGGTGTGTTTGTGTGATGGTGTAGCTTTTGGGGGGTATATAGCCAGGAGTGGAATAGCTGGGTCTTGAGGGACAACTATTCCCACTTTTCTGAGAAATTGCCATATTAATTTCCAGAGTGGCTTTTCATGGTTGCACTCCCATCAGCAATGAAGGAGTGCCCCCCTTTCTCCACATTCTCACCAGTATGTGCTATCACTTGAGTTATTCCAACCTATGTACAATAGAATCTCAGAGTTGGTTTGATTTACATTCTGCTGATGACTAAGCACTTTGAACACGTCATTATGTGCTTCTAGGCCACTTGAGATTCCTCTGTTGAGAACTCGTTGTTCAGCTCTGTGCCTCATTTTTTCTTTGGGTTGTTGGTGTGTAACTTCTTGAGTTCTTTATAAATTTTGAATATTATCCCTGTCAGATATAAGGTTGATGAATATCTTTTCCCAATCAGTACACTGCTGTTTTGTCTTATCAACTGTACCCTTTGTACAGAAGCTTTTTGTGGTTTCATGAAATCCCATTTATCAATTATTGATCTTAGAGCCTGAGCCATTGGTGTTCTGTTCAGGAAATTGTCTCCTGTACCAACACATTCAAAGATTCACTTTCTTTTCTATGAGATTTAGTGTTTCTGGTTTTATGTTTAGGTCCTTGATTCGTTTGGATTTGAATTTTATAGAGGGTGATAAATATGGATCTACATAAGTCCTTTTACAATTAGACATCCAGTGAGACCAAAACCATTTGTTGAAGATGCTTTTTCCTACATTATAAGATTTTAGCTTCTTTATCAAAAATCAATTGTTTATAGGTGTGTGGGTTTATTTTGGGGTCAGCAATTAATTTCATTGTTCAATATGTCTGTTTCTGTACTAATACCATGCAGTATTTTTTTATTACTATATCTCTATAGTACAGCTTGAGGTCAGGGATGGAAATTCCTCCCAAAGTTCTTTTATTGTTCAAGATTGTTTTGGCTATCCTGACAGACCTGTAATACTTTTAAACCAAAAGATAAAATCTACTTTTATATTTCACCAAACTTTCTCACCACCATTGATGAATAGTTGATGCTTGGTAAGTATTTATCATTAATAACAATTTAATAGAACTTTTTCTTTCATAAAATTGAAATGAAATAAAATTTCTCTCCTCAGAGAACTATGATCATTTCACCTGTCTTATAAAGAACAATGGTCTTCATAAATGCCACTCTTAAACCAATGTGTATCATTTCATTGGAATTTCTAAGCTCTATGTCTGAAACTGCAGAGGTTACTTCTGTAAGAAGAATTGAAGAATTGCCAGGGCACTCAGGAAGGAATTCAACAAGCAGTGAAGAAATTTCTCTTTTAAGATTTTTAACATAGAACACGCTGAGGTCACTGCACAGTGACAGATTGCAGTATTGACTGTTCAACAGTCAACCTAGGAAATAAACATTTTATCATACAAAGAGAGGCATTCAAAAAATTTTAAAAATAAGCTTAATAGCAAAAGCTGTAACTATGGGAACATTCACTTCCAGGGATTTGAATTAAAATATGGAATCTCAGAGGAATTTGTTTTATTATCCCTAACAAAAGGCACTGCTTAGCAAAAAAGAAATGACAGTTTGTAAGTTCAGAGATATATCTCTCATGTGGGCCTGTCAGTCACTCAGCCTCTACATTAGGAAGAAAGATGGGAGATAAAATTCTGAGATAGCATGCAGATTCAGGAAATGAGACTCAGCCATCTCTATGGCCCTATTATTTTCCAGTCGTCTCCAGAAAATCTACTTTTTCTCAACTATTAGAAAAATTGGCAAACAGGGAAACAAATTCCTGTTCTGTATGGTTTTGCAGGTAGAAATGAAAGAGTTACAGTATCTTGCAAGAACTAATTTGCATTTCAAATAAGCACTGAATGTTATGGGGGGAAATTATATTCCCTTTGGCATGTTTTCAAGCTAAATTTGGGAGACTAAAAAAAATCTGAATAAATTATCAAGCCTACACCAAATATCTTAGAAAGGGATTTAAGCTGAGCTTTCCCCAGTTTTGATGTTTCCAAATGACTATTTGACATCTTGACTTTTGTGGTATAATGTTATTTTTAAATTATTGAAGTTTCTACGTTAAAATAACATCAGAAAATTTATTAAATAGAGAAATAAATAAGCCGAAGGATTGAGTGAAACTTTAACTCTTAACATAGAGGGAGAAATAATAATCATTGAGCTAATTTGACTTCAGAAAGCCTTCCCAACCCAACCCTCTCATTCTCTCTCTCTCTCTCTCTCTCTCTCTCTCTCTCTCTCTCTCTCTCT
>JANHMN010000022.1:34499768-34514132 GCA_030674055.1 Rhabdomys pumilio
TCTCTCTCTCTCTCTCTCTCTCTCTCTCTCTCTCTCTCTCTCTCTCTTTCTCTCTGTCTCTCTGCTAATAAGAACTTGGCTGTATGCATGTATAGAGTGAGCAATACTGATAAGCTCTGGGCTACGAAGGCTCATGACAATTATTCAAAAGGTGTAAGTGATGGAGAAAGATGAAACAGTCCCTAAGAGCATATGTTATTTATTCTTTCAGAGGGCTTGTCTTTTACATCCTGTGACCCATATCTGGTGGTTTACAACTGCCTGCCACTCCAATTTCAGAGTGATTAGACTCCCTAACCTCTGGAGACAACTGAATTCATGTGTACCCACCCACACCCACACACCTCCCTTCTTCTTGCTCCACCCCTCTGCTGCTCTCTTTCTCCCTCTTTCTCTCTCTGTCACACACACATATACATACACACACATACACACAAATATAAATCTTAAAATAATTGCAAACATCCTTTCTTATTTGTTTCAGTTACTACTTCAGAGTGGTTAACTTTGGTTATTCTGAAAATTTAAGTGTTTATTTCCACTATTTTTTCTTTCTATGAATATCAGCATGCAGTTTGAGAATCATTTCATACAGAAGACTTGAGACCTGGGCTATTGTTCCCTGCCACCTCTTTTTCCACTCTTCCTCTTTCCTTTGCTTGTCTGTCGATGAACATTTTGCTGTCTTAATTTTAAAAGACAAGTCATGGGGATGAAATGTACTCTGTTACAATGGAAAAAGGATTACCTTAATACCATACAAAGTCACACCTTAGCTTTGGCCTGGATTTGATGGACTTCTTTACACAACTGAACGAGGTCTCTGTGCAGAATACTTTTTAAGAATCACAAAACTGACAGGCCCTAATATGTACTTTGATTAAGTAGTAGTGACACATTGCACTCATTTTCAACAGTTTTTCATGTCTTCTGTAAGTTTCCATTCCTTAAAGTCAACTTTTGCTTCTCCAGATTCCTTCTGGCTGGTTGAAGAGTGTTCCTTCTTTCTCGCATCCTCTTGTTTTTTTCTCTGTTCTCCTTTTACAAAGGATCCTTTGCATTTGCCTTGACTTGGGTTGGGTTTGTATTCTTGCTTCCTTGATGTGTCCCATCTATATTCCAGGTGCAACAAATAGTGAGCATGCTTCTTCCTCCTTAACAGAGATCATGGTATCATGGTGGCTATGCAGAGCCTATTATTAGCTAACTCCACATCCAAAAAGAGCACTGCCAACATAAATTGAGTTCATCTATATACCTGCTGGCTGTTGCCACAGTGCATGCTGCCAAACTCTTCTCAAATACTCCATATGTGTGTCTGTGTGTGTGTGTGTGTGTGTGTGTGTGTGTGTGTGTGTGTGTGTATGATACATATATATATATATATATATATATATATATATATATGATACATCTTTTAAATAAAATTCCTTTATTTTAAAATTATGAAAAGAAAAGGCAAATTTTTTCATAGAAGTAGTTAAGTGGTGGCTTGAATAGGAATGACCCACACAGACTCCTAAGTTTTCATACTTGGCCCATATGGAATGACACTAGTAGGCAGTGTGGCTTTGTTGGAGTAGGTCTGACTCTATTGGAGGAAATATGTCACTCTGGGTGTAGGCTTTGAGGTTTACTTTGCCCAAGGTATGCCCAGTGTGGCACACAGTTTTCTGCTGCCTGTGGATCAAGAAGTAAACCTCTCAGCTCCTTCTCCAGCACCATGTTGGCCTGCATGCAGCCATGCTGCCATGCTGCCATGTTCCTTGCCATGATCATGATGGACGAAACCTCTGAAACTGTAAGCCAGGCCTAGTTAAATGTTTCCAATATAAGAGTTGCTATGATAGTGTCATAGCTTTACAGAAATAAAGCCATAATTAATACAAGGTGTTTGGAGACAAGTCCAATGATTTGAGTTTTAATCCTGGAACCCTCATATAATGGACAGAATGACTTAGTAGAATGTATACTACATGTATACACTATGTATATACTATGTATACACTAAAACACACAAATAAATACTAGTATTTTCTTCACTCATTTTTAAAAGTTATGAATTACAATCTGGGTCTCTCTCTCTCTCTCTTGCTCTCGCTCTCTTCCCCTGTGTGTGTCTGTGTGTATGTGTATATGCATGTATTTATTTTAGTCATCTATGATTATAAACAGAATGAGAAAAATGTTTTCTGTCACCTAATGTAAATTGTTCAGTTTATTGTTGCATACTCTGCTTGAGACAATATTATTTTCAGAATAACATATATAAGGTATCTGTTCTGTAAACTAATGGAGAATTCTATCTCTGGGTCTGTCAATTACTTTCAGTCTTGCTAAATTCATTTGAAAAGCAATCTGTTTTCTAGGCATGGGTTATTTGTCTGAGTAAACAGAAACATTTTGCTTAACAGACATTGTTCTGATTGTGGCTGTCATCTGAGCTACCTCATCAGTGGTATGCTTTGTAGCCACATGCTTTCAGCTTTCACACATCTGATAAAAATTAGAATGCTCTATTTCTCTCATGCTAAACATTTTATCTACCTTTCATTTCCACAAAAGAGCAAACATCACAAATCCAGAGGCATCTCAAAATTGGTAACCAAAATGAAATTGGCCTTGAGTGTTTCTCGGTCTTATATTGAGAATCACTTCTCATTTCCCACTGCTCATGTGATCAAAGAATGCCCCATAAATGCTGTGATGGTCTGTTCAAATGTATTGTCTCATTCACACATAGCCATGACCTGCTGAAACTTTAACCAGCTCAAACTCGCTCCCTTTAAGTTGTTAATACCCAATAACTGGAACCAATGTTGAAAACCAAACCTGAATGCCCACCGACTAAAAAATGCAGAGACCATTTGAATGAGAAAGTTTACAATATTGATTATTATTTGTTCCCTTAGAGAAATGTGCCAACCCCTATGCCATGCTAATCAACAATATTTTGTTTTATGTTAATAACATATTCTTGAGAAATTGATTAACCGGATTCTTTATTAGATAAACTTGAGCACTAAGGAATAGCTATTGATACAGATTTTGTCTAGCACAAAGCCTTAAATTTAATTATAAGAACCATAATATAGGTGAACTTGAGGGATAGAAACCTATAGATATTGTGTATGTACATATCAACATCTTGTTTTGGTTAATTATCGATATGAGCACCATCCTTAAACATTTTGGAGTATTACATATCTGTATTATTTAAGATTCCCGCACCAGCAAATGATGCTCTTTGATTTTTTTTTTTTTGGCTCTATCTTTTTTTCTAACACTATTTTAGAGATATTTTAAGGTAATTATCTATTTAAAAGCATACTACACTGAAATTACACAGGACTGGCAGTATGCTACTTTTGTGAGCTTTGAATAAGTGTGGTATCTGATCTACAAGCTTGATTAACTCTCATTATTCACCCTCTATTAAAAATAAGAGTAGACTAAACCATGCCGCTGCTAAGCATTTAAACGAGCCATATATAATTTTTTTTTCAAAAGTGGATGGGAAGAAAAAAATTAGATTTCTTTATTTTATGGGTAATATTTGGGACAACATAGATTCAATGTTATGAATTCACCATCTGGCTGATTGCCATCCAACTACATTGTATTTAGCTAATTAAAATTACCTGTGCAGTTGTGCTGTTACTGTGCTGATATGGGACCATTCAAACAATTGGTTAAGATAATTAAAGAAAGCAAATATAGTTTAGGAATTCAAACTTGATATTGAAAGAAATAGGGGGAGAACTCACATTAGTTACTCATAATACTACAGAATTAGCTGCCATGATATTTTTAGGTCAATGATGCTGCAGTTGATAGAATTTAGGCAAGATGTTGCTGATATATTTTCCCATATTTCAGAAGATAAGGAGATGTTGGTTGATTGGAGATTTTCAACATAAGTTACTTTTCTTTCTTAATTTTTTAAATTTTGTTTGATCATCATGAAAATGTATGTTAGATAACATTTTAATTGATGTAGAATATATGTTTGTGATAAGCATATATATATATATATATATATATATATATATATATATATATATATATATGCAAATTAAATTTTTAGCTTGAATAATTGCCTTGAAACATTCTGTATTAGTCTCCTCTGTGTTAGTTCATGTCAACCAAAATACCTTTTAGATTTATGTATGACATTGCAAAAAGTAGGGTTTCATTTTATAAGTGATATTTTAATTTACCTTTTAGATTTATGTATGACATTGCAAAAGTAGGTTTTCATTTTATAAGTGATATTTTAAATTTCTTTGTCCATCCATCTATTGGTTAACACTAAGGTTATTTTTATCTTGATTGCCATAAATTGGGCTTGTGGTAGTTTGAATGCATAGTCTTATATTTTGAATGGGTGGCTGCAACTAGACATACTGTTTGGGAAGGACTTAAGGTATGACACTATGTGAAGAAGTGTATCACTGGGGCTTGCCTTTGAGGTTTCAAAAGCCTAAGCCATTCCCAGAGTCCCTATATGCTTAATGGTTCTGGGTTTAAATGAAAGCTCTCACCTCCTTTTCCAAGTCAAGCCTGCTTGTTGCTACACACCCCACCATGATGGGTATTAGTCCTCTGACACTCTAAGGCTCCATTAAACTTTTCTGTAAGCTCTATTGGCCATGTTGCTTTATAACAATAACAGCAACAGAACAGTTTCTAAGAAAATGCTTTTTTATTAACATATTCCCAGAAATTAGTCTTGAATTGAATGTTTATTCAATGTCTAACATTGAATAAACACTTCACACTAATTTTGGATACAAGACTTAGATGCTATTTCTATCAATACTTGTAGGTTCCATGTCTTTGATCTCAATTATATATGGAAGATTAATTAATATTGTCTATTTTATATATGTCTTGGATCTTTTCTTTTTTAAAAGAACTATTTATTTATTTTATGTATAGGGGTACACTACTGTCCTCAGACACACCAGAGGTGTGCATCAGATCCCATTACAGATGGTTGTGAGCCACCATGTGGTTGCTGGAAATTGAATGCATGACCTCTGGAAGAGCAGTCAGTGCTCTTAATCGCTGATCTCTCAATCTTTTCTAAATGTCACTTTTTCTTAATGTCTACAAAGAACAGAGGTCAGTTATTTATCTCGCTATGACTTCATGGGTTGTTTGTGTTAATAGTTTATGAGAATTAATTCAGATTATACAAGTTAAAAGGGTATAAAAATAGGAATATTAATAACTACCATTACTTTTCACTTGTATAATTGTCTTTCAATGGGACAAAGTGTGAAAACTATTGTATTTCATTTTATAACAGAATTATTTATAGTTCACACTGTTTTCTGCTGACAAAGCTCAGTCATATATTCATCTGTTTATATGACTGATGATATGTGTAACACAAGCAACTATAGTTAATAATCCTTAAACTTTACACATTTAAATCAGTATTTTTAATACTTTCATTGAAATATTTGAAGTTTTCAAAGGGATTTGGAGTTTAAATCAATTTTTTTACTTGCATAAAAATGATGAATTATGTAATTTTACATAGGAAAAATTCATGCAATTGTACTTTTGGTGAACATAGTTTAGAAACTCCTAAAATGACACAGCCAAGAAGCCCCAAAATCCCGTCACTCTTTATGTTTGTGGGAAGATAAGATGAAAAGAAAATTGTATATATTCTTAGGAATACCTCAACTGGAGTCTGTCTTTGATTTCAAGCAGCAAGTGAGAAACATTGAAATTCATTTTAGTAGATAATTACTAGTAAGTAATTTTTGGTATCAAACAAAGGCAGAGGGGAAATCTCCACTGTCCATAACATAGTAAATAAAAACCAAGCAGTCTACAAGCCATTGTGTTTACAATTAATTAGATAATAATAAAAAGTGCACATTATGAAGAACAAAGGCTGCGGGGACCACCATAAAGTCTGAAGATATGTCAGTGTGCCTTCATCATATAGACACCTTTTATTTATGATTGATCTAAACAGTTGTTAGTAATATATAATAATAACTTTAGAGAGGGGTTAGAGGGAGGATTGAGAGAAAGAGAGGGAAGCAGTTTGTCTGAAAACATGGTAGGAAACATTACGATTGTAGGAAATAGGAATACAGCGTACACTTATCATAAAGTAAATTTTTTCACACTTAATAATAACTGATAATAAATCTCTGCACTGAGTTTACAAACTCATAAAAACTCTGACGATACAGGTAGGGAATTATATAAAAGAAGAGGGAAGCATAAATAGCGATGGTTTGTTTTATTCAATCTATTCATTACCTATAACGTAACATTATAGGTAAAACATTAACATAAATATCAATTGAAAACTGGAATTTAACTATTACTTATGACTTTTGAATATTTTCTGCATTTTTTTGTGTGTACTCTCCCCTACTTTGTCTTAGGGTTTCTACTACTGAGATCAAACAAATAACAAAAGTCAACCTGGGGAGATGAGACAAACTCAGATGCAATTGGGGTGACCTTAGTCAATATGCCCAACAGTTGGGGAGATGGAACTTGAAGAGTCCACCACCAGTAGATAAACAGGGCCCCAAGTGTTACAAATTTTTTCAACACAAAATTTTGTTAACAATTTTGTTAATACAAAATTTCTGAACCAGAATTGTTCTTGTCTAAAAGAACTGCAGGGACAAAACCAAAGAAGAGACTAAAGGAAAGGCAATCCAGTGTCTGGCCCAACTTGTTATCCATCTCATAGGAAGGAACCAAGTCCTGACACTATTACTGATGTTATGATGTGCATAAAGACAGGAGCTTAGCATGGCTGTCCTCTGAGAGGCCCTACAAGCAGCTGACTGAGACAGATCAAACTAACCTGGACCTCAGGGAGTTACCAGAGCCTGGGCCATCTACCAGGCAGCACACACAGGCTTTTCTGAGGCCTTTGGAGCATATATAGCAGAAGAGTTCCTGGTTTAGCCTCAGTGGGAGAAGATGTGTCTACTCCTCATTCTAAAGAGACTTGAGATCCCAGGGAAAAGAAGGGAGATGCCTTGTTGGGGAAAGAGGGTGAAGATTCTCTTAGAGGCAAGGGACAGTAGGAACAGGATGAAAAACTGTGGGAAGGAGACAGGGTGGGAGTAATAGCTGAAATGTAAATAATAAAAAGTAAAGAAAAGACCCCATGGTCATGGCAACTTTAGAAAACAAAGTGTTTAATTGGAAGCTTGCTTACAGTTTTAGAGGGTTAATTAATGAACTTAATGATGAGATGTCGGGGTAATCTCCAATCCCAATAAACCGGTGCAAAGAACACACAATTTAGTTATAATATTTATAAGCTGCATGTCTAGATTGGGCAGATACACCACTACACTACTGTATTCACCAGCTATGAGATCCTGTACTATTGCAGCCCCTCCAGGACATGTGGTTCTGCTCCATCTTTCTTCTACCTCCTTATCCCCATTTCCTTCCTCTCTCTTTCTCTCTAAAACTTCTAGTGCCACCTTTCCTGTCCACTGACCAATCACAGGCTCTAGCATTTATTTGAGCAGTTAAAATGGAAAAAAGTTCACTTGGAGTCTCCTTAGTATGTGATCCACTCTGCATTGTTGAAGTCCCTCTTGAGGACACAGAATTAATATCAAAATACAAGGATCACCAGGGCAATCAACACCAATGAGAAGCAGATAGACATGGTATTAAAGTAGTAACTGTGAGCTTGATATTCTATTCTATAGATGTTAGGCAGAGAGGGGGAAGTGGGTACAGGAGTGGGAAGGAGAGGGGGAGATGGGAAGAAGGAGAGAGAGAGAGAGAAAGAGAGAGAGAGAGAATCCACTAACTAAGGACCAAATATTCAAATGTAGGAACTTATGAGGGCCATTCTTATTCAAAACATTTATGGAAAGAAGCGGTTTATTCCATCTTGAAACATTCAGGTCATACTTCATCTCTGATGGAAGTCCAGGCAAGAACTTAAAGCAGGAGCCTGGAGATACGAACTGAAACAAAGGCTATGCAGGAATTATGCTTACTGGCTTACTGAACCTGCCTTGTTATTCAATGCAAGAGTATCTGCTCAAAATTGGCCACATACATAGTGAGCTGGACTCTCCTCATCAATTCTTAATCAATAAACTGCCCCACTGGCTTGCCAACACGCCATTTTGATAGACTTATTTTATCAGTCGAGAAATAATTACTAGTTTTTTTTTCCCGGAAGGCACTACTTCTTAATGACTTGTTCTTAGATGACTCTACCTTATATCAAGTTGATAAAAATATTAACCAGAATTTACACATGTTAGAGTCACCCTCATTTCTAATTATGGTGAATTATTTAGAGAGTCTACCTCACAATAGACAGTAGGTTCTGTGGTACTAGGAACGTGAATACATCTCCATCTGTTCAGTATATTTTAATGTTTCTTACATGTTTGTGAAACATTCAAATCTAAAGAAATATGAAAATGTCCAGGACTCTATAGAAGCTTCTTCAATCTCAATAGAGGTGATCATACACTTTATACGTTTATATAAATCAGATGTGAATATTGCCTCTTTCCCTTAGCATTGAAACTCAATGCATTTCCACACACATTAAATGTTCTCTGTTGGTAAAAATCACTACAATTGGCAATTTCAGAATTGATGAAGCAGGTGCTGGACAGATGGATCAGCAATTAAAACAGGCCGTCTGCTTCAGAAGAGGATGTGATTTCAATTTTTCAGAACCTATTCAGTGACACATAACCACCTGTGACTTCAGTTGTGAAGAGCAAAGATATCTTCTGGTCTCGATCCTTCAGACATAGATTTGAAACGTGAGCTGATATTCAGGTAAAATACCCATATACATAAAATCAAACAAAGATAGTCTTCAAAAAAGGATTAAAGAATAAACATTTTAATGTATCATGTTGTATTTCATATGTCACTTTTATCAGTTGTCTTCCTAACCTCTACACACACACACACACACACACACACACACACACATTTTTATCATCTCAATAGTCCCCAGGCTGTTTAATTTTAATTTGATACTCAATACTCAACCATAATGGAAACAATTGAAAATCTTAAGAGAACATTTACTAATGTCAACTGCTTAATACCAACATAAGATATCAACAAAAAACAAATAGAAGAAAAATAATAATAATGTTTATTTTATTCTGGCTATTATGTATCCCACATTATTATGCAATATTAATTTAACTGATTATATATACATATAAAATATAACATTATTATTAATATGTTAATATTAATATTAAAGTTAATATTAATATAATATTATAATATAGTATATAATATGGTATATATAATAATATTATATGATATTATATATAATCAGTTAAATTAATATATATATATATATATATACATAAATATAAATGAGATTTTTTTTTCTGGTTCAGGTTGTTTCTATTACAAAGAATGTGCACACTAAATATAAGTTTGATATACATTATTCCAAGGCATTCCAATTTATATCATCTGTTGCTCTTAGAAAATAATCAACCAAAGAAGAGAAACCTAGTGGATCTTAGAAAACTCTAGAAGAAATATGTAAAAAGACAGCCTTTTAGGCATAAAAAAAATAATTTTAGCTTTAATTTGTCTTACTTGTTAGTAGAATTCTATCAAGGTTAAAAGCACAGAAGAGAATTCAACTTGATCCTCCCACGGAGCTGGCTTCAGAGGATTTGATTGATAATGTGCTGGCTGGAAGTGTATTTACTGCCTCAAATGAGCATCCAAGTAGGCAAAACCTGTGGTCTGGTGGTTCATGAAAGGAAATATAACAGAAGATATTAGAGACAGGAATCTCTCTAACAGCCAATGACTATGGAGCTCCATACAGAGGCTCTGATCTAAATGTTCCTTCTAGGAGAAATGGGATCAAAAACAAGGATCCGAATGTCAGACAAGTTGGAAATCTACATGGTGATTTACAAATGAGGTGACCAAAAACAGCAGTTTGTCCTAGTGAACGAAAAAATTTTTAACTGATACTGCAAAGTCTGTTACTTGTTAGATAATATCTGGATATCAATGTACTTCATGGTATCAACAGATTAAAGGAGAGATTTGTATCACTTCAATAGCTTTAAGGGTTTAGTTTTTTAATTTGATACTCAGTCATGATGGAAACAATTAAAGTTGGTTTTTTTGAAAAGCATTTATTAAAGTTAACTCCCTAATGCCAATAAAAGATATCCAAGAAAAACAAATAGAAAATATCCAACTTAATGAACTACTTGAAGTCTTGCCTTAAGATTAATTCACAAATCAACGGTTTCAATAAGAGCTATACTAGCAAATTTTACTGAAGTTCGAGGAATTTAATAAGAAGACAGAGAACACAACTCATGATTATAAGGTTCAGAAAATAAAAATGATTTCTTTCTTTTGCTTTTCAATCTCTATCTCTCAGGTAGGTTAACTTTAACTCAACTTATAGCACATGCTGGCAAAAATCTGAAGTAAGGGTAACATTCCTCCATTGTTGGTAGGAGTGCAAACCTATACAAGTTTGATGATCAGTTTGGTGGATTCTCAGAAAATTGTGAGTAGTTCTACCCCAGGACCCATCTATATCACTCCTGGGCATATAAACCCCAGAGATGCTCCACCATACCACAAAGACACTTGCTCAACTACATTCATTAGTTTATTAGGAATAGACAAACTGGAAACAACCTAGATATCTCTCAACTGAAGAATAGATACAGAAAATGTGGTTAATTTACACAAGGGGATAGTACTCAGCTATTTAAAAAGAAATAGAAAATATCATCCTGAGTCAAATAATCCAGACCCATAGTCTCATCAGTATAAGCTGCATAACTGCATCCTTTTAGAATCCATAGACTCATAATATACAGAAACTAAAGACAGACGTGACTAGTCCTAGAGTCAGAGGGTTTCATAATGTTATAACCTTAGTAGGTATCGACTTGATTCAAGCTGAGTTATACTTTCTAGTTATTTTTTCCTAAGACTAGAGTGGACCATACATGCCTAGTGAGCTATTTTCTACTGGTGGAGTCAGAGAGAAGGCGAGGCATTGTGCTATCAGGCTCAAATGCATAGTCTCAATCCAGTGGTCACACATATGGCCTTGCTTACACTAAACAGGCCACACACACACACACACACACACACACACACACACACACACACAAAGTCAAAAGTTATGAATGTGGGGAAGGATTTGAGAGGAAGAGGTACTGAATGGAGTGAGAAGGAGATTGAAGAGGATGTGGGATAATCAAAATAAATTCTATACTTCCATGAAAATGACAAAATAAATAAATGAATAATACTATGCAGGTGGCTCTTGAATGTTGATAGCCTCATCATTTAATATCAGTTAACATGTGCAAGATACATTAGGCTGCAACTGCTGTTCACATTACCAGAAAGGTAGACGCTAGAACATCTTTTGAACTGAAAAGTTCTGTGTTATCCTTTGCAATATAAACCTTATCCAAGTAAAAATTATAAACAAAGATTAGTAAATGTAATCTCTACTGCATTTGCCTTTTAAAAACTGTGTTAATTCTATTATGTATTTTAGAGCCATATAACACCACATTGTGTATTTGCCTACTAAAACATGCTATGTTTTTCTTTTTCTTTTATTTCTTTAAACTGCAGATTTCCTCCCTCCCTCCCTCTGTTTGAGATCCCAAACCTCCTCCCCACCTCATGTCTCCATAAGTATGTCCCCATCCCCCAACTCCAACTCTGACCCCACCTGACCTCTAAACATCCTGGAGCCATCAGTCTCTTGAGGTTTAGGTCCATCATCTCTGAGAGGGGAGAGGAGGAGAGGAGAGGAGAGGAGAGGAGAGGAGAGGAGAGGAGAGGAGAGGAGAGGAGAGGAGACAGAGAAGAGAAGAGAAGAGAAGAGAAGAGAAGAGAAGAGAAGAGAAGAGAAGAGAAGAGAAGAGAAGAGAAGAGAAGTGAAGAGAAGAGAAGAGAAGACAAGACAAGACAAGACAAGACAAGACAAGACAAGACAAGACAAGACAAGACAAAGACGAGACATGAATATGGACATTGGACCTCTTGTGGCAGCTGATGTACATGATCTGTTTTACCCTTACACAAATAGAAAGTAAAGATCTGCACTGGTCAGAACCATAGAGCTGATATGACTTAAGCATGTTAAATGCATATAATCCTGTTTAATCCTAAATAACAATTGCTTTTACCCCTGTTTCCAAGCAGCAACAATATATTCTAATGTAATTCCATGTGTCTTAACAGTGGCAGGTATCATCCTGTTTCTAGCTGTGAAGGAGAGACAGGTTTTCAAGAAAATGTACACAGGGTCTTTAACTTAGGAAGCAACAGCCAGGTGAAATAGTTTCAGATGGCTTGGAAGTATGACCCTAGCATGTTTACTATATCTCAGTTTGGGGAAATCCCAAAGAGTTGATAGTTTTAACAGATCCATAGGACTGAAAGAAAAGGACTCATTACCAGATACTTGGGATCTGTGACTTTGGTGGTTGGATGCATAGGGTGGGTGATTCAGGAGTATTATTGTTCTATAAGGAGTGTGAAGAAACATTGGTGTGAAAAATCAACAAGAAGGAGAATAAGAATTTTTAAAATATGTATATATATATATATACATTATATATTATATATATACAATATATATATATATATTATATATATTATATATATATAATAGTTTATTTAGTGAAATTTCTTTCTCTCCCCTCTCTCTCTGGTTTATTCATTTTTTATTTTTTACTTTTTTTTAATTCCCTCCCACTCTGCCCTCTGACAGTTCCTCATCCCATTCTTTCTCCCTTATCTCAAAAAGAATGTCTCCACCCCACCACACCACTCTTCCAGGCTCACCCACTCCTTGGGGTCTCATGTCTCTTGATTGTTAGGCATGATGCATCTTCTCTTACTGAGGCCAGACAAGGCAGTCCTCTGCTCTATATTTGTCAGGGATCTCACATCACCTAGTGTATGCTGCCTGGTTGATAGCTGAGAGATCTCAGGGGTCCAGGTTAGTTGAGATTGCTGGTCTTGCTATGGGGTTGCCCTCCTCCTCAACTTCTTTTAGCCTTTCCCTAATTCAACCACAATATGTCCCACTGGATCCTAACAACCACACCACAGCAAGAAATAACTATGCCAACACAGCTGAAGTTCAAGAAAGAGAGCTTAAAGTACCCTAAATGAGAATGATTGAGGCCCTTACAGAGGAAATAAAAACCTCTCAGTGAAACTGAGTAAAACACAAACAGAGCAAGGAAATGAAGAAAACTGTTCAAGACCCAAAGAAAAAAGTAGAGTTAGTGAGGAAAATTCAAATTGAGAGAATTCTGGAAATTAAAGTTGAGAATTCAAACAAGATCTACAAAGGGAAGCTTCACTAACAGAATACAATAGAAGAAAGAAAAAATGTTGAAGTTGTGATTATATACGTGTGTGTGTTTGTGTGTGTGTGTGTGTGTGCACATGTGCATGTGTGTACCAAAGGAAGTGTTAAGTTCAAACAAATTTCACACAAGACATCCAAGAAAAGGAACCTGGAACACTATAGAAAGACCAAATAAAAATAATAGGAATAGAGGGAGTAGAAGAAACAAAATTTAAAGTCCCAGAAAATATTGTTGATTAAATCATTGAAGAAAAATTTCCTTACTAAAAGAAGGAAATATCTATAAGGTACAAGAAGTATAAGGAGCACCAATTAGATTGTGCCAGAAAAGAAAGTGCCCTCACCGCATAATATTAAAAACACTAAGCACACAGAACAAAGAGAGAATATTTAAAAGCTGCAACGTAAAAATATGAAGTACATAAAAGATACATTTATTAGAATTACACTTGACTTGTAAATGGAAATTCTAAAAGTCAGAAAGACCTAGACAGATCTGCTGAAGTGTCTAAGAAACCACAGATGCCTGCTCAGTCAACTATACCAAGCAAAACTTCCAATCACCATAGAAGGATTAAACATGCTATTCAATGATAAAACCAAACATAGGCAATATTTATCTACACATCTAGCACTGCATAAGGTACTAGAAGGAAAAGTTTAACCTAAGAAGATTAAGTATAACCAAAAAAATATGGGGAATAAATAATCTGAGACCACCAAATTCAATAAAAGTAAAAAAATACATACATACACACACACACACACACACACACACACACACACACATATACACCATGTATCATCAATATCATCAACATTACTACCAACAACAAACAATAAAAAAACAAAAATTAACCATTCTTGGTCACTGATATCACTCAATATCCATGGACTGAATTCTGCAAAACACACACACACACACACACACACACACACACACACACACACACACA
>JANHMN010000022.1:34514142-34535954 GCA_030674055.1 Rhabdomys pumilio
ACACACACACACACACACACACACACACACACACACACACACACACAGGCTGACAGAATACATGTGAAAACAGGACCTGTTTTTTCTGGCATCCAGGTAACATACATTAACATCAAAGATAAATGTTATCTCAGGGTAAAGGGCAGAAAAAGTTTCAAAGAAAATGGACCAAATGAAAACCTAATGTTCACATTTTAGTATATATCAAAACAGACTTTACACCAAGATTAATAAGAGGAGATAGGAAACTACATACTCACCAGAAGAAAAATCCACCATGTTGACATTTCAATTTTTAACAACTATTACCCAAACACAGGGGCACCAATATTTGCAGAATAAACGTAACTATGACTTAAACTACGTATTGGCCCTCATAAACAGGTAGTGGGAGACTTCAAAATTGCCCTGTCACCAATAGAGGGGACATCTACAAAAACCCTAAACAAGAAAACACTAGAAGTAACAAATATTATAAACCAAATGGATCTAATACATACTTACAGAATACTTTACTCAAACTAAAAGAATTCTTATCTGTTCTCAATGGAATTTTCTTAAAAATTGATCATATACTTGGACAGAAAGTATATTTCAACAGTTATAAGAAAACTGAAAAAATTTCCTGCATCCTATCAGACCATCACAGATTAAATCTAGATATGAACAACAACAGTAAAATTAGAAAGCTTACAAACTCATGGCATCTGAAAAACTCTTGGCTGAATTAAAAGTTGGTCAAGATAGATAGAAAGAAAGAAAGAAAAAAAGAAAGAAAGAAAGAAAGAAAGAAAGAAAGAAAGGAAGAAAGAAAGAAAGAACATTATTCAGTTGATTTGTTGATGGCTCAGTTACCCTGATACATAAGTTATACCATGATCCAACATAGAAAAAAAAAATGGTGTAAAGATTACCTTGCCTGTTAACTATGTCACTGCTGACAAATTTGATGTGAATGCCAAGACTAGTCAAGCTATTGTGGCCTCCGGTATACCTGCTGGATGGCTGTGTTTGGACTGTGGTACTGAGAGTAGCAAGAAATATGGTGAGGCTTTTGTCCCTAGCTAACCAGATTGTTTGGATTGGTTTGAATGGGAAACTTTTGCCAGGGGAACCAAGTCACTCATGGATAAGGTAGTGAAAGCCACTTCTAATGGTTGCATCACTACCGTAGGTGATGGAGACACTGCCTCTTGCTGTGCCAAATGAAACACAGAGGATAAAGTCAGACATGTGAGCACTGGGGGGGTGGTGCCAGTCCAGAGCTTCTGGAAGGTAAAGTCCTTCCTGGGGTGCATGCTCTCAGCAATGTTTAATATTTTCCTGCCTTTGGTTCCTGTGCATATCTCCTAAGTCAACCTAGTGATTTCCTCATCTCCATATGGTGTTAGGGCAAGATTCAGCGAGTGGCTAGAATGAAGCACCAGGAAATCTTAAGCAGTTGCACAGCCTCTCAACTCATCTTTACTGCATTGGGATTATCTACATTCTTCAAGATCCCATTTAAGTTCCTTAGTGACTAGAGCCATTGTGCATTGTAGAGGGCATCTACTTATATTCTGCCTGTGAAAGGAAGTGAGCTGTAAAACCTTAGCTCTCTTTGATGTATGGAGTCTCTGGTTAGATTTGTCACTATTCATGGCTCAGCATGGAAATACAAAGAAATTCCAGCTGTAGGTTTGGAGAAGTTGATGATCTATTAACAATAAAGATGTCCACTGGGTAAGAGCTTAGTGACTATAGCAACATCAGTTAGTCAACAGAATATTTTCAGTAGTTCTAATGCTTCATTGAAATTTGAGGAAATGTTGAGAATATTTGAACAATATCACATAAAGAAGCAGCTGTTTATCAAAATTTCTTGGTAAGAATATTCTTTCAAAGTATTTCAAACTGTGTGACCAAAATTTAGAGAAATAAAAAGAGAGAAAGAGAGAGAGAGAAAGAGAGAGAGAGGAGAGAGACCAAGAGCAAGCAAATAGTATTGAGAAATCCATATTCAAGCTGAACTTTAAGCTAGAAAGCCAGGAGGCAAGGATGAAACCAAATTCTTCTTTGGTAAGAAACTACTATCATTCTCTAAGTATTCTATTTCCAACATTTGAAAATTCCAGTAACACTTGCACTCTAAATATCCTGCTAAATCAACTTCAATTGGTTAAGAATGCAGCTATTAAAAGGTTCTCCAATAAATCCATTAAAAAGAAGAAAAAAATGGATCTATTTAAGTATATGGCTTGCTCATGACTGTCATGGAATCAGATGGTCATAATCGTATCCAAATAAGTGCTCAACTAAGAAAAGAGAATCCTGCTAATGGAAAATTATGAAAAAATAGCTTATTAACAATCCATTAAATACAATTTAGAAAACATTTATATGTGACCCAAGAAAAACAAGTGCTGAAGCTTGGCTTTCTCAATTGCTAACAGTTTGGCAAAGGTTTATTTAAACAGGAAAAGGTAAAATTGTTTTTCAGGCTTTGAAGCTAAGTCAACCCAGACAAAATGAAGTGAACACTATTTTTTTTTTTGGTAATTTTTGGACAACTATTTATAATTTGAATTACTACGCATTTCTTTCCAAAGTCTACTGAATAATTTTTGTGTGCATTTTTATTATTTTTGGATCGTTTGTGTATCTGAAAATAAAGTAGGTGCTAATAGTACCAAGGGGACCTGTGAATATATTCAAATTAATGACATAGTTTGAAAATCAACAAGAGATTCTTTTTTTAAAATTTAATGACCTCTATTCCATGTACCTTCCTATATCAAAGATGCAGGGGTGAAGGGTCTTTGTGGGCATCAACTCAACATCTCGATGTTCCATGATTCCGGTAGGTGATGTCTTCAGCAATGGGGACTTACTGTCCAGTTTGTGAAGAACAACTTATAGGCTTGACCTATATTTAGAACACTGTCTCACCTATTATTTGGAGATTTTTTCTTCAGATTTGCCTCCATACCATTTGTTACCATACAATAAACCAAATATGGCTTAAATAGTTTATTCTCTGTGTCTCTCTCCCCTCTCTCCCTCTCTTTATCTCTCTCTCTGTATTTCTTCCCTCTATACTTTCTTCTCCTAACTCAATCCTCCCACTTCAATCCTACAATCTTCCATAATTTATCGTATTTCCCTTTCCTAAGGAGATCTGTTTGCGCCCACTGGTTCTCAACCTTTCTAATTCTGTGACACTTTTATACAGTTCCTTAAGTTGTGGTGATCCCCCAACCATAAAATTAATTTGCTGTTACTCCATAACTATAATTTTGCTACTGTTAAAAGTTGTAACATGAATATTTGATATGCAGGATTTCTGATTTGAAACCCCTATAAAAGGGTCATTTGATCCCAAAGAGGTTATGACTCAAAGGATGAGAAATATTGTTCCAGTCCCTTACCCTATACATAAACTATGCTGTCCGTAACCCATGCTATAGTTGGTAGCATGGTTACCATTGACTTTGCCACTAATATCTACATATAAGTGAATATATTTCATATTTTTATTTCTAATTCTGAGTTACCTCAACTCTGGTGAGTTTTTCTATTTCTATGTATTTGCCAGCAAATTAAATGCTATTATTTTTGAATAGCTGAGTACTGTTCCATTATGTAAATGTACCATATTTGCTTTATTCAATCTTCTGTTGAGGGATTTCTAGGTTGTTTCAAGTTTATGACTATTATGAACAAAACAGCAATGAACATGTTTCAGTAAGTGTCTCTGAGGTAGGTTGAAGTGCTGTTTGAGTATATGCCTCAGAATGGTATAGCTAGATCTTGAGGTCAATTGTATCTTATTGTTCTGAGAAATCACCACACTGATTTCCACCCTGTCCATAAGAGGCTGAAGTTCCACCAGGGGTGGGTGGATGAGTGTTTCCCTTATTCTATACCCTTGCTAGCATTAGCCCTATGAAGCACAGACACCAAGACAGTCATAAACTCTACAACAGTATACTTGCCTGCCAGATATACTAGGGCAATGGTGGCTCGAAGGTTTAGAAGTAACAAAACAATAACTGATTTGACTTAAGGTGCACTCCACTATACCTGATACTGTGTGGGTGACAAAGAGCTAGAGACAAATAGCCCAGGGACCTAAGGTGAAGCCAAATAATACTGATCTAAAAATTAAAAAATAAATAAGCAAAACATAATGATAAAATGGCTCTTTATACTTAACTGTTATACTCATAGATAAGAAGCTTGTTCCCCTATGATCAAAGAAGCTTCTTGCAGCAGAAGGAAACATAGAAGTCTACTGGTAAAAGAAAATTTAATGGGTCCCACAAAAAACTAAAAAAATAGCAGGGCCCTATAGATTCCTTCTCTCTAACCTAAGTAGCTGAAGACGCCGCCTTCAAGGTTTGTTAGCAGGAGGCCCAGTTAATCAGTTACCAAAGAGTGCAGAGTTACAGGACAAAGGACTGCTGAGTTATCTCAGGAATGGGCCAGGCCATGAAGATAAGAGATAAACATCTGCCTGCAGGAACTGCACCCTGCCCCCATCAACCAGTACAGTCTGCTGATGTTCAAAAAATGTAAAACAACCAATCATGTTTACCCGTGTGAAAGTTCCCCCCTTTTCCCCACTCCAAGCTTATATAAACCCTAAATCCCTGCATCTGTTTCCTGCATTGAGACACATGTTGGCCCAGAGCACTCCGCCATTAAACTACCTCGTGTACTTGCAGCAAGTTGGTCTCTCTCGTGTGTCCTTGAGTGCAATCCATCCTGAGACTCAAGTGGGGTCCCCTTCTGGTGGGGGGGAGTCATTGAGCCTTTCACTGGCAGACATTATGCAGACAGTGAGAGACCTTAGAACACTTAGACCTTCATTGGATATGGATATCTTTATCAAATCCTTCTGTTCAGTGCTCAGGGAACCCCACAAAAGAACTAGAGAGAGTGTAAGAGCTAGGTAGGATAGAGAACAACATAACAAGGCCCTAGAAACAAATATAAGTTGTCACTACTTCTAGAGGTGGTAGGTCTTGGAAATATAAAGCCCATAAATGAGGCAAACTAACATCTCATGCAAAAACCATGTTCTTTATTCAGAACATCAGAGAATTTATACTTTGAGAGTTAAGAGAAATTGCATGCTTGGTAGTCATAGACCTTGTAAATAGGCAGCCTTGGTGGATAGTACCAACTTAGATAAGTACAAGTGAATCATAGAAAGAGTCATAGTGACTTGTTCCCTGAACTTTCATCCAGCTGATACCCTGTTCTGAAAGATACCTATACTCCTCCTGAACACCCATGCTCTTGTGTCATCCCCTTCCCCACATCCTACATTTTTGTGTTTATAACTCCTTTGTTAAAAAGTAAAAATTATAATTTGATAATAAAAAAGTAAAAAAAAGAAATAAAAAAGAAATATAAAGAGAAATTGCATGAATAATGTTCTCATGAGTTCAAACTGTATCATAGTGGTTCAAATACAGAACACAAAAACAAGCTACATGTGTGAAAAACATGGTTTTACATAGAGCCATATAAACATTTAATTAGCTAATACCTGCAAACAATAATCAGTAACTTGAAGTAATTTCCTCCTATCTGCTATACCTGGGAAGATCACAAAAACATATTCCATGAACAATTCAAATTTAAAAAAGAAATCTGAGGTCATGAGACTCTTGCTTTGTTATCTTAGAATTTTGCCACTATCACTCAGAAATCACTTCTCATGACTCCCTTCTTGGACTATGTTTTACCAAAGAGTCATGTTCATATAAACTCAAAAAGAGTAAAGCAGCATGCACAGGGGCTTCATGAGTCTGCATTAGGTCTTCTGTATGCACATTATGACTACAAGTTTAGTGTATTTAGGGGATTCCTGAGTGTATGAACCAATGGTGCCTTCTATTCAGATCTTTTCATTCCAGTGGTTTGCTTATCCAAATTTAATGTGATAGGTAGGTTTTATCTTATATCATATTTTGTTATATTTTAATAATACTTTTTAAATGCTTGTTCTCTTTTATTGAGAGAAAGAAAAGAAGTGGATCTAAATGGGAGGAGAGAAGAAGGGACTTGGAACTGAACAAAATGAGAAAGGGAAAATTCATAATCAGAATATGTATTTTGTGAAAAAATACCATTTTTATAAATGAGAAATATAAAAAATTAAGAACCTTACACTGACATATATTAATTTTGTTTCTTAATATGTCTGTTTTAAAAGTTGGTATAGTGACATTTTTTAAAGCACAATAGGTATGAAATATTTGATAATTCTACTTTGTGTATTAATTACTTCAAAGATTTATGATGTTAAAAAAGTTAAACAATTTTACATATATATATATATATATATATATATATATATATATATATATATTGTATAATTAGCAAACTACATTTACTGAATTTTTTCTTTACCCGAACATATAATCACATGTTGGACAAAAACAATCCTGTATTCAATTTGGCATTCAGAACTCATAGGAACTGAAATAAAGACAACACCATTAGTCTTTTGAATTGTTGAGTGAAAACATTTTAGGAAATAAAAAATTTCCTCAAAACTCAAATTGTCTTAGCATTTTACATGGAAATAGTAAAGTCACAAGTTTTAAAAATCAAGCAAACAAAACTTAACAGAACCTTCTGTTGATAAATGTACTTTGAGAGAAGCTTTCCTCCCAGGTGTGTGAAGAATTGCTGCGATTTCCCATTTTTCACAGCTCACATCTAACTACAGCAAGGGAGTAAAGAAAGGTACAGCTAAATTAGAACAAAGGGACGCCTCCCTATTCTGCATGACAATTCTGAATGGATTGGCATATGTTACTACCTTGGTTTATGTAGCTGAGACAATCTATCCAGAAGAAAATCAATTAAATCTACTGGATCATTCACCAAATCCTGAAGAATATTTAGATGTTGGACTTTAGTATAGTATCAACTCAGGGTTTAGTATCCCAAACATGCCATCAGTGATAACTTTACTTCTTTTGGTTTTACTTGTTTTGACTCAAAGAGTGGTAGGTTTAAAGAAAATGATATTTATCATTTTGCATTCTACTCTGTTCAATTGTTCAGATTTTTAAAAAGAATTCAAACAAATGACTCTTTTGTGGTATGAAGACAGTCTGTTTTCAAACCTTCTATTTTGGGTTTGAGATCAATGGGACTTTTGACATTCTGCAGTATGGAGTAAAGAGGCAGCTTTCACATGAAAATCTGTGATCTTTGAATCATTAGGTGCAATTGCAAGGATCACATCTAGTCTTCCAGCTCCTAACCCCAGTCCTCATCTCTTCCACAGGCATTCTATTTCTCTATCGGCTGCTTCTTATTCATGATTTATGGCAACACTTTGCATACATGTATGTGGGCTTGGGTGGTGTCTCCATTTGTATCCTCATGTTTTAGTAGCTTACAGTCAATGATGGCATTTTCTCCTCTGTTCCTTCCCTCCACTGCCTACTCTCCTTGTGTGCATGAACCTTCGATTCTATCTCTTCAGTTTCATGCCATTTCTGACTTCTCCATTTTTCTCAACATATTTTTGTTCACCTATTGTTGTCTATATATTTCTATGGTCTATACTCATTCTCCCAATCCCTTATCAAAATGTATACAAATGGTAAAATATAGAAACCCCATAGGAGAGACTATGTAATTTTTGTCTTTTGTAGAATGGGTTATTTCACATATTAATATC
Source organism: Rhabdomys pumilio (assembly GCA_030674055.1). Classification (NCBI taxonomy): domain Eukaryota; kingdom Metazoa; phylum Chordata; class Mammalia; order Rodentia; family Muridae; genus Rhabdomys; species Rhabdomys pumilio. The sequence goes on from JANHMN010000022.1 coordinate 34,521,833, forward strand.
AACTCAATGAATTTCCCTGCAAGCTTTATAGTTTTATTCTTATTAGTTGAATAAAGTTCCATTGTTAATAGTTCATATATTCATTATCTGATAATATTTGCACCTTTTAGAATAATGTACTTTAATATTCTATTATTTTCTCTATACACATACACGTTTGTGCATTGTGTTGCCTTAATAAAAATTTTAAATGTAATTAACAAATATTTTAGTATAGCATATCATGTCAGTCTTTTGAAAATATATATGTAAAGTTGCTTGTTATAAAAATACGATTTCCAATTTTGATTTCCAAAATCAAAACAAAAATCTGGGAATGATGCTCTTCTTTTATAATCTCATCTCTGGGGTTGCAAAGGCAGAAAGGTTTATGGAATTTGTGGACCACCCATTGGTGTGAACTTCACAAAGGACAAAATGGGTGCTCACCCAGTCTTCACAAGCACATGTACATACATGTGTGCAATCCCTCATACACAAACATCTGAAAAGAACACACAGAAACACACACACACACACACACACACACACACACACATTGATGTAAATGGCATCACTCTTGTTAACTAGTAAAGATAGTACTAATGCACACACCATTACTTCTTATATTATCAAATTGTGTTTAAAATAATATATTAAAAACTAGAAATTAAGAATAAAAAGTTGTTATAGAATTTTATAAACTATGACACATACACAATAAAAGATATTTGCCTATGTAATCAAGTGATTTTTCTAAACATTTGCATTGAAATTAATTATTAGTTTTTACTACTTATATTTTGTGGTTGATATAGCTTAATTTTGTGTGAGCTTTAAGAATATAAAGAATTATAAAAAATTATAAAGAATATAAAGAATATAAACAATATAGAGAATTATAAGGAATTATAAAGCAACAGTTTTTGAGGAGAAAATCATTTCATACAAGCTCCTCTACAACTCTTTATGACCATACTTTTAGGGATAACAAGTAGGTGAGATCCATGGTAGTGGAGATGGTTACTGCTGACCTTTTCCAAGGTGTCCTCTCAGAGCAAACCCCATTGCAAAGTCTCTGTAGAGCCATAATGAAAGAGACAACTAGACTACAGAGGGAAGAAGACAAGGTTCAAATATTCATATGCATGAAGAGACACAGTTAAAGTAAGTCTGAATGTTCCACTACTGTGGTGGTAAATGGATATAGTGCTGTAACTATGGAGTCTGATTTAAATTTGAGATCTTTATAGTCTGAGTAGAAAAACTCCATCTCATAAATGACATTCAAACATATAATTATTAAATTTATAATAGCATTAATAAAGCAAGCTTCCTTCATAAATGCCCATATTATAACCCCCTGAGCCAGGTAAGGGTTGTTGATAAGGTAAAATAAAGTTTCCAATATAATTTTTGAAAGGTTTTGAACTAACAAAATTTTTAGATTATTAACATGAGCTCTATATAGTTCTACGTGCCTTTTGTCCAACAGGCATGTGACAAGTGTAGTGTCAGAATGAGCACAGTAGAACATGAGCCAGATGCCTATCTAAATCCTCTGGTATATTAAACACATTAGTAATATTTTTTTTTTGCTAAATGGTTAACAAAAGTAGCTGTCTTAACTTCTTGTGTCACAGCAACTGCAGAAGCAGTGGTGCTAGCAATTAATGTAATTAAAGTTGTTATACCAGCAATAATGAAGCCCACTACTTTCTTGCTTCTGCTTAAAGCCTGATTCATTTCTTACAGTACTTGCAAGCTATTTTTAGAATAAAGGTTCTGTGATACTTAGGGCACTAAAACAAAAGCTGGTTGATAAAACTCCATAACTGACATGCGGAATTTCAAAACATAAACACAATTAGAAGGTGTACAATCAATGCAACTTACATTAAATACTGTAGAAAAAACAAAAGTATTTTAACTTGACAATTAAAAGAGCCTTAACAAATGTGCTAACACCTGTTTGATTCTAGATTCTGACCAAACTTTATCTCTTGCTAACATAACATCATAGAGTACTGCAGCTAATTTCCATTTATGTCTCTGAAAATGTCCAGAACCAGACTTTCAAATGACTGTTTATTGAAGACTGTTATCTCCAATATTAGATTGATTTCTAGACCAGTCCATAATTGAGTCTGAATAATTGATCACATTTAATAACAATACAAGAGGCATTATAAATTCTCTTTTTGATTCTCTGTTCCACAAGGTCTAAGAATTTTGTGGTAAGGCACTTGTCCCATCAGGGGTATAGGTAAGCAATGATGGGTCAGGAACTTATATACATACACCTTCCCAGTCACCATTGTCAGGGCACTCAGCAAGCTCATAGGTCAGCATTGTTCTTTGTCCTGGCATCAGCATGTCTCACCCATCACTCTGGCAACCACCAAGCTCCTTCAGTATTCTTCAGAAAAAACACAAGCATGCCCTCTTCACCATATTTAATACATGATCAGAATCATGCCTTATGTCAGTAAGTGGATTCTTCCCTTTCACCTATGCATAAGTATGGCTAGTTGTAGAGTGCCAAAGACATTCAGCAGACAGTTCTTTGGCATCCAATTTAAAAGAAAAACTTTAAAATAAAAAATATAAAAAGAATACGATTTAAATAAATTTGTGGTATACAAGGGTATATTTCCCTTTTTTTCTATTTTATGGAGATATTGTTTTAAAGTCCATTAGTCTGTTCCACAGTCTCTTGTCCTTGACAATTATAAAAAAATCCCCATAATATGGGTAATGTTAAATTTCTGCTAAAGGGTCTCTGTTCTTTATCCTATTCAAATTACTGGAAGAAGGTTCAGAATTTAAGGGTAAGGAGCCATCTTAAGTGTCATGCCGAATACCAGGGAATTCATGTTAGTTCTACAATTTACAGTGGTAGTCATTATAATTAGGAAGAAGTTTAATGACATTTGGCATAATTCTAACGCCACTCCAGATGTTTTAAAGATACATAGGGAGCTTACAAATTTCAAGAACACTGCTCTGCTGAGCGTTGATGTGGTAGATACTGCAGACAAAATTATCCATGGCCTGAGGTCAGTATTTCTATTTCATTCAAGCTTCAAACATGGCATATATAGTTTGGTCATGCTAGCCCTTTTTGTCTTGGGAATACTTTTATTCCATTGTGTTCAAGCTTTTCTTCAACAACATCAACATGGTGACAATCAAGTAAGTGACTTGAACTTGAAAATGGACTCCCCAGACAGAATTATTAAATTAACAGGCTGGCAAGCCAAGGACGGGTGTCTGATTGTTTTCTTTAACTATGCTAATTTACTTAATAAAAATAAGCTTTTCTTTAGTGCCCATTGTAGGGCAACTGGGATCTATGCTACTGGATGGGCATAAGAACAGGTGGCAGGGGCTTGTACAAACCCTGTGAATCTCCAAGATCTGAGAAGACAGGAATAGAACTGCCCCTCACAAACTTCAGTGAGTGCTGTGGAACACCAAGTGTGAGGACCATGTGCACTCAGTCACCTATCATAACACCAGGAGCTCTTCTCCATACTAATGAGGTATCTAGACAGCTTTAACCTTCATCTCATGATCTTCCTTTCCTGGAAATTCTCATGCCCTTGCCCCCAGAAGTATATAATCCCTGCTTCACCCCAAATACAGTATATACATTCACATCTACCCTCAATAAAGAAATATGAACAAGCTAAGATAATCTCAGTGAGCTACTCCATTAGATATTGCCACGGGAAAGGCCATTGCCTAAAAGTGTGGCAACACTAAAACTCCAAAAGAAGGTCTTTCTCTTTGACCCTCTGGTACTCAGCACTCACTCGCAACTGGACTAAATCTTGATCATCTTGGGCTCTTCTTTTCCCTTCCTGATTGATGTGAAGACACCCCGATGGGAAACACAGACCACAGACCCCTGTTCCTGACTCCCTGTCAAGGCTGGTGGACCAAAGGTATCCAGGCACCACAAGAGGGTACCTTGGAATGATAACATTCATCCCAGACCTGGATTTCCTCTTCTGGTCTGGTGAGCAGCAGTATATTGAGGCCCCAAGTACAACACAGGTTTCAGACTCTGCCTTCTCCTCTCTGAGCTGGTGAATTGGCCGTCCTCAGACATCACTAGTAAAGACCCAGGACCAAAATAAACTGGAGTACTACAACTCATGATGAATCTAAACTTAGGTTCTTGGCCTCATTAACAATGCCTGCCACGGACCTCACCTATGGAGCAACCCTTGAGTTCAATCACTGGTAAAATTACCGTCACTATTACACCAGTGACCATATATTGTCAGCAGATTGCTATTGTAGTCTTGGGACATTAATGACTACTGAAGTTTTCCTCACTGACAGAAAAAAAAAAAAAACTATTCTGCAATGTTAGTAATAATGGCACTTAATTTTTCAAGCTATCCACACATATAACTTTGATTAGTTGTCATTTTTTTTTCAGAATGTCTTTTCATGGTATGAAGGTTACCTGCCTACTTAAATTAATTCCTGTTCTCTAATGACAATCATGTTTGTTATTACAGGCCACATAGATTTTTCTAATTTTGACCATGTGGCACATGTCTTTCATCTCCAACATCATCAAAGAACTGGTCTTGTGTCTGTGTTTTAGGGGGATAGTTTTAAAACACTATACTCCTATTGCCAAACATAGAAATGCAACACCCTCAGTGTATATTGAAAGATCAATAACTACAACAAGCCAGTCATTAGCTTCCCATACACAATACCACTCTAAGGGAATCAAACCAAAGAATTATCTTATGTTTCTAACAATGGAAATAATTCAGATAGTCAACGTATCCCAAAGAATATGGTACAATGACAGTCAGAATACGGGATTGTGGATCTGCCATATTTAGATTCAAACTAATCTAAAAGTCATCACTCAACTGTGGGTGGTCTCATTCAACTGCTCTGAGTGACAGAGTACTCATCTCCAAGGAAAAGTAGGTACCTACCATTGTATGTTTGCTTTCAAGATGAACCAACTTGTGCAAAAGATATCCCAAATGTGTACACAAAGTAATAAAATGAATGAACTGAGAATCTTTAAAATTGAGAAAAATCCTTCACTGTTTATGTCAAATATGAATGGATGTAGAGATTCCCCTCTATTTTTTAATCAAATAAGGGTAACACTTGTGCCTGTCATCTGTATAGAGATAAGTCAGAGAGATCAAGGAGCCTATTGCAATAAGGGTTTTTCATCTAAAAACTGATACTTTTATTGGGGTACAATGAGTCTGGGCTCCTATTTAGTTAATAAATTTATAGAAACAAGACTGTAATTTCAGCAGGTTCATGTTTCAGAATTGCAAAATCCCCGGGGGGAGTAGGTGTCACCAGTGCCTGTCCAGTAAGCAGTATTAAACTGTACCCTAGGGAACTCTTCAGCAATCTCAGTTTTATAAAGCAGGCATTTTAAGTGATAACAATAAATTTTGAGGAAGTGGAGAAATAAAAATGCTGTTAAGATACATTAAGCCTGCTACCAGTATTAGAATCTTCACGTTCTGTTCAGTGCAGATGCCAAACCAATTTACTCTCAATGTACACCCTTAAGAATTCCCTGCATGCTGACATTGTACTGGCATCATCAGCCTATAATCCCAATCTCATCAAGACAGGCTCCCTCCCACGTTTCCTTCCACATCACCCTGGAGAACACAGATTGACAACTTATAAATTTATAATATCTAAGGCTGTGTTTTGAACTTAAGTCACATTAAATTCCTGTCAAACCATGGTAGCAAAGAGGGGACAATATTTCTAAAAATCCTTACAGAATTCCAGGAATATTCTCCTCCTTTGGCAGCATCGCTTGAAAATCTCTCTCCATACAAGTCAAAGTTCTTATAAAAGTCTTGAGTTTTAAATCTTTTGAAGGAAGATGAATGTTAGTGCTTGAAACAGAAAAAAATCATGGCAGATGGAGTAAAAGCCACAAGTAAATATGCACTAGTTATAAAAATTTTAAGTCTCTATTGCTAAAGTTGTAATAATGGTCCATAGAAGAAATGTGTGTAGCCATGCATTATTTAGTTTGACATTTAGTCCTCTGTGAAGTAATTTGATGTTGTAGAGCCTAAAAATGTTGTGTAATGTATTTGATATTTATGTAGCAATTTATATTTGTTAAGATCTTCTAGGGCATTTATTGCTTTATGATTCATACTCCCTAGTGCACAGCCTACTTCTTACATATTAAGGGAGAACTTTGGAAATCAATCACTTTTTCAGGCCTAATACATTGACAAGTAATAAATTATGACAAGATTGAATACCCAGTAGTTCTATAACTTGTTGAAGTTCAATATCAACTAGCCCAAGTCTAAAACCAAGAGTAGCATTCATAGATACATCTATCTTAATCTTGTATTATAGCCAAGAGCTTTTATTGATGGTCAATTGCCACTACCAACCTCACTGAATTTAGAATTCCATTTGGATATATCTATAAGGAGTTTTTCAAGACAACTGACTCAGGGAAAATCATCCCACTGAAGGTGAGTGACACCATCTCATGTGCTGGAAGGTCTAATGAATAAAAGGGAGAAAGGAGAAAGCCAACACAGATCTACATTCCCCTTCCTCAGCTTCATGACTGTACTGGCTGGTTTTGTGTGTTAACTTGACACAAGGTGGAGTTGTCATAGAGAAAGGAGCCTCCCTTGAAGAAATGCCTTCATGAGATCCAGTTGTAAGGCATTTTCTCAATTAATGATCAAGGGTGGAAGGGCCCATTGTGGGTGGTACCATCTTTGGGCTGGTAGTCTTGGGTTCTATAAGAAAGTAAGCTGAGCAAGCTAGGGGAGGCAAGTTAGTAAGTAACATCCCTTCATGGCCTCTGCATCAGCTCCTGCTTCTTCATCTGTTTGAGTTCCAGTTCTGACTTCCTTTGGTGATGAACAGTAATGTGGAAATGTAAGATGAATAAACCCTTTCCTCTCTAACTTGCTTCTTGGTCATGATATTTGTGCAGGAATACAAACCCTTACTGAGACAATGACCTACCTAATCTTTACTGTTATACCAAGACATGCTAATGTTGCTGAAAACTAAACTACCTTACAACTTCTACCCCTAAGTTTCTCTATGAGCAATGAAAAGTAAGTGTTCAAACAAATGATGTCTATGTACAAAATTCATAACTTAACTTAGAAATTTTAACAACTTCAATATTCAACATATTAAAATTTTCAAATATATTTGTAGTGTTTCAAGCAGCATCAATGACTGTGAGTTATTAGTCACTCATCTAAGTTTCAAGAATATGTTTTAATTTACCTTACTCCTTTTACAGCTGTTAATCTGAAATGTATAATACTTAATCATAGTGGTGCCCAAAGAAGGATATCTAGATATGTGAATGAGGTTGACCCTCTATCCTTTTTCTGTGCTATATATAAAATCCACCATGTGAATATGGGTTTGGAGGAAATTTGGCAAACGATCCAAGAGCATCCTGGTTATGCCCCTTGTTTTTGGTTCCACTAGAAAAATATTTCAGCATTTGAGAAGAAATACATGATAAGAAAATATTAAAATCTTCAATTGTAAAAACTTGTTTGATGCTCTCTTATTCAAATAATACTTCTTGAATTATAAGTGATAGAACATATTGAGTAATGAGTGGTTTATTTTCTTTAAGCAGAAGATATGGTAAAAAATCATTTTTAAGCAGACCTTGGATTGTGATTTTGATTGCAATTTTCTAGTCCAATATGTTGTTTTAATTTCTTTTTAAACAATGAGGATAGTATTTTGTGTTTCAAAGAGTAATTGAGAATTATTTAAGCGAATAAAGTAAATGGCTTAAACAATAATTAGGTAAGTTGACTGACACATTTCAGTCAATATATTGAAGTTTCTCTCATTGATACTTATGTAGATGATTTTTGAACTATAACTTATTTTTGCTGCAAAGGGCACTAGTTACAGTATCATATTCCATCTTTTACCTCTTTGCCACCTGTTGGCACCTTGTCTATAAATAAGCTCATTTGTATAAACTGAGCATTTAAACTTTCTGTTATACTTTGTGCATATTCAGTTATAAATACTACAAAAGAAAGGGAAGAACTATTTGCGTGTCAAAAACATTGCACATCTTTATCATGGAATCATTTTTTAAAATGCCCTCAAATTAAATTAGCCTTTTTCTCATTTAAAGATAGAATCAGTGTTGCCAAAATAATGGATGAAAGCTGGAATTAAAGTTTTACTTCCAGTGAATATAATTTGAATAGGTGGTTATGTGTTGTTTCTGAGACTGGATCACTAAAAAATTTAATTATAATTGTTTCCTGCTCTCCCTCTTGTGCTACTTCCATTGCAGAGGTCTAATGAAGCTTCATGTGTCTCAGCAAGACAAACTAGATACTCCATAGCTAAGAACTCAATCTCCTGTTTCTATCCATCTGGATGTTCTCTTGATGAACTCTCCTATCTTACTGAAACCTTCTAAACAATAACAACTCATTCCAACACACTCAGAGCAGTATTGTGAGAAACCCTGAACTGCAAACCTACTCTGGAATTTCTTGCCAATAGAAGGCTATATGTGATTATTAGTGTTTGCCTGGATGTATTAGGGTAATTAACTTTGAAAAATAAATATATAACTAATATACAACTATTACAGAATGTAAAAACCAAATAAAATGATCAATAACCTTGTAAAAAATTTTTAAATAAGGAGGGGATATAGCAAAAACTTTATTTATATACATATTATTTTTAAAAAGTTAAGAAATTTTGTATTGATATAGTAAAGATTTCAAGTGAGGTACAAGAGTGTCATTTTTATTTCAAAAAAAGTATATTGTATTTATGTCCTGATGTTAATTCATGTATCAGATAACCCTTTTGTGAGAAACAATTGGCAGACAGGAGAAAGATATGTTTCAGAGATTATGAATATATTTCTTTTTTTCCTTTTATTAATTCTTCACTTACATAATACATTCCAATAGCAGTTTCTTCTTCTAGTCCCCTCCACCATGCCTACTCTCCTTCAGATCCACTCTTCCTCTGTTTCCCTTCAGATAAGGACAGGTCTCTCAGGGATATCAACCAAACTCAGTGTAACAAGATACAATAAGACTAGGAAGAAACCCTCATATCAAAGCTGGATGAGGCATCCCAGTAGGATAAAAAAGGGTTCCAATATAAGGCAAAAGAGTCAGGAACATTACCTCTTGCACTGTTAGGAGTCCCACAAAGACCTCAAGCTAAACCACAGCTTATATGCAGAGAACCTAGCACAAACACATGCAGGCTCCCTGATTGTTGATTTGTTATGTATGAATTCCTATGAGAACAGCTTAATTACTTCTGTGGGCTATGGTCTCCTGGTATCCTTGAACCCTGGTGCCTACAATCCTTCTTCTCCTTCTTCTATGGGGTTCCCTGATCTCTGCCTTATGTTTGGCTGAATCTGTTCCCATCAGCTTCTGGGAAAAGCATCTCTGATGATGATTAAACTAGGTACTATCTATGAGTATAATAGAATATAATAGGGAATTAAATTCAGTGACTTTTTCTTGGTTAGGGGTTTTTGGTTCCATCCTAGAGGTTTGGGCTATCCAGCTTTCAGTACCTGCCCTTCTAGGCAGTATCAGCCGTGGACTCCATCTCCTTCCTATCTTGGGCCTCAAGTTAGACAGTCATTAGTTGGCCACTCTCACAAGTTCTGAGACACCACTGCTCCAGAACATCTAAGGGTATTAAGTCTCATAGGCAAGAAGTATAATTGAAGTAACAATCATGACTTGAACACTGAGGTAGATTTTAAACAATTAAGAAAGAAAAATCTAATAAACTCACTCAAACACAGCAGTGGATTCAACAGGATCCCAGTACATAAGAATGAAGTTGACCTCTAAAGTTGAGTAGATATTTCCTGAAATTAACATAATGAGAATCATCCCAAAGAAAGAAAAGTGCTGAGGCACTGTAGGAAGCATATAGCAGAGCTGAAGTAGTACAGTAAACCAAAGAAACTATCTCATATTTTTGTTTAATTATCCTCCAGCCATCTTCTTTCTGTGCTAGACTCTCACATTTAAACTTACATTTCCAATCTCATTTTTGAAAAAAGTAGAAAACTTTTCTGTGCAATTCACTAACCTTACTTAACATTTTTATCTTAGTCCATGATAGTATCTAGTTAACAAAATAATAGAGAAAAAGCTATTTAATAATAGTTATTAAAATTATTTGTATTAATAATACAAGGCAATTTTTTAACGATGAGATAACTTTAGCACTCTATTCTCAGCATATTTTACATTTCTATGGCCTATTCATCCTTCAATAGAAACATACCTATCAAATCCTGTAATATATTCAAGACATACTGTAGGCATTGATGAGACTTACAGACTTACTGTATAATATATATATATATATATATATTTATATATATATATATATGTGTGTGTGTGTGTGTGTGTATGTGTGTGTACACATATATATTAATATAAATGAAATGCTAATTGCTATATTATAGTTCTACTGTGAAGCATTTTCCTCTTTGATCTGCTATGTAATGAAACTTGTTAGGAAAATCAAAGCATTTCTATTCAAATCTGAAGAAAGGATTTGATCAGAAACATAAGCATTGAATTATTATGTATTCTGAGGGAAGTGGGAAAAGATGAAGCAACATCACACATTTGAAAAGGAAATTGTCTTCCTAAATAAAAGCCTAATATTTTGAGAGTAACATATCATCTTGGAATGAAAATTTTCAATATTTGGTTTGTAAAGATTTGGTCTCTTCCTTTGAATATTTAGAATGGAATGCCTTTAATTTGAACTTTTTATTAGTTTGCTCAATGTTCTAGCATTGATGTACATGAAATAATATACTCTCAGTAATTCTAGTTTTTTTACTTCTAAAGAAAAATCAGTCTACAGACTTTTTATTCTGTTTTATGCTTTAATATACATGAAATTACTATAGCACAGGAATGTAAATGGCAGTTCAGGGAGCCAAACTAAAGATAAGGGGCATAGTTTAGACTGTAGCCTAAGAGAATGATACCAAAAACATCTATCAATTTATATTAAATTAATAAATAAGCTCCTGGATAAAACAAATACAGTGTCCAACAAGCATGTTCAGGACACATGGATTTTCTTGATTTATTGCTTGCATTTTTTGTGATTAGATTTAATGGATGAGAGCTATTGAAATGAAATAATTTTAAAATTCGTTTAATTCTCTAATGATTTACATAATGGCTCAGAAAGGGCTTGTTACATTTTTCATAAATAAATACACAATTTTAAGCCTCTCTAACACACACACACACACTGGCACACACACACACACACACACACACACACACACACACACACACACACCTTACCAATCTCTATTGCATTTATCTGTTTCTAAGATCTTTTATACCACAAGTAGCATGAACCTTCTCTTACAGGCTGGGTGTTGTACTGTAAACTCTTTTGACAGTGAATAGACTATTATTATGTGATTAACTGAGAAGAAACATTTACAGACTTTTCTGGCAGTTTTTAATACCACCATATTTGTTTTTCAGAAAAATACATGAACTGGTACATGGGTAATATTTATGCCATAAAATGTAGTAAGAAAATATGATTTTATAAAAATCAATTTTCCCAAAATATACTCACTTTCTTGTGTTTAGACTTGCAGTTTGTTTATGGAGCTTAAAAACACCATTCACGGTGTGTTATGATGCAAGTTAGGAGTCTCACATGGCATGGCTATACATCTTCAGAAATACTCAGTTACAAAATGACAAATAATTGGCTAGAAAATTTATATCCTCATCACTCAGCAGAGTATTAGTGAGCTCATAGTTGAGGGAAATGACCAGAGTCTAGTCTTTCCAGGGTGTCCTCCGGGCTGAGCTTCACATTGTGTCTCCCTCAAATTTCCTCATATTTCTCATCCCCCTCAAAGTGTTAGGTACCTTGACAAGCATCATATACTCTACTCTGGGGATCAACCATACCACAACATAAGGACTGGATTTCACCAGGCTGATGCATTCCTAGGTGGCATGGAGTAGAATAAGGAAGCCATGCTTACTCAACACATGGGAGCTCAAAACACCACGTGAGCAGTTTCATGTTGCTGCACTCAAGCCCATAGGCACAATAACTTTCTAACACTTGAGATGCTCTAAGAAACAAGATCAAAGTAGTAGCATATTCTGTATCCAGAGGGCATTTCCTTTCCTAATTTATAAATGATGCCCTTTCTCTGTTTTTTTAAGTAATGGCAAGGGTCAAAGGGACCTCTCTTTGTCCAGTTCTTTGTAACCAGTCAATTCCAAAGGCTTTAACACCTAACATCATCTATCGGTGATAAGGTTTTAAATATGCTTCCCATTCATATCTAATTGCATAAAATTGACTTTACATAGAGGTAAAATATAAAATACTGAAGTCATTGTAACAGATAAATAATAAGAACATTATCTTTTTTAATTGTTAATTTTTAAGGTCATATTATTTTCTCCTTTCCTTCCAAACATTCCCATGTACACTTCCTTGATTTCTACCAAATGTTGGTAGATTATCCTTATAAAAATGGTTGCCTAATACCCAAGCAAAGGAGATCAAAGGACGATGGTATGTGTCCAGAGCCCTGCCTACTAAGAAAATTGAAACTGAAATTTTGCTTAAGTTTTGCTAGGAATTGGAAAGTATCTGAAAAATAACAAGACTATCTCAAAAGAAAAGGTAAAGACAAATAACATCAGTGAAGTGCTTGGAAGTAAGATGAGCAATTAAGATTGGATGGTCAACAGATGTCATCCAATTTTTCTAGAAGTAGATCCTGTTTAATCCAACATCCTTGGCTTGGAGCTTTAGAACATTTCATGCTGACACTCAACAGAAGCCATGACTTTCGAAAAATCAATCACATTCCTCCACTCAGTCTTCTTTACTTACACAGAAACCTCATTTTTTTGTTTGGTTTTTCGAGACAGGGTTTCTCTGTGTAGTCCTGGCTGTCCTGGAACTCACTCTGTAGACCAGGCTGGCCTCGAACTCAGAAATCCGCCTGCCTCTGCCTCCCAAGTGCTGGTATTAAAGGCATGCACAACCATTGCCCTGCTGAAACCTCATATTTCAAAGCATGTGTTTTGGATAAATTTCTCCATTTGGAAACGTTGCTGACCAGATAGCCTTAACAGCTATGGAGTTTTGTTTTGAAGTGCCCCAGTTTGCTTTTTAAAAAAAAAAAAAACCTTAATTTATTCACATAAATTATCCCACTTTGACATCGTAATTTCTGAATTTGTGTAACTTTGAAAGAATTAGCAGCACTCAAAGCTAAGCTTTAGAAGTAGAAAATCTAGTTTCTATTTGTTATGGAGTGTTTTATCCCTATGTATTTGTTACTTTGGGGGAAAATTAAAACTTCATGTAATTTTGGCATTTAAGTGTATCTCACAATGGTTTAGACTACTACTCAGCTACCAGGGAAACCTAAAAGCAATGTATTAATTATATATTTAGGCCCTCTCAGAAAGGTTTTTCCTGTGCATACATTCAGTGATAGTAAATATTTTTAAAATAATATATATTTTTCAAAACTGGTCTTTTTCAGGAGTTTTTATTAGCTAATGTCAAGGAAAGAAAATTTAGAGGTATGCAAAAGTTTTATATGTTTTACACAAGAAGATATGACTCTTTCAGGAAAGCATACCTTCAAGTAGTCGATTGTGAAGCATAGTCAGGACTTAGAACTCTACTGATTATATAAGAATATTTTCAGTTAAAAAGTCACATTTTATTTTAGTACTTATAGAAACTTTTGTATTTGAACTTCATTTCACATAGAAAAATTGTGTGTAGCTATTTTTTCAAAAGATGTACAGAGTCAGTATGTTGTATATATCTATTTAGGAATAAATAGATACATATATTATTGTTCCATATATATATATATATATATATATATATATATATATATATATATATGTGTGTGTGTGTGTGTGTGTGTGTGTGTGTGTGTGTGTGTGTATGTGTGTGTGTGTGTGTGTGTGTATGTGTGTGTGTAACAATCTTCAGTTAAAAAAAGGAATGCAATTTGAAAGAGACCGAGGAAGGTAAATGGAAG
>JANHMN010000022.1:34536054-34550371 GCA_030674055.1 Rhabdomys pumilio
AAAAAAAGGAATGCAATTTGAAAGAGACCGAGGAAGGTAAATGGAAGGAAAGGTAAGAGGGTAATCATACTACAATCTCAAAAAAAAAAAAATTAAATTAAATTAAAGATGTAGTCACACAAATTCTATTGTAAGACATGTTCTTGCTGTCTTCTTAAAATCACCACCTAAGATATTTAAAGCTAACTGTATGTGGGAACACCAAATGAAACATGTTTCTGGTTGTTAGCACAGACAACAAAACGGGTATGCATATTGTACTGGGTTCTGTGAAAGGTGTTAGAGAACTTTTTTTTTTTTAGCTACATGGAATTCTACTGTGTTCTGTGAAATATGTATGTGAAACTACAGGGAAGTAATGTTGAATTGTGTTCCTGTAGCAAAGTATAGCAATTCCAAAGCAGAGCGTACTAAATGCAGTTTGAATATATAATCACACAAACTCTATTGTGATAAACGTTCTTGCTCTCTTCTTAAAAACACATGTTAAAAAATACAATATAAAGAAATACCTATATAAACATTGTTCAGATGCAGTCTCTCTCAGAACTATATAATTCTGAGAAGGTATATTATTAACAATCAACAGACATTTAAAACAATTATTACTATATATGGAATTCAATTAATACTAATAAATCAATTATTTGGTTACTCTTTAAATCCATGTATGCTGTTTACAGCCACTAATGGCTAGTGTTTCAAATAGTGTTTCAAAGTACAATGAACTCTGGCTTTTATTTCTTTTGTTTCATTTTTTGTTGTTTTTGTTTTGTTTTTTGAGACAGGGTTTCATGTAGCAAACGCTAGCTTCCAACTCCCTGTGTAACAGAATATCACCTTATTCTTCTGATTCTCCTGCCTCCACACATTAAACACAAGGATTATAGACAAGGAACACCATGCTCGGTTTATTTGAATCTGAAGACAGAACTGTGGTTTCCTGAACACTAAGGAAACCATCTGTCAAATGAGCTTCATCCCTAGAAACTGGTGTCCATCACTCACCCAAGCTCTGGGTTTCGATTTGATAATACTCGATAATTTGTTACCATGACTTTCAGGATTGCATATTTCTTTAAACACTGAATACATTAGTAAAGCAATTATCAGTATTACAGGCAGAAAAATCAGAAAGCAAAGGTGTTTTGTTCGTTGATGGGTCTCATTAATTTAATTTTAAAAACACAAGCCATACAAATGAAAGAGGACACGATTCATTTGGCTTAACATGAGCTGAATAAATATTACATTGTACACACACACACACACACACACACACACACACACACACTCATAAAATGGATCAAAAAAGATCACAAAGCCTCAACCCTACACAAAGGACTATAAGAAACTAAGGAATGTTAATAGTTCCAGAGAGAGTCTTCTCCAGGGAGGACCATAGCTGTTGTTCATTCAAGATCAAATGGATTAGCCCCAAGTAAATGCATGCAAGTGCCACTCTTTTAAATTAGCTGGTTTATGCTTTAAAAAATATGTGCACACAATACATATATGAATTTAGCAACAATTAAATAAAAGGGCTCATGATTTTTAAAATGTGAAAAGAAAAACATAGGGGAGAGCTTTGAGGGAGGGGATAATGATATAATCATATTATAAACTCAAAAATAAAAGAAAAATGAAAGCTATGCACTATACTCAGTGATTTTGAATGAGTTATCACACTTAAATCAGAAGACAACTGTGGAGTATGAATGTATTTTATAGGTTTTGAAGTCAGAGTTACAAACACTAGTACTCCAAAGCCAGAAAACAAAAATGTAAAGTCAATATTACTTCAGAATATCATCTCTTAAGATATGTTATGATTGAAGTAGCTAGTTACATTACAATAATAAGATGGTAGATAAGCACTAGGTTATAGAACACACAAAAATGACCCAAGACTTCACAGAAAGCAGGTAAAACATTTATCAGGTAACATGTCAAATCAATAATTTAAGTAATCTTAGCATCAATGACAAAGACTTCAAATCTAATCAAGGCACTGTTAGTACTTTTCAACCTACCGTGGTTGAAATGCACTATTTCAGATTGTGATAGTGTTTTTTGCAGATTGCTCCATGATAGTGTTTATGTGTTAATGAGTCTATCACCAGCTCAGGATACACTCCCTGAGAAGTAATTAATTTATAAAGCTTCTAATATAATCAATACAGTAATACGTTAATTCAGTTATGGATTCATGTTTTGATGGCATTATTAGAAGTGGATCCTCATTGGAGGAAGTGGGCCATTTGGGAAAGATTGTTTCCAAATTCCTTTTTCTGTAGCCCCAATTTCTGATTGCCATGAGTTGAAGACCTGTCTTCAACTACACTTTTCCACTGTGAAATTCTGCCTGCTCTCAAGTCTAACATAATGAAGTCAGTCAGCCATGCAATGAAACCTAAGAAATCATGAGCCTGTTAATGACACTCATCCAATGCATGGCGCAGGAGCATGAAAAATAAAACATCATTTTTGCTACCTTGCACAGTTTTTGTCAAGGTAATAAAATTCTAACACGGGATCTTGTGAGACAACTGGGAAAAGGAAAACAAAACATGAGTTGTTCGAAGAGGGTTCCAGTACATGATGCAACTGAATAGATGAAGTTATCCTTTCATTAGCTGCTGAGTAAATTATTCCTCCTGCAGGCTGAGAGCCAGAACAGAGAATAGAAGTAGGTGATCCTCTGTTACATTTCAACTCTGAATGCACAATGCTAACTTCTATTGACAACGTACATGCTCACTGAATTTGGTATGTTACATGGATATTCACCAAACTTGATATTTTTCTATTTAGGTATAATTGTTTTGATCATATTTGTTAAAAGTACACCTGTCAGTTTAGATCAACAAGAAATATTGTAATTCATAATCCAATTTTGAGGGTGCTCATTGGTAGCCGTTGGGAAATTGGCGATTCTAGTTCATTCTTTGTCATGATTTCATTGTTTAGATTAAAACATTTTCACTTCCTCCCTCCCTCTCTGCTTTCCTCCTTCCCTCCTTTCCTCCAGCCCTTCCTCCCTCTTCCTTTTCTCTCTCCTCCTTCCATTTTTTCTTTCTCTCCTATCTTCTTTCTTCCTCTTTCATGTTGCTGACATTAAACCTGGGGCATAACACATAACAAATACAAATGTCCTATTAAATAAATATTCGTCCTTATGTTTTCTCCTCAAATGCGTCTCTGCAAATTCAAGTGATGGCATTTAATTTTCTGACTTCAAATGATTACTTTGCAGTTTGAAATTCTACTTAGGTTTAATATTTCCACACATTTATCGTGTGGCTGCTTTCTCGCTCGCTGGTTCCATAACAAAATATGACAAACTGTACAAAATAAAAAATAAATTTTATCACAATTCTAGAGACTTGGAATCTCAGTCGAGGACTCAGCAGGTTTGGTGGATGCTGAGGCCTCTATGTTAAGTGGCAGCCTTATGTCTCTGCCTTCATATAGACGTTATAATGTGATAGGCCATTCCTCATCTTTTTGTAATGAAGACTCCAGTCAGTACTTAAGGGCCACAGTGCAGCTTTATGTTACTTAATCACCACGTGCAAAACCCGAGACTCTTAAGAAAATGTCATTCTGAAATAAGGATGATGAAAACTTTAATACACATATTTTAAGTGGATACAATGAGACCTATAAAGGTTGTTCATTTCTTGTATTCTTAATATGGTTTTCTAAATTTTCTTTAAACTTATTAAACAATTTATTATTCTTTATTTAATTATTAAAATATCTGCAGGTTGTCCTCTTTGTCTATGTTACTTGTAGCTAATGTTCATGCTGTCTTCATGGAGCTAGTTTCTTTCATATGTGTTTTGATATATCTTTGTGAGACAGATTTTTGAACAGGAAAATTTATACATATTTAACTTTATTTAATCTTTTTTTCACTCTCAATTTTATCCCCCTCCTGGCCCACCCTCTGTCTACTCCACATCCCATACCTCCTCCCCCCAAGCCCCATCTCCATGAGGATGTCTCCATACCCTCAGTCCCCTCACGAGACCTCTACACTCTGGTGGGCCTATAGTCTCTTGAAGGTTAGGTGCATCTTCTCTGACTGAATCCAGACCCGGCAGTCCTCTGCTGTATTTATGTTGGAGGCCTCATATCTGCTGGTGTATGCTGCCTGGTTGATGGTTCAGTGTCTGAGAGATCTAGTGGATATAGGTTAATTTAGACTGTTGTTCCTTTTACATGTTAGCCCTCCTCCTCAGCTTTTCCTTAATTCAACTCCAGAGGTCACAAGTTTCTGTCCATTGGTTGGGTGTAAATACCTGTATCTGATTCTTTCAGCTGCTTGTTGGGTCTTTCAGAGGGCAGTCATGATAAGTCCACAGTCTCAATAATAGTGTCAGGCCTTAGGTCCTCCCCTTGAGCTTGATCCCACTTTGGGCCTGTCACTGGACCTTCTTTTCCTTAGGCTCTTCTCCATTTTTGTCCCTGCAGTTCTTTCAGACAGGAACAATACTGGGTCAGAGTTTTTGACTGTAGAATGGCAACTCCATCTCTTACTAGATACCCTGTCTTTCTGCTGGAGTTGGTCTCTACAAATTCCCTCACCCTACTTTGTTTTAAATTTGTTCCCTTTGAGTCTTGAGAGTCTCTCACCTCCCAGGTCTCTGGTACATTCTGGAGGGTTCCCCCAATCTTCTACTTCCTGAGGTTACCTGTTTCCATTATTTCTGCTGGTCCTCAGAGCTTCAGTCATTTCCCCCCTACTCAATATCTGATCATTGTCACCTCTTAATTTGCTGTCCCCTTTCTCACCCAGGTCCCTCCCTCCCTTGCCCAGATTTTTATTACAAAGGTTTTCTTCTTTGTTTAAGATTTGGCACTCAAAACATATCTGTAATATTTTCTGCTTGGTGTCTATAAACACTAACACAATAACCTACTAAAACCTTTTTTTTTCTTTGTTAGAAGTTACAAGTAATAAGAGAAAGGGTATTTTGTTTGTAAGGAATAACTCATTTGCCTTTGTTCTCTCTCTCTCTCTCTCTCTCTCTCTCTCTCTCTCTCTCTCTCTCTCTTTCTCTCTCTCTCTTTCTGTCTCTCTCTCTCTCTGACTCAATCACCTATACATATGTAAAGATGGATATTTTCCTGATTTTAGTGGTATTGCTTCAAGTTTCTCTCCTTTTAGTTTGATGTTGTCTACTAGCTTGTAGTATTTTCCTTTTACTATGTTTAAGTATGGGTCTTGAAATTCCTGAACTTTCCAAGACTTTTTACCATAAAGAAATGTTGAATTTTGTCAAATGCTTTCTCACCATCTAGTGAGGTGATCATGTGGTCTTTTCTTTGAGTTTGTTTATATAGTGGATTATGATAATGGATTTTGAATATTGAATAATCCATGCATTCCAAGGATAAAGCCTACTTGATCATGATGAATGATCGCTTTGATGTGTTTATGGACTCGATTTGTGAGAATTTTATTGAGTATTTTTGCATCATAAGGGAGGTTGATTTTTCCATAAGGGAGATTGGTCTGAAGTTTTCTTTGTTATGTTTTTCTGTGGTTTAGGAATGAGTGTAATAGTAGCTTCATAGAACGAATTGGGTAGTGTTCCTTCTGTTTCTATTTTGTGGAATAGTTTGAAGAGAATTGGCATTAGGTCCTCCTTGAAAGTTTGATAAAGTTCTGCACTAAAGACTTTTTTTTTGTGGGGACAATATGAATGACTGCTACTATTTCTTTAGGTGTTATGGGACAGTTTAGATGGTTTATCTGCCCCTGATTTAACTTTGGTACCTGATATCTGTCCAGAAAATGCTCCATTTCATCCAGATTTTCCAGGACCTTCACATAAAACCAGATACACTAAAATAATAAAAGAGAAGGTGGGAAAGAACCCTTGAATACCTGGGCACAAGGTAAAAGTTCCTGAATAGAACACCAATGGCTTATGCTCTAAGATCAAGAATTGACAACTGAGATCTCATAAAATTGAAAAGTTTGCTGTAAAGCAAAGGACATTTTCAATAGGACAAAACAGCAACCAACAGATTGGTAAAAGATTTTTACCAATCCTACATCCAATAGAGGGCTAATATCCAATATATACAAAGAACACAAGAAATTAGACTCCAGACAACCAAATAACCCTATTAAAATGAGGTCAGAGCTAAACAAAAAATTCTCAACTGAAGAAACTCGAATAACTGAGAAGCATCTTAAGAAATGCTCAGCATACATAGTCATCAGGGAAATGCAAATCACAACAACCCTGAGATTTCACCTCATACCAGTCAGAATGGCTAAGATAAAAAACTCAGGTGATAGTAGATGCTGGTAAAGAGGTGGAGGAAGAGGAACACTCCTCCATTGTTGGTGGGATTACAAGCTGATGCAACCACTCTGGAAATCAGTCTGGGGGTTCCTCAGAAAATTGGACATAGCATTCCCTGAGGATCCAGATATACCATTCCTGGGCATATACCCAGAAGATGCTCCAACATATAACAAAGACATACTCCACAAACACATGCTCCACTATGTTCATAGCAGCCTTATTTACAATAGCTAGAAGCTGGAAACAACCTAGATGTCCCTCAACAGAGGAATGGATACAGAAAATGTAGTACATTTACTTTACACAATGGAGTATTATTCAGCTATTAAAAACAATGAATTTATGAAATTCTTAGACAAATGGATGAAACTAGAAAGTATCATCATGAGTGAGGTAATCCAATCACAAAAAACCACACATGCTATGCACTCACTGATAATTAGATATTAGCCCAAAAGCTCGAAATACCCAAGATACAACTCACAGACCACATGAAGCTCATGAAGAAGGAAGACCAAAGTGTGGGTGCTTTGGTCTTTCTTAGAAAGAGTAACAAAATACTCAAGGGAACAAATATGGAAACAGTGTGGGACCAAAACTGAAGAAGGGGTTGTCTGGAGACTGTTCCACCTGGGTATCCATTCCATGTGCAGTCACCAAAGGATAGATGCTGATGTGGATGCCAGGAAGTACATGCTGACAGGAACCTGATATAGATGTTTCCTATACATATAGAGCCTCACATATACAAAGGTAAATGCTCACAGCTAGCCATTGATCTAACCAAGTGGTTCCCAATGAAGGAGTTAAACAGACGACTGAAGGAGCTGAAAGGGTTTGAGGCCCCATGGGGAGAACAGCAATACCAACCAACCAGAGCTCCCAGGGTCTAAACCATCAGCCTGGGAGCACATGGGGAGAAAACCATGGCTCCATCTATTTGTAGGGGAGGGTGGGCTTGTAGGGCGCAAGCTGGAGAGGAGGTCCTTGGTCCTGAGATTGCTCGATGTTCCACTGTAGAGGAATTTGAGGGTAGGGAGGTGGGAGTGGGTGTGTGGGTGGGGGTACATCCTCATAGAAGCAGGAGATGGGGGGATGGGATAGGGGGTTCCTGCGTGGGGGTGGGGGAATGGGGAAAGAAGATAACAACTGAAATGTAAATAAAATATCCAATAAAAAACAAGATGGATATTTTTTCTTATGTTTTCTGCTACTTTTATTTTCATATTTGAGGTTTTATTGTAAAATTCACTTTTCTGTACAGCTATTTTATAATAATTAGTATGAAACAAAAAATTATAATTTATTTTAGCTTATCCTAGTTGTTCTCTAAATAATTATATATATGGCTATTGAAAAAGAAGATTTCCAATTCTCCAAACTTGGTATATAATGGAACATTCACAATTTTCATATACAAGTCCTAGAATTATGAAACTGGAGTCCATTCAATTTGTCGGTCCTTTTATAAAACAAGAAGTTTTCATTTATATAATTTTATTTTTCTGTTTACTGAGCATTCAGTGAAAGTGACTCCCAAGACCCTGGAGTCTATGTATCATTTTATACATGTCTGGAGGCACCTTCAGCACCACTCCCACAATCTTCTGTGCTTTTAAATGTGCTTCCTAATAGGCTATTATTTGGAAGTTTGGTCAGCAGTCTCAAGATGTTGAAGCAGTGGGAGTTTTACAAGGTCACCTGATTGGAATGTCTTTAAGTCATTGGATGGACTGAACAGAGAAGAAAATCTTGGTTTTCTCCAGTGATTCTCTATACAGATTTATTGCAGAGTTCAGGGTCTTTTCAAACAACAATGCTGCTTGCACTTTCAAGCCTTGTACCTCTAACCTAAAAAACCCTCTTATTTCAAATCTATCCAGTCTGTCTGAGGTATTTTATTATAGCAATGAAAACTAGATAAATGAATTTTCACTTCTCAATGTTGCGATGTAAATTTATTGAGGTTTAATGGCTTGCTATATATTGTACTGCTAATAATATCTCATTTTGATTTTAAAATTATTCCAACCATTAATTACTTAAAACTTGTTTTTACACTAGTAAAATTATACTGCATCTTTTGCTCACAATTTAAAGAATGTTTAGTAGTATTGATAAATACTCATAATTCGATAAATAACCAGGACAATAATTGTACTTAAAGAACAATTTCTTGTAAAATTTTATATATTTCAGTATATCAATCATATTTCTTGTTAACATCTGAGTTATGAATGGGAGATGAAACAAGCATATTATAACAGATATTTTAATTCAACTGTTGAAAATTTCTTAGACATGAAATTGTTTATTTTGTATTTCAAATCTTTTTATATTGTTTAATAGAATAGTTTTCATTAAATAAAGTATGTTTTATTAAGTCAGCTAATTTATTAAACTCATTATTCTTGTTCTAAGTTAAAGTATAAGCACAAAATGGAAAGCAAATTCCAATCTATCCAGGCCATTCTGGATAAGAAAGAACAGTCATTGAAGCTTCCAATCTATAATTATAAAGGAAGTAAATAGTGGGAAAATAGTGAGCCTAAGATTGCCTAAAAGTAAGTAGAGGTGATATTTAAAGTGGTTTTTTTCTCCCTTTTACTCACTAATATTGGGTGATAAGTATTTTTGTTATTTGTGTTTAATGTCAATAGTTTCAATAGACATTCCAATTGTAGCGTTGATTTGTTGATGCTATCTCATTAAAACCAATCCTAATACATCTTATTTTAAATTTTATACTAAAAATTATATTTTTGTTCTTTATCCATTTATGAGTGTGTATGCTCACATTTGACAGTAAATGTGTACAGGTGCATTTGTTTGAGTGTAGACGCCTAAACTTGACATTGTTATCTGCCTCAAATCCTCTCCACTTTAGTTACTGAGGCAACATCTCTGACTGAATTCAGAGTTTGCAAATTATGGGTAGTCTAAATAGTTATCTTGGCTCAGGAATTTACTGCCTCTGCCTCATGAGTGCTAGCGTTACAAGCAGCCACCACATCTGGCTAGCTTTCCTGTGGGTTCTGTGCAGCCAAACTCAAGTCTTAATGTTTTTTGCACGAATCACTCTGACCACTAAGTCATCACAATAAGTTCTAAAAGTTATTTTATGGCAAAGAAACATTGCCTGTTTTTCAGAACCAAGGACTACACAATCACAGACCTGCTCTACATCTGACCTCCCATAGCACAACTATAAGCTTTTGAGAGTGACTTACAAGCATGTACTAAGTGACCACTCAGCTATGGTGATAAGAGAGGGAAACAACATTTAGCATTTCAGATGATATCTCAGATTAAGGAAAAATAGTCTAAGCACAGGTCTTGCATTGTGGAATCTAGAGAAATTGTATCATTCTAAGAATTTTCCTATCAGATAACAAGAAGAATGTAAGTGAATATCTTTAGAAAATGTATGAAAAAGCTTAAGAATTACTAGTTGCACACACTGGTAAGATTGAATGTCTTTCAAAGTCTGTCAGTTAAAATTAGAAGGGAGGGACTCTATTTTTAAATTCCAACACAGAAGTGAAAGATTTCAAAGAATGTGAAAAACTGAGAAAACTATGTGACTATAAGAATTAAAAAACTGTCTAGTACCTAATGCCAAAGAAATAAACATTTACAAATATCTTGATAAAGAATCAAAAACAAACATATAAAATCAGCCAGAAAAGATAGAACTTTAAAAAGTCAAATAATATATAAAGATTATCAAAATAATTTTTATTATTATTAATCGTCTCATTCTTTTACATCACAAATGATATCCCACTTCCCAGTTACCCTCTCCATCAGCCCTCCATCCCCTGATATCCAACTTCCCGGTTACCCCTCTGCTATCACACATCTGCCCTTCCTCTCTCCTTTTGCCTATATGAGAGTGTTCCCCCACCTATCCACACTCTCCCACCCCACCGTTCCAGCATCCCTCTACTCTAGAACATCAAACCTCTCCAGGACTAAGTGCCTCCCCTCCCGTTGCTGTCAGCCAAGGCCATTCTCTGCTACATATGTATCTGGAGCCATGGATCTCTCTAGGTATACTCCTTGGATGGTGGTCTAATCTCTGGGAGAACTGGGTGGTCAGGCCAGCCTATGTTACTCTTCCAGTGGGGTTGCAATCCTCCTCTGCTCCCAGTCCTTCTGGCAGTTCCTCCACCAGGTTCCCTGAGTTCAGTCTCATGGCTGGCTCCAAGCGTCTGCATTGGTTAGTTGCTGGCTGGGTCTCCCCAGAAACTGCCACACGTGGTTCCTGTCTGCACGCACCTCTTGACCATGGCAACAGTGTTGGGTTTGGTCTGCAGATATGATGTATCCACAGGTGTGGCAGACCCTGGTTGGCCTTTCCTTTAGTCTCTGTTCCATTTTTGTCCCTGTTCTTCCTTTGGACAGGAATATTTCTGGGTTAAAAAACTTTGAGATGTGGGTTACACTTCTGATTGAGCATTACCATACTTATAAAGCCTTTGATTAACATTTAAAAAAATGTATAAAAGCAAAATGGAAAAGGGGGCACAGGATAGGGGTTTTCTAGGGAGGGGAAATGGGGAAAGGGGATGGCATCTAAAATGTAAATAAAATATCCAATAAAAAAATAAAATATATTGAAAAAAAAAACATTTGAGATGGGTAGGTGGCCCCATCCCTCGACCAGGAGCCATGTTGATCTACTGAAGATCTACTGTGGTCTCCACAGGTTATATTTCCCCCTTCTCTGTGCATCATGGATAAAGTCAACCCCATTGGGTCCTGGGAGCCTCCTGTTTCTCTGGAGGAGAAGTGAGGGGGTACGTAGGGTCAGGAAATAGAATAAAAATAGGTAGCAAAAGGATAAGGTCCTGGGGATAGACACGGGAGGGTCCCAAACACCAGAGATTATTAAAATATTAAGTAGGGCTGAGAATGTAGTTCAATGACTGTATGGGAGGAAGAACAAAAATTTGGTTCAATCCCCAACAAAACCTTACACACACACACACACACACACACACACACACACACACACACACTTACAAAGTTTGTATTAGTCCATATTTCTTGAACATGAAAATGCATAAAATTTAATGCAAAGTAAGAAAAAACAGGGAAAAAATAAATGAATAAATAAATACAAAATCAAGATAGAAAATGCTAGAGAAGAAGGGAAAAATTCTCCATACAAAGTTGATTGGAAGATTATGGTCATTACATTCTGCAATTTAAAAATTCTTCAGAATAATAAAAATATTCATAATCTACCAATGCAAATTATGCACACATACCCAATAATAATATAATTATGATGGAATATTTTTATTAGCATAGTTACTATAGTAGTAGTCACAATAGTTTAGATATGAAAACAGTGTCTAATGGTGGGTGAAATTAACACAACAAATATTAAAAAGAAAGAAATATTAATAAATTTGTTACAATTTAGACAAACAATGTTGGGAATATGTTAATTAAACCTAACTCAGAAAGAGAAATACTGCCTAAGATACCTTACACTGAGTTCAAGAATAATTAAAATTGCAAAAATAGAATAACATTGTTGAGACCAAGAAAAAGAGAAAAATTATCAATAAAGAGAAGATATTGATCAAAGTTGATAAACTTTGCTAACATAGTAAATTTTGAAGCTACCACATATATCATGATTGATACTTTAATAAATAATAGTGTATTATGCACTGAAAGTAGTTAACTTTGTATTTAAAAATTAAGAAATTTATCATCATTCATAAACATACAAAGAAAAAAACCAGACGACTATAATATCTTTTAGTGTGCTAATCATCTTAATTGTACTATAATTTAATCTTGCAAGTGAAACCAAATCATCATAGTGTATGATGTATGTAAATATACATACATTTATTTCTCAACCACAGTTTAGAAATCTGAATAGCTATGTCAAAGGTTCCTTAAATAAACATTCCTCTTCATTGATTAAATCTTTGGATAAATATCAAGAATCTGTGCTTTTGACAGGTAACATTTTGAAGAAGCTGAAACATAACAAACTTCTAATATTCAGTTAGTTGCATAAAGGGACTTCAATTACATTGAGGAAAGTAAAACATTAACAAAATAAATTAGTAAAATCTGATAAAGTATATTTACTTTTATGAGTTTTTAAGGATCTTTTAAATTCATCCCAGAAAATAATAGAAACAAGCTATTTGCATGTATGTCAACATCTCTGCTATAGTTTCAATAAGAACCAGTAAAAATCATAAATACAGAAAGTTACCTTTATTTGATGTATAAAATAATTTAAGGTTAGGTGGAAAGACTGGAGCACAAAATGATCTCCATTTTATAAATTGTTCTGGAAGTTGTACTTTTTTTTCTTTACCAAGAGAAATTAACTCACTTATTTTAAGC
Organism: Rhabdomys pumilio; assembly: GCA_030674055.1. Lineage (NCBI taxonomy): Eukaryota > Metazoa > Chordata > Mammalia > Rodentia > Muridae > Rhabdomys > Rhabdomys pumilio. Next base: position 34,548,768 of record JANHMN010000022.1, read on the forward strand.
AACGTCCAAATATGGCGTTTCTTAAATCTAAAAATCAAAATTTTTATACAAAAATTTAAAAAGGAAGAACAAATTATTTTTCAAGTTTCTAGAAGGGCTGAAGGTATAGCTAGGTTTTAGAACTGTTGCCTATTTTGTGTCTAGATGCTTGGTATAATTGCCAAGATTCTCATAAATAAAAATAAATGACTGAAACAAGAAAAGAAAAATATGAGAAAATAAGAAATATCAGACTCAAACAAAAGGATAAAAAGAAACTAGAGCACATTAAAAACAAATAAAGCATTCTAGTTAACTTTATCTGACAACCTGACACAGCTTAGATTCACCAGACAAGGGAACTCCAATTGTGTGGTTGTGCAGATCAGATTGTCCTGGGTCAGGTCTTTGGGTAACTGTCATAATTATTAATTTATGTAGGTAGCCAGACATCACTGTGTGTGGCACCATTCGTTTGGGCAGATAATCCTGGGCTATGCAAGAAAGCTAACTAAAGCAGGCTATGCAAATAAATCAAAGCACAGAATCCTTCCATTGAATAGCATCCAAGTTCCTCCTTGAATTCCTGCCCCAAGTTCACTTGATGACAGCCTAAAACCTGTAATCAGAAGTAAGACAATTCTTTCTCTAATTTACTTTTGGCAGTAGCATTTTATCATCGTGATGGAAAAAGAAACTAAAACATAGTTATCTTTATGAAAGGCAAACAAATTCAGGATGTGTTTTGTTAGACTAATTAACGTGCTTGGCGCTCTCCATTGGAATAAGAAACGATAGTTGAGATAGAGTATGTTATAGACATAGAATACTCATAGCCTAAAAAGCTCATGATACACTACTATCACAAATATATGTGACAAAATAGAGTAATAGAGAAAGTGAGGTGTTTCTAAGAACACATAAAACCAAAGTTCTAGGGTTGTTTGCAGTTAAAAGATATACAGTGAATGTAGGCTTTTTGTCCTCTCCCACATACCCAGCAGCAAATGCAGTATGTCACACACCAAAGGAATCAACACACATTGATAAAAGACTGTAGACTGGTACTGGAATTTAAACGAAGCACCGCAAATCAAGCTAACACCCAAGTGGGCAGGAAGTTGAAAATACAAACGTTGATAATCAGGAAGGCATGCTAATCTATAAGGTGCAAGCTCTAAAATTTACCTATAAGAACATTTTTTTGAAACGCATTATTTGTAACATACTTAGGGATAAAATGATAAATGTGAAGCTAACTACTAGCAGAAAAAAAATAATAGGATTTAGAGTGCACTTCAGGGAGATCCTTTTCACCTGGAGCAAACATTGTATGTCAGAGATGCACAATGTTTCTCTGATGGCATCAGACAATGAGACACAGTAGCAACGACTTCCAGTAGCTAGGGACAAAGTGCAGTTCAGTCAGTGAAGAAGACCATATTATGCAAAGAAAACTGCACCTCAGAAGAAAGGGATAATTTCTTTACAGTTTTCACTAGTAAAAGACATGCTGCCGGGTGGTGGTGGCGCACGCCTTTAATCCCAGCACTTGGGAGGCAGAGGCAGGCGGATTTCTGAGTTCGAGGCCAGCCTGGTCTACAGAGTGAGTTCCAGGATAGCCC
>JANHMN010000022.1:34558769-34572338 GCA_030674055.1 Rhabdomys pumilio
TAGATAGATAGATAGATAGATAGATAGATAGATAGATAGATAGATAGGTAGATAGATAGATAGGCAGGCAGGCAGGCAGACAGAAAGACAGACAGACAGACAGACAGACAGACAGATGATAGATAGATAGATAGATAGATAGATAGATAGATAGATAGATAGATAGATTAGACAGATGGATCTTACTGTTTTCCACAATACCATGGAAGTTGTGATGCTGTGTAGGCTGGCTTTGAACTTACTTATAGCATACTTTCTGCATCAACTTTCCAAGTACTGGAGTTACATATTTTAGCCTCCGAAGAATCTGTTTCTCACAGAACTCAAATCTCTTATGTCGAAGTCATAAATGCCATGAAGCTTACAGAAGTCTATGCTCTTGATTTAACAATATCTTCAAGAATATAAATAATTAATCGTTATAGTAAACTTTTGTCATAAATTTACATTGAGGAATCAATGGTTTACTTTCACAGGAAGTCTTTATTTCATGGAAATTACGATTCCCCCTCAAGAGTTACTAGTCCTAGTGAAGCTACCAATTATTTTATTACTGAAAGGAAGACACAGTAAATTCGAAAGTGAGACCTAATAAAAAACACTTGTCATTTTTGAACTGTTATGCGACTGTGTGAATTCAGCATTCCACTTTCTCTCCTCAGTCCATTCAAAGCTACTTGCTGTTCTCTTTCCTAAGTTTATGTGTGATGAGAAACAGATGCAGAGTCTCTGAGCCTGTGTGGGTTGAAAGATGCCATGTGGCTGAAACCCTCTGTGATTGATGAAACTTCGTTTTGCTTTTGATAGCCTTCAATGCGGATTCAAGTTTCTACATTAATTACGAAACCCGTCTGTGATTTACTATGATGTGTAGTTTGAACTGGTATGATCTCTGCAATATTTGAGCACATGTGATTTAAGGAAGTGAGTCAAAGCACATGAATACAGCTCATAAAGAAATTTCTGTTTGAATTCCAGCATTAGTTATTACTAATCAGGGATTCATTCTCTTACAAATGCACCAGATAAGACCAGGTGAGGTCTTAGAAAGTCAAAAATGCTGGTCAGTGACTCATACAAGTTTTATGGCTGTGTACATCAGTGCTCAGTTCTCTGTGAGTACCCTCACATCTGTTTGGGGACGTTTCCTTCTTCTGTCCCATATATAAGATGGCATCTTAGTACTCATAGTACTTAGCACTTTGCTTGTGTACAGAGAAAAATACACTATTAGTAGGTGTCACATTCTACAAGGTTTCACTATGAATATATATGGAAAACTAATTTTATCTCTCATTATAAAACATATTTTCATTTTAAATTTACATACTATTTTCCACACTTGTAAAGCATATACAAAGTATAATTATAGAAAATAAATAATCACATTTTTAGTACTTACTATTCTTGTCTGGAACATCGTGATTTCACTCTTCTCATTTCTCATAAAATGTTTTTTGTTTCACATGTCATTCCAATGAGAAGTAAGATAAATCAATTTATTATTCTCCTATGTAACCGCACAATTTTATGCAGTCGTAACCTCTCCCCGCCACATTTGTGTAACAAGGAGAAAGGAGTTGTATACTCTAGGATTGAGATCACAGCTCTGTCTTCCTCATACAAGGACAGGAGGCATTTGTCTCTCTGTCTTACATCACTCACAATGCTGCATTTATGGTAAACCTTTATTTTAAAAACTCTTGCTCTCACATAAATGTATGTTTGCAATTGTAATTATTTTGATACTAGAATTCATAAAATTTGAGTAAAGGTTTTAGCTTAGTAACTATCTTACTATATATTTTACATATATTTCATATATTTATATTTATTATATTTAATATATTATATATTACATATATTTTATAAAATATATATACATATATTTTACATATTTTACATATAAGTTTACATATATTTGAGAGAAATTCCATACAATCATCACAGTTAAGGTGATGCTTCCAGAGCCTCGTTATACTCATTCCAGGATGTCACTAAAACACACGAACCCCAGTTATAGCATATGATGAACCACTGTCCATCACACTGGAATAGACTTCCTTTTAAAGAATTTTATGCAAGTGGAAATAAGCAGGGTATACATGAACATCTCTACTTTATTTATCATGTTCAAAATAGAGCATTTGACTACACTTATTCTATTGCTTACAAGTCTCATCATTGGTCTTTTATATTTCCTTGTATTTTTCCAGACATGTTTTTGGTTGTTGTATGGATTTCTGCCTACTAAGTAGAAGAACTTGAGACTTTTTAAATACAGTCTCGATTGCTACAATTTTCATCTAAGTCTGTTGTAAATGTTTCTTAAAATTTGAAGCATTGTATTTACAGTTTTATTCAGCTTGAAATATTTTCCAATATGCTGTGATTTTCATTTTCTCGACAACTTTTTTTTTTGTCCTAAATATTTGAAAATTCTCCAAATATCTATTTTTAAAAATATTCTAATTAAATACTAGGTATTCAAGGTCATATTTTGTAGTTGTTGTTGTTTTTTTTTTTTTTTTTTTTTTGGTTTTTTTCGAGACAGGGTTTCTCTGTGTAGCCCTGGCTGTCCTGGAACTCACTCGGTAGACCAGGCTGGCCTCGAATTCAGAAATCCGCCTGCCTCTGCCTCTCAAGTGCTGGGATTAAAGGCGTGCGCCACCACCACCTGGCCATATTTTGTAGTTTTAAATTGTTTAGAAAGGATTGAGATTTGGTTTTAAATTAACAATCATCATATTTATAATATCACATATGTGGATATGAACAAAATACATGTTTTGGTGGTGTGTGGAGCATTCCATGAATGTAAATTAAATAAATTTGATTGATGTTCTATCTAAGACTTTTTTTATAGTCTGTCTATGCATTTTCTCAGTTTTTGCCATTTTTTTTAATTTGTTTGGGGCTATTGTATTAATTTTGTCTATTAATCAACATTACTTTAATTTGAACTTGAAAACACTTTAACACAAAATCAGCACTAGCCTAAGTGTAAAATATGTGTGGTCACAAAACATGTGTAGTGTTTTATTCACATAATAGGAAATTTTTATCCAAAACCAACTTGGTGTTATATAATTTAATTCAATTTTGATACAGTTGACATATGTTTTTTTAGAGACTAATTCTACAGTCTTACGAATTACTTGTCATAGTATGGGGATGATGAAAATTTATGACTATTAGCCATATGATCCATGAACCCGTGACTATCCATTTTTGGATTTGTTGGATAGATTCATGTTTTAATATTTTCTCTTCAGAAATTAGTAACTGTACAATAGGTGATATTACTTAGTAGACTTAGGCCATGGTCTATTGTTATGAGAAGAAACCATGACCATTGCAACTCTTACAAATGAAAGTACTTAATTGGGGATGGCATACAGTTTCAGAGGTTTAGTCCATTATTCTTGTGTCAGGAAACATGGAGTCACACTGGTAGAGTAGTATGCTAGAGAGTTAGCTGAGAGTTCTATATCTGGATAAACAGACATCAGTAAGAGAGAGAGAGAGAGAGAGAGAGAGAGAGAGAGAGAGAGAGAGAGAGACTGAGCTTGGCTGGAGTATTTGAAACTCAAATTCCATCCCAAGTAATGCAAGTCCTCCAACAATGCCACACTTACTCATACCAACAGATACCTTCAAATTCCTGACAAATAGTGCTGTTTCCTAGTGCCCAAGCAATCAATCTATAAGCCTATGGAGCCATTCTTATTTAAACCAATAGAGTACTGTCTTTGACCTCGAGTTAATTATAATCTACTTTCATAAGAAGTCATGTGTTCACATAACAGAAATTTACAACAACACAATCTTTACTCCTCCGGTGACATCTCTATTTTTGATGTTTGTATATATCTTATAAAAGGCACAATTATTTATTTTTTCAAAGAATACATATTAGATATTTAAAATACATATGTATTCATATTAACTTATAGCTTGCTCTTCATTTATAGTTTTATCATCTCTCTGTCATGTATGAATACATGACATTCATCTATTAATGATCCATCTTTATGATCTGTTTATTATTTCTGAGATTCATTGCATTATGTAGACCCAATATTAAGCACTTCTTATTGATGGTTTTCCATTATATAACTTTTAATTCAAACTAGGTTATGACAGTATTCATACATTTTATATCTTTTTTCCTTTCATTTTCTAGTCCCTTCAAAATGTATCTATATTGTCTCTACCTTATATTGGGCACAACAAGAAGCTTATTATCATTTGACTCCTCCAAATCACCAAAATGTGTTGTACCTTTTGAGATTAAATATTTTCTTATTCTAGTTTAGCCAATATTAATCAGGTTTTCTTTATGATATTGACAATTTTTATAATTGTTTATTGACTATTAAAATATAATCTGTACTTTTATAGCCTCAATAAAAATATTATAGAGCCGTTTTTTCTTTCCCTGTTGCCTCAATCATACTACTCTAATTAAATTGTTATTTTTGCTATAGTTGTCTTAGAGTGAAAATGGTCAAATTTTTTCTCGTTTTTATTTTACATAGTTGGAAATTTTTTCAAGTTAAGGAACACTTTCTTTTTTAAATTATTATTTCTTTCTTTTTCTTTAATTTATTTTTTACACTACAGATTTTGTAGTGTAAAAAATAAATAAATCTCCTCCTGGTCCATCCCCTGACTGTGCCACATCTCATAGCTCCTCCCTGCTCTCTGTCTCCACAAGGATGTCCCCACCTACTCACCCCCCACCCACCCCACCAGACCTCTAAACTCTCCTGGACTTCCAATCTTATGAGGGTTAAGTGCATCTTCTCTGACTGGATTCAGACCAGGCATTCTTCTGCGATATATGTGTTGGGGGGCCTCATATCAGCTGGTGTATGCTACCTGGTTGGTGGTCCAGTGTCTGAGAGATCTCAGGGGTTCAGGTTAATTGAGACTGCTAGTCCTCCTACAGGGTTGTCTTCCTCCTCAGCTTCTTCCAGCTTTTCCCTAATTCAACAAAGTGGGTCAGCAGCTTCTGTTCATTGGTTGGGTGAAATATCTGTATCTGAATCTTTCAGCTGTTTGTTGTATCTGTCAGAGGGCAGTTATGATAGTGAGCACTCCATAGCCTCAGTAATAATGTTAGGCCTTGTGACTTCCCCTTGAGATGGCTCCCTCTTTGGGCCTGTCTTGGACCTTCTTTTGCTCAAGCTTCTCTCCATTTCCATCCCTGCAGTTCTTACAGACAGAAACAATTATGGGACCGAGTTTTGCCTGTGGGATGGCAACCCTATTCCTTACTTGATGCCCTGAAAGTGGGCTCTACAAGTTCCCTCTCCCCACTGTAGGGCATTTCATCTGAGGTCCCTCCCTTTGAGTCATGAGATACTCTTACCAGCCAGGTCTCTGGTACATTCTGGTGGGTTCTCCCAGGTTACCTGTTTCCATTCTTTCTGCTGGACCTCAGGACTTCAGTCCTTTTCCCTCACCCAATACCAGACAATGTTCCCCTCTTCCCCTTCCCCTCATTTCCTTTCCCTCCCAGGTACCTCCCTACTTCCCCCTTGTAATTGCTTTCTTTTCCTCCCATGTGGGAATAAGTAGATATTAGCCAACAACAACAACAACAACAACAACAACAACAACAACAACAAAAACAGAAAGAAAGAAACAAAACCAAAAACTACAGAATATCCAAGATACAGTTCACAGAACATAAAAAGGTCAAGAATTTGAAGGTCCCAAGTGAGGACGCCTCAGTCCCACTTGTAAGGAAGATTTTTTTCTTAATAGTGAACAATTAAAACTTCTTTATACACCTGGAAATTTTTCTAGAATTTCATTGCAGACTTTTGAAATGTGTCTTAAGTGTGTCACAAAGCATTCTGAGACTTAAAGACAAGTAATTTGCTTGAGAAGGGCTTATTTGTTCTACTCTAGTCTTTCCTTAAGTCAAATCCGAGTGACTTCTCTAACTGGTTTTTCTGCTATGTTGAGGAAATTACATTCTGAGTCTGATTCCTAACATCATTTAGGTTGTAAGGTATTTCTTTCTCTTTGGTTCCTTTTCAGGTACATCTATTTTTAGTCCTGTGGTGATATTGGGATTGTCCCTGCCTTTTTTAGAGCTCCATTTTTTTGAACTTAGATCTGCTTATTTCTCTTGTATCCCACTACATAGCAACTGAAAGAACAAGTAACAGTATATAGATTTCTATAAAATAGTGTGTGGACAACTCTTTCCCCCTTCAATCTACTCCATTCTATGAATTGTTACTACTGATTCCGCCTTACCCTGAAAACTCTGTCTTTTCAACTTTGAGTACTAAGCCCCCCATCCTCCTCTCTCTCTCTCTCTCTCTCTCTCTCTCTCTGTGTGTGTGTGTGTGTGTGTGTGTATGCATGCTCGTGTGCATGTGCACATTCTCCTACCTTATCTCTGTCTCTGTCTTTGTTTGTCTCCATTAGTCTCTGTCTCTCTGTATCTCTGTCTCTGTCTTTCTGTGTATATCCCTTTCTGTGTGTCTCTGTCTGTCTTTCTCTGTCCCTCTCTGTCACTGTCTTTGTCTCTCTGTCTGTCTGTTTCTGTCTCTCTGTCTTTTTCTCTTATTCACTCCAGGATTAAATGTTTCTACTTTCAAAATATGTCTGCATAATTCTGTATGAGAAAATAGAAATATGCAAATTAGAATATTTACAGTCATGATCCTGGTAAAATTTCTAAAAATAATAATGCTATTTTGTCTTATCTCAGAAAATATTGACTTACATTGGCCACTGTAAATTCTCTAAAAATCATAGTTTCACAATTCCATCATGTTTCAGTTGATTCAGGTAGTGAAATAAATGTTAACTGCTATTCCATCTTGGTTGAATGTGTAAATCTAATTACATTTTTAAATGAGAAGCATTTTTTAAATAGCTCAATAAAAAAGACATATTAAATGTTTATCCTTTATCAGATTTATTAGATATTAAATCCAATAAGAATATAATATAAGGTCTATAAATCCACAATTTCCATAGAGCCCACATGGGTTGTCATGGAAACTATCACAATGAACTCTTATAAAATATGATTACTACTTTTAAACAGTTTGCAATATCTATATAAATGCCTAAGAAATAATTAATTCCTACAAAATCTTCACAAATGTATCATTAATTTATAATCTTAATGCAGTTCTCAATCAGCAGTACAAGCTAATATTAGTTTTCCTTCCTAAGCTGTATATTGGTTAAAAGGTATTATGAGAATTACAAAAATTGCAAATACTAATAAAATATATTATATAGACTCGATGTTTTTATTTCTCCAAATATATATTTATATACATATTAAATATACACATATTATGTATATATATATATATATAGTATACAAACATATATATGTATATTCATGTGTATCATAGATTCTTATGTACTATAACAAGAGAAAGTAAATTTGTAAAATGATATGGCTCAAAAGGACAGAGAATTCACCATTATCTACCAAGGGTTTATGCCAGGCTAACATCTGGAAAAATTTCAATTCAAATATAACTAATGAAAACATTTATTGCCTTTGTGAGAAGAAACTTGGAAGAATCATATTGTAAGGGTACAAAAGAGAAAATTAACAATGAAAGTTGTCTATTTTCAAATAGACAGGGAAATGGTAATAGAGACTATATTTTCTTGACCTTTGATCTTAGACTTTTTTGGCTTCTAGGAATCTGAGAAATAGACTGAAGTTATTTCGGTCTCACAGCTTACAGTGTTGTGTTTAAGTAACCCCAAAAGATTGAGTTCTATGGTTGCAATTATACAATTGTAAGTAAATTATTGTTTTCCAAATCCTAAATCATTACTTATAATTAGAATAACCCACCACTCTCTACAATGAGTCTTTATAAAACTGCAGTTCTGGTTTCAGTGAATATTTAATATGTATAAGATCCTCTAGTATCCAATAGTAATTTTCAATTTTAGTTTGCCAAAACAATGAGTTTATTAGATTACTTATATAAGTGTGGATGTGGTGCTACTTAGAAAAGCATAGACTATGAAAAAGTGGATAAATTGCTGAAATTGTTCCTCTCTACTCACACTATGGTTGCTGAGGAGGTATTGGTGTCTCTCACTAGACAAGTTAGGCCTCTTTGAGAGGTCTATGTTTTATACTCTGTAAATTTCAGGGACCTTCTGAAATTTGTGAGTTGTTTGTTACAAAGCCTCTTCATTTTTATTTAGTTACCAGGTCTAATCTTGATGGCACTTCTTTTCATTATTTGATACTAAAATATAACTAACTGTTCACGTGTAAACTTCAATTTTCTTAAGAAATATAGAATCAGGAGGAAAGGAGGGAGCTGGGAAGGAAAGGGGACGGCGGTGGGTGGGAGAGGGGAATATAATCTAGTATTGGGTGAGGGAAAAGGACTGATGCTCTGAGGGCCAGCAGAAAGAATGGAAACAGGCAACTTCAGGAGGTAGGAGGTTGGGGGTGGGGGAACCCTCCAGAATGTACCAGAGACCTGGGAGGTGAGAGACTCTCGGGACTCAAAGGGAGGGATCTTAGACAAAATGCCCTACAGTGGGGAGAGAAAACTTGTGGAGCCTACCTCCAGAAGAAAGACAGAACGTCAAGTGAGGAATGAGGTTGCCATCCCACAGGCAAAACTCTTGACCCATAATTGTTCCTGTCTGAAAGAGAAGCAGGGATGGAAATAGAGAGGAGCCAGAGAAAAAGAAGATCCAGTGACAAGCCCAAGGTAGGATCCAGCTCAAGGGGAGGCCCCAAGACCTGTCATTATTACTGAGGCTATGGGGTGCTCACAAAAAGTAGACCCTGTATGGGGACCAGCAACCTCAATTAACCTGGACCCCCAAGATGTCTCAGACATTGGATCTCCAACCAGGCAGCATACACCAGCTGATATGAGCCCCCCGCCCCCAGAACACATATACTGCAGACGACTGCCGGGTCTAGGTTCAGTCAGAGAAGATGCACCTAAACCTCATGAGACTGCAGGTTTGGGGAAGTTTAGAGCTCTAGTAGGGTGTGGAGGGGGGAGATTGGGGACATCCTCGTGGAGACAGGGAGCGGCGAGGATGTGAAAAATGTGGAACAGGTGAACAGGGAGGGGAATAAAATCTGGAGTGAAAAAAATATATAGAATCTGGGCAGTTGAAAGTAATTGAAGTGGAAACTCTAAATCTAGGACTTTAAAGATGGTTTAGCATTTAATATCACTTTCTGTTGTTACAGATGATCTAGGACAAGTTCGAAGCCAACACTTGCCTGATTATAACCATTTATGGAATCAGTTTACTGTTTCAGGGAATTTAATGCCCTGTCCTAGCTTTGCTTGGCAGTAGGAAGGCACATATGCACATGCGCACATGCAGGTAAATACTCATACATTACAAATAAAATGAAAATAAATGTTTCAGGAATGAAAAAACAAAAAGAAAACATTAGTTCCTATGACAATATAATGTAATTAAAAATATCACTGATATTCATTCTTTCCAATGTTATGACACTTTAATACAGTTCCTCATGTTGTGATAACCAACAATTATAAAGTTATGTCATTGCTACATAAAAACTTTAATTTTACTACTGCTCTGGGTCATAATGTAAATATCTTTTTATAATATAAATATCTTTTATGCAGGATATCTGAAATGCCTGCTTCCTCACTGCTACACATCTCTGCTCAATTTCCTGACCCTCTGTACATCTCCCTGGTCTTCCTTTGTACGTGCCCCGGCCCCTCCTTTCTTCCTCCCTCTCCTCTCTTCCTCCAGGATCGCTCTCTTCCTCTACTTCCCAAGATTCTTTTTCCCCCTTCTGAGTAGGATTGTAGCATCCATACTTGGGTGTGGTCTTCCTTCTTCTTGGGTTTCATATTGTCTGTGAGTTGTACCATGGGTATTCTGAGCTTTTTGTGGACTAATATCCATTTATCAATGAGTACATACCATGTGTATTCTTTTGTAACTGGGTTACCTCACTCAGGATGATATTTTCAAGTTTCATCAATTTGCCTGCAGATTCCATGAAGTCATTGTTTTTAATAGCTGAGTAGTACTTCATTGTATAAATATACTACATTTTCTGTATCCATTCTTTTTTTTAGCTACACCTGGATTCTTTCCAGCTTCTGGTTATTATTAATAAGGCTGCTATGAACATAGTGGAACATGTGTCTTTGTTATATTTTGGAGCATTTTTTGGGTATATGCTCAGGAGTGGTATAGCTGGGTCCTCACATAGAATTATTTAATACTTTATTTACCATGAACCTAAATTTCTCAAAATTGTCATGCTGGAAATTTGGTTATGAAGCATGGTGATGAGATTTTTATAAATTTTTACATTGCTTTTACTTTAGTAACATTGGTAATCTCTCAAGGGAGAATGGTCTTGGTTTACATTCAAAGAAAAGAATGCCGAGTAAAGCAATTGAGGTCACACAGACTTTGCTGCATTGAAGTTTAGAAACATACATGTTTTATTCATTCTCAGCTATTATTGTTAAAGATTATGCATGTGGGGAAATTGGAGAAATGTAAAGTATCAACTTTTATTTAAAATATCACTGCCTCAAATCAAATTCAAAATTTTTGTCCTGCAGGAAAAAGAGATTCAGCTCTTTAAGTGATGCAGCAAACGCTTAGAGATAGGACAAGATCAAAATGCCAAAATTTTGTTCATATAAGTAACAGCAAATGTCAGAAGCCATTAATATATAAAGTTGAAGTAACTAATACTGTATAAATTATTAATATATTACCACATTTGAAAATCTATAGCAATGATAATAAACTTTAGCTTTTACAGGTTATCAGCCTACACTACTCATTATAATTAATAATCATCATCATCATCAATTATCATTATTATACCATATAATAGTGGGAAAAAATTTAATCCAAATGTTGAATGGGCCAATCTATGCATTAGATTTAGCCATTAGTAAATTTTACCTCTTTCAAAATATGTCCAATTCTTTTCTTCCTAAATCTTTCAATGATACTATGATATAGTGAAATAACCAATCTCAGATGGAGTCATTCCAACAACACTATTACAGTAGAAGCATTTACCCCAATTTCTCTATCAGAGAGAAAGAACATTTTATCAATATATTTTACTTCATTCATTATTCCACAGATAGTTCTTCACCGTCATTTTCTGCATTCTCTACCAATAATATAAAGCTTCAGTCAATTGCTACCTATTTTAGAGTTTATCTTAGGTATCATCTGCTACAAAAAGATGGTATTCTTTAATTTTACATTATAAGAGTTCTTACCACCACTATTTCTCATGGTTGTAAGTAGTAAATCAAGATGACTAAGGACATGTAATAGGTGTTCAGTTAATTATTGAGAAAACAGTGAAATTTTCATGACTTGTCACAGATAAAGGGATGAGAACCTCACCCTATTCAGGCTTATTCAAGCTTCAAGGCTACATCAGTCTGCACCTTCATCACAAAATCAGATGCTTGGTGGGCCAAATGCAAAGAGGGAAATAAGAAATGTCCCTTTTAATATGAGTAAATGTTAGATAGAAGCTATAGTACTTTTCCTACAGATATGTCCTTTCTTTCTCATTAGAGAATTATCTACTACTTGGTCACATATTAGAGAGATATCTTTCAATTGCTATATTCACATGTATAATCAGAATACTTACAGTGATTTTGAGAAAGCATTTTCTTAGTTTTAAGGGGAAGTTTAGGTCCAATTTTGAATAAAGCTTTGTCTGCTAGGTCTGGCAATATTTTCAAGTTTCTACAGCTGTTAACACCAGTGTGGATTACCTAAATACAGGTGTTCTGACTATGGTGCATACTGACTTTAGTAGCCATAGAGTACGTAATTTCCAGTTATAGTAAATAAATTCTGTAATTTAGAGTCATTTTAAGTTTGTGTGCTAATTATTTTGACTTAATTATTACAAAATATTAATAGAATTAAAATCCAAAGATCAGAAATTCAAAGTTTCACTCAGACTTCTCTAGGCAAGATTAAAATACTATCTTTGCTGTGATAACACGTATGTATTTGGTTCTGTGAATCACTTTGTACTAAGACCTAGTATGTCCCTTATGTTTTAAGTCCTCTATAAATGAAAACAGAGGAACTACAAGACATTCTCTTTTATTTTAAGTTTTTGAAGATTTTTAAAAATGTCATTGTATGATTTTTTCATATGTATATATGTTTTTACACACATATGTATACATATATATGGCTATATACATACACATCATATGCATATGCACATACTCATATACATATACATTATACATACACATACAGACACAAACTCATACACATACACAAACACATACACATACACATACACATACACATACACATACACATACACATACACATACACATACACATTCATGCACCATATGCATGTAGTGACTGCAGAGGACTGAAGAGAGACTTTAATTTCCCAGAATAAAAGTTATTGATGGCAGTGAGGCTGCCATTTTGTTACTGGGAATCAAACCTGCGTCCTCTGGGCTTGCACCTCATGCTTCTAAGGGCAGGGCCATGTCTCATACCCTTTATGATAACTCATTTAAAGAGATGACATATTACTTCATGCTCTCACTGAAATAATCAAGTATTTTCATAGACATCAATGATATACCATTTTCTTTTCTTGTGGTTCTTTGCTGACACAATGATTCCTGCTTGGTTTAGATAATTTCTATTTTTTCTTTAAATTTGGTTAAATACAAATACATTATCACAGTGACCATAGGTTTCTAAAATGCCTCCAAATCCTAATACTAGACAGTCATTGAGGCTCAGGCACAGAAACTCTTTCTTGATAACTCTTAAGTATCTTAATAATGACATCTTTTTTGGATTTATTTTTAGAAAGAAACCATATCTATAGTCTCTGTACTTATTCTTGTAGAAAGTTTGATGTCCTCACTGATCCAGACACAATTTATGTCTACTAAAGAAAATGGCATTAAGTAATTAAACATCCTCACTGAATACTGACTGAACGTTATCTTTCTGATCTCTGAGATCATTTGTAGAATCCACAAAATGAGACTCCATGGCATTTATTCACATACAGAAATGTTCTGGGTGAATACTCAACATATAGCCATACACAGCTATGTTCCCTGTGAAGGTTTGATAGGCTTATTACTAGCATGTGAATGTTTTACAATTGTTTGTGTTTAATCCAAGAAATAAATCTAAATTACCTGTGAGTGAAAGTTAAAGTAATGAAACTAGAACATGCTAAATACCCTCAGTTCAGAAAATGAATATTTCAAAAAGTCAGATGCTTCAGTTATCAAAGGTTGTCAGAGGGCTAGGGAAGAGGTATAGTTTTTTGTGCACTTCACAGGCTGGCGAGAGGGCTCAGCATTTAAAACTATAAGCTGCTCTTCTCATGTATCCATGTTCCAAACACATATGTTTGACTGTACACATTTTGAGAATTTCTAACTTTGGTTCCAGCGAATCTGATGCTTTCTCCAGGCATCCACAGGCACCAACACACACACACACACACACACACACACACACACACACACACACACA
>JANHMN010000022.1:34572348-34608703 GCA_030674055.1 Rhabdomys pumilio
ACACACACACACACACACACACACACACACACACACACACACACACATACACACACACATACACACACACACACACACACACACACACACACACACAAAACATACGGTATAAATAAAATTTTAAATGAAATATTTAAAACAAATGTAATACAGTAACTAGTAAATGAAACAGTAAAGATGATCCAAAAAAAAAGTGCTAGACATTTTGTTTATTTATTGATTATTCCATATTCATAAGTTATTTTCCTATAAAATCATTAAAAATTTAAGACTAAGTGAACTGTAAAACAACTGCAACATGTAATTAGGTATTATTTTCATTTAAATTAATTTTCTCATGTTAGAGGATTTTTTATTCTATTTATTTCTCAGTGAGTCAAACAATAGACCTTCATATTAGCTCAAGAATCAAACCTTTTACAAATAACTTTTTTTTAAGAAAAATAGTCCATTGAGCATCTCTAAAGAAAAACTATTCCTATTATATTTGTTCATAAAATAGAGATAAACCAAAGCCCATCTTTTTCTCCTGTGAGTAATGAAATGAATGCTTACAAAGAAGAAAAAAGGCTTTTTCTGTCTTCACATCTAATAACATGACCCCTTACACCATTTACAATTCTCTATAGGCAAAAGTGCAGGCATAGACGGAGTATTTCTAAGAATATGCACCACAGAAAATTAAAATCTATATTCAGTAGTAAGCCCCGAGGCTGGAAAAGAACATATTTCGAGTATTCCTATGTAATCCCATTAGATTTCTGTTATTAAAGGTAATATTTTTAGACCTGACATATTCACTTTCCACTTAAAAGCATCACTGACGAATGTCCCTACCATTCTGCAAATGCAATGACTATCTGTGCTACTTCTGTTCTTAGAAATAAGCACTGTGTCTTTATTCCAAGTGAAAGAACTACTCATAGCTAACTACATAAAAACTATGCATTGACTTTTGCTATAACCGAGTCTTTATGGTTGCCATCTGAAGTTGACATAGAAGATATCTGTTATTAATGACTCTGGTCCAGGATATTTAATCACATTGTGAACCCCAAGATTGTGTTGTTCACTAAAATACACACAAATAAAAACAAACAACAAAAATAAAAACTGCTTCTAGTTGTGGTGTGGCTCAACCCTTAGCACACACCTTTTATCCATCTGTCTAGAATTAAGACATCCCCTTAGTACATGCCTTTAATCCCAAGCAATGGAGGTAAAGTTAGTTCTTAGAAGGAAGCACCTAGTTTTGAAAGTGATGTCTAATTGAGTGGCAGAAAGTGTGATGAATTAGCAAAAGATTTGACAGACTGAGATATACCCAATTCTCTCGAGAAGAGGGAGGAAAGCTACTTAAGAGAAAGCACAGAGGATGGGGTGAAAAAAAAGAAAGGATAGTGGCAGTTTTACTGAGACAGTTTACAGAGACATCTTGAAAAAAGAACAAGCTAGACACAGGTGAAGACATAATGAATCAGAGGAGAATGAGCCAGAAGATTAGAACATATTGCCAAAGTTAGTATGAGGCCAAGCAGAGAAAATTCAAGAGAAGTAGAGCGGTAGAAGCCAGATTAAATCACTCAGCTTGGAGAGGAGTTTGATTTAGAAGACTTGAGGTAAACCAGCCAGCCAGAGTTCAAAAAGAACAGGGACTGGTGAGCTTATTTATTCATCAGTAAGTCTCAGAGACTGAAAACCTTCTATCCCTAGATAACGTTGTAAGGAGGCCAGAATCATACAGGACTAGTCCTAGGTTAGCAGTTAAAGAGAGTAAATCTAAGAGATGACAATTACATCAGGAGAGTAAAAGTTACATTTACATAACTCAAAGTCTTATGCCTATTGCTTTGGTATTTGAACAAATGTTCCTTCCTAGTTTCAGCTTTTCATAAGAAAAGCATTTGAATATAACCTTTGTAGTTGGATGACTTTTGTTGTATTTTTCCACAGTGCATAAGCTTATTAGTTAGTATCAAAGCTATTAGTATCTATTAAGTTTGGGGGTGTTATCTATTTGCTTGTAGTGTTTAGCAAAATCTCAATAAATAGAATGGCCTAACTTATGTGTTACACATATTGGTAAATAAAATGGGTCTTGTGGAGAAGCTTACATGAAATTCATAGAAAACTTTGCAGAGATTATGGCAACAGCTGCATTATCAAACTATAAATATGGATAAGAATCACTCACTGGAGTCCTAATTTATGTTCATAGAAACAATAGGGAAGCAAACTCATTGTCTCACTGTTTTCTTTACTCTTAATGGTCTGAGAAGCTGGATATTAATGATGCCAATTGAAAATTGTCTTTATGTAAAACTTACTGGGATATTTTACCATAAATTTTGTAATATTCTGTTTCTTATTTAAGAAATTTAATGAGAAATACATTACTTCTAACCATTTAGAAAAAAACAGAACAAGGGGTGCATTAACATTTACAAATCACAGAACATGAAGAAGTCAGGTCTGGTATGAAACTGAAAGTTTAACCCTATAATTAGTAGTGCTAGAAGGCATTATGTGTATTATCAGGGGATAAAAGTAATTAACAATGTTATCCATCTGTGCCCTTGAGGTAGACGTAAAACTGACCATCTTGGCAAGACATACTCATTTGGACAATAGCGGCACAAATATTGGAGTAACCATCAATTCCTAATGTCCCATCCTCCAAGACATATCTTGTTGCTTGCATTGTTAACATGTGGCTAGACAGTTTATAAATCCTAGGGGGACATATATTATTAACTGGCCAAACAGCCATGCTAGTAACTCAAATTTTAATGACCTATTTTTATATCCAGAATTGGTACCTTTCTTGCATCTCATCACACAAGTCAGGGGATAGTGATGAATATAGACATCTATAACGGGGATAATTGTTAAGAATTAGAAACTGTTGAGATAATAGAATTAAAGGGACATCCACGTCAGATCACCTCCCAAAGCTCAGTGCCTAATTCAGCAGAATAGATGCAAGAATAATAAAAATGCAAAGGCAGGGAATGACTGCAACAATACAGTGGCTTCCTATTGTGATGGGATAGCTGCACATAGGAAGTCACATTAGTTGCCATAGCATGCATGAGCCCTTTTCAAGATTAAGCCAGATAAATGCCAGCATTGTTGTGTAACTGGTCACAAAGTCTCATGCCTAGCAAGAAACCATTGATGATTGATGGGTTCAAGGATAGGAAGTGTAAGTTTTCTTCAATAATACAAGTCATGGAAGGTTATCAATGATCCAGGAGTTGAACCTACATCTGTGTACATATTTGCAGCCATAAGTGGACATAATGTATTTAAAAGAAGATAAAACTGGGGTTAGGGAACAATGAAAGGGGAAATAAGGGTAGACTTAGAGAGAAAGAAATGAATGTTGGGTTTGTTCAAAAATCACTGTGAACACATATGAATTCCTCAAACAGTAAAGACAACTGCAGCAACAATGTGAAATCAATATTAAATAATGAAATACAAATAGGAAAAAATTTCCATTTGACATTATATTACATCTCCATTTTCTTTAGAAAGCTGTCACATACATCCATCAAGATGACTTTCTAGCTGCAGTGTCAATATCTTTAATTCTGATTGATGCAGTAGTGAAGATGGCATCTTGGAGTTATCTAATAATTTATATACAGCGCAAGAGTCTTCATCTTTATTGATATTGCTTCAGAAAATTAAACAGACATCTACCTCTGACAGCTGAATCATACAAAATCTACTCCTGAGAAACTTCCTGTTCCCTCTGAGGAGCACGCTCCCATCCCTCTGAACTCCACTGTGGGATGGAGCAATTATACGTACATGCTGATTTTATTAGAGTCAGAAAGTTAATCAGTGAAATGCACTTAGCACAGTAGCATAAATTATAGCAACTATTATGCTACCATAATCCCCACTTAAGTTGTGGAATGTTTCCAATATATAAGACAGGTTATATATAATATGGCTGTTCCTCTTCATCAGTGGCCCTTGGGGACTGATTTATTTTCATTATTATCTACTTAGGTCTTTTTTGGGAAAGCAAGTTTTCCTAATGACATAATTGAACTTATAAAAATAGAGAATTATGGTCAAAAAGTTTGATCAGATTATTAACAGGTTCTCAAATACTATCAAAACGGAATGGTGAGAAAATTCTTCTGAGTAACCAACTTAACCACAGACCATTCTCTTCCTGATATTGTCTGAACTCTGCATTCATAGTAACTTAGGTTCAAATTGTAGCCAGATCAATATATCAGCCTATTCTTAACATTCATGGAAGTTGTTTCAGAGAACTTTATGTGGCCCATTCACCTTATAACAGTGAAAACACAGAGACACTGATGGCAAGAATCCTTCCTACTATCCCAACTCTAGTGAAGACAGTAACATCCTACAGTCTGTGGTCAAGTCTAATAATTGCTGAAGAACACCCATATTGTACAATTTTCATGGTCATGATTATGTACATGAGAAGATACAAAACCTCTGGTAGTGTGTCTTTGAGCATTCTTTTGGTTGTTGACTGTTTGACTTGTTTGTTACTTAATCTTTATGATTGTCTAAGAATTTGTCCTGGCATCTGTGGGGAACCACCGACAAAAGGCGGCTATCATCCTTGCAGCCATCTTGAGCCACATACCCTGACAAGAGACTTGTTTACAATAGCCTACAACAGCTCTGATAACATCTTGTTTTAGATACCCAGGATATTCCCTTGGGTGTGTGAGACTTAAAGGTGTGATTTAGAGCCAGGACTTAAAGGCATAACTTAAAGGTGTAATTTAGAGATGAGACTTAAAGCATGACTTAAAAGTGTGACTTAAAGGCGTGGCTTAGAAGTGAGACATATAAAAGGCTAGAGGCAGACAGAAGAGAGAATTAGGCACTTAGCATTTGGAGAAAAAAACTTGGAACTGGGAAAGAGACTAGCAACTACAAATAGGAATTAGGACCTGAGACTTGGTGCTAGGAACTAGGGACATGGAACTAGGGACTTGGAGAGAAAAAGAAAAAAAATGAAGAATAAACAGAATTAAATCACACTCTGTCTGATCATCCATTCTTATAGTCCGTCCTCACTCTCTATCTTGCTGAACCCCGACCCACAGACCGGAGCAGCTTGGGGCAATGCGAGCTTTAACAACTTAATCCCCAAGGCTTTTGGCAGTTCGGGTTCCAACACTGATAGAGCAGTCCGTGACATTTTGGCCCCCAAATGTGGGGCAGAGTGGTTCTCAACATTTTTGGAGCCCAATGTGGAGCAGCTCAGGCTGCAACAGGCATCTGGTGTGCTCATTGAGAGTTTATAATGTTTGGATGCCCACAAACAACTGGCCCATCCCTTATTCTCAGATCCTCTGTAAATGTTATCTTAAATGTTATCCTCTGTAAATGTCCTAAAGATCTTCACCAAGAAAATGTCATTTGCCACATGCTATCCACTTGCTTTTCACAAATTCTTGTGCCCCTCAGTGTTAGGAAGAAGACAATTTTTTTCTGTCATTGGCTTTCTAGTAAAAGAACTTGGCCTCCTTTTCCAATATAAAAGTCTTCTGTTTTAATATTGTCTTCATCCTAAAATTGCAGTTCTTGGTTCCAATCCAAACCCTTTATTTTCTTTTCAGTTGTTCTGCCATATTGGGATTGAATCTTTCAAGAAATTTGAGTATAGAGAGATGGTTTACTGTTTAAGAACAGCTCCTATTCTTCCACATGTCTGAGTCTTAATTCTAAGAAACCATTTGGCAGCTAACAATCATTTGTAATTTTGATAGAATATTCTACAACTACTTCTGGTACCAGACACACATATGGACACTAATAAATGTTCAGGAAAATGCCCATATACATAACATAAATATTTATAAAGTAAATATATTTGGCACGATACAATATTATACCAAGTAATTATCATGAATCATTAGATTTAGGAATAATGGAACCTGTGACTATCAGATGACTGGTGGTCACTTTGTCTATGCTGGGAGTATTTGAGTCTTCATTGGATGAAATATAAAATAATTAGTATTTAAATTCTATTTTCATTTCACTAGGTATGGAAATACATAAAGTAAAAGGAAAATAGCTATAAAATTGGAAACTAAAATTTTTTTCCCTTACACGAGTAGGCTGTCAATCATAGCAATTTTTCAGTTCCAGAGTTCTAGTTGCTTTAACAAAAGTTACCCCTTCTCCTTACATTCACAAGCTCAGAAATATGCACTTTCAGAGTTCAGAGCATTCCAAATAATCTGGTCTCCTATAATGACATATGCAACCCAAAGTCAGCAAACATAATAGTAATTTATTTCCAGAACAAGTTGCCTTTATTTTTGACACTAAACACTATCCATCTTGACATTTCAAGGTTAGGATTCAGACGAGAACACACACCTTTTATTACTGAAGAGTCCATGTCATCACGTGAGTTACTGTTACTTTACCAAATCCGCTCCTGCTTCTTGTTACCACAAAAGAAGACATAAACATCTCAAAACAACCTTAACAAAATGGTGTTGAGATTGAAAGGCAGAATGTGCGTTAAAGAAAAGTGTATGGAAGGCTCCAGCAGGAAATGAGTTAGCTAGCTAAGCCTTTGCAATCACCAAACATTGGTGAGACAGCTATTATCTAGAATCTTGGGAAGACTTATTGAATGGGTGTCTCAGACATTCTAAGATATTTCTTACAAGAGGTATTGACCTTTAATACCTGTCTCCTGATGCTCCTAAAGATACTTATCTTCTTAGAAAGAAACCTATATATTGCTACAGGCACATCAAAAGAATGTCATTAGAGGAGTTTGAAGCATGAAAGGCACTACTTAAAAGAAATTCCATCACTAGTATAGCACTGTGTGAACCTATAATCACATTTCTTAGAAAAAAAATCTTTATTAATATCTCACTGAGCATTTGCCAGTGTAACAATATAATGTGCTTGCTCTGTACCGCTCAGTTAGCAATTTAACATAAAGTAAAATAAGCCCCCCAAAACTAAACTAAAATATTGAAATATTGGAAAGATATTGGATTAGTACATGTGTGTTTGTGTACTTAATGACTGTAAAGAATAATTTGATGTAGAAATGAGCATGAATGGTACAGAAGTAAAACCACGTTTTATATGAAAAATAGCGTAGAACAGAGTCCATGAAGTTTTATATCTAGAATAAAGACAATGCAAGTTGTTAATGGCCTCTCTAGCAATCTCAACTATTCTAAAAGATTTCTGAGCTAATTACAAGTGAACTTTTGTGTGTTTAATTTATATGTGGAATACAGAAAACTAGAAATGATCTACTGACTGAATGCCAGAGAAGAGAGAATAGCAGAACACAGTTTGAATGCACATAATGAGAGAAAAGCTGGTAGAAAGATTCAAGAAGGGGTAGGGTAAGAAAGGAGAAAACATTACATTGAAGAAAGATTTATGCTAAATGAAGGGCATAGGAAAAAACTCTATAAAAATGCATGATATTGCAATTCAAGTAAAATATAATAAAGGGGACAGTGAAAACATATTATATGAACAAACATGAAGAAGTACTAGAGCTTAAAGCTTTACTAGAAATGAGAGAGAAGGCTTGGAAAGCAGGTGATCAGGAGGCAAGTTATCCAAAGTTATGGATGTATCAGGAAGACTTTTGAAAACCCACTAATTTTTAAGATAATCAAAAGTAGAATTTAATATAAAAAAGAGAAGCAACATTGAACAGAGGTACTCTTCATGAGCCATCAATAATTCGCCCAAAAGGCATTGGGCATTAAATGATAAATTGTGTGCCAGAGAAATGATCTTCTTTCCTCTCTGACATACTAGATAGAAAGTCAATGAGAGATAAGTATAGTTAAACCACATGATATACTTGAATATTAATATCATAGACATATGTTAATTGAATTTTTAAACAGTAAACATAGAAATGGAAAAAGCAACAGATATAAAAATAATATTTGAGTTGGGAGACTGATTTCAGTTAAGTGATAATATAAGTTTGTGTAAGTTATTAATCTGTGTAACAGAAAATAAAAACTTAGCAGAAATGCTATATTTTAAAATAATTATGTAAAAATACAAGGGCTATGCAAGATTATTGTATAATCTCTGCTTTCATAGGAATTTTCATGATACAATTAGAAACTAGGTTAATTTCCAGTTCATTGTATGAATATTTCATAAAATGTTTAAGTCTGAAAGAATTAGTGTTACAGGAGAGTGAGCACCTTAATCATTTATCTAATAACTAATGACCATGCCTCAAGTCGCATACATACACAGTAATTGCTTAAAGACAACATCAAATAAACAGACTTTAAAATTTTCATTTATGCATTCATATGTTCATATATAATAAAGTGAGAAGAGCTCAACTTTGAAAGGAAGTGAGATGTTGGGATGTTGAGGGCACAGAAGTTGGAGGTAAGAAAGGGAAGAGAGAGAAACTTGTTAACAAACAAAATTTGCAGATAAAACTTTTACCACATTTATTGCATTTATTTGTTTTCTTTCTCTTTGTATGCATGAAGGGAAGAAGCAGGAGGAAGATGAAGAGGGGGAGGAATAAAGGTAGAAGAGAGAGTGCAGAAGCATAAAGAAAAGTGCTTAAAATTTCATAGTCCTTTTTAATTCAAACAGTAAAACTACATTCTCATTCTACAAAATAAGCATATTTCAGATATGTCAGCAATCCTTCAAGCCAATCGCATTTAAAGATGAAGTATTTCCACCACTATTTCCTAATTCAGTTTCATTAGTTCCAACAACTGAAATAGTTTTTGCTTGTGCTGCAATTTGGTATTATTAGTAATGTGTAATACTGAAAAATTAAAGACTAAAATTATACTTTTCTCTCTACGCCATTCATTTTTTTTCTTTCTCAGCTTTAAGGAAGATATATAAGTGCCTGTGCCTGTTATATAATTCCACCAAGGCAAAAAATTTTCATCTACTTGGTAGCTATTTAGAAATACAGGAGATTTTATATTATAGACTCCATTTGGAATCCAATGTTAAATAACCGCATAAGTATGGATTTCATATAATGTTAAACCATTCTGTGTTACCTAATAGTCAAGCAAGTTTTAATGTCTTACAAAATTATGTGAAACTGTAGCATAATATTCATTGAAATGCTAACTATAACAACATATTTATGCTTTATGTGTACAAAATGTTTTAAGAGACTATGAGTTGAACTCACTGAAAAACTAAGAATGCAATCTTAAATTTAGGCACAAACTTCAATAATTAGTAACAATTGAGTGTCTGACTTTGAGCAGTTTATTAATAATCTTCACTTTTAATAAGCATATATCACTTCACTTATTTATAACTGAAGAATATAGTGTTAACCTTATGTTAAATAACAAATTTCTATGATTTAGTACCTCTGCAGTACTTGGCATACTTTAAGCTTTTATTATAAACTTCAAAATAAATACCATATAAAACTGTTCATTGACCTAATTTGTCAAGACCCGGGCTGCCCCAAGTTGGGTGCCAAAAATGTCGGAACCGCTCTATCAATGTTGGGACCCACACTGCCAAAAGCCTTGGGGACTAACTTGTTAGCCTGCACTGCCCCAAGCTGCTCCAGTCCACAGGGTCGGGGTTCAGCAAGAGAGAGAGTGAGAATGGCCGTGAAGAATGGAGACCAGACAGAGTATGATTCAATCCCATTTATTCTTCAGTCTCTCTTCCTAGTCCAAGTCCCAAGTCTTGAGTTCCTAGTCCTAATTCCTAGTGCCTCCAAGTTCCAAGTTCTTTCTCTGAGTGCTAAATGTCTAATGTCTAATGCCTAATAATCTGTTCTCTTCCGAGTGCCTACTTCCTACTGCCTAATAACTATCTCCAAGTTGTACTCGTCTAATTCCAAGTTCTTCCTCCAAGTGCCAAGTGCCTAATACCTAATTCTCTGTTCCAAGTTGTACTCTACTCTAATGCCTAATTCCTACTGGAAGTTGTACTGAACTCTTCTGTCTGCCTCTTGCCTTTTGTGTCTCACTTCTAAGCCACGCCTCTAAGTCAAGCCTTTAAGTCATGCCCTTATTTCATGCCCTTAGGTCTTATCTCTAAGTCTGATCTTTAAGTCGTGCCCTTAAGTCTCAGCTCTAAACCTTAAGTCTCACACACCCAAGGGAAAATCCTGGGTATCTAAAGCAAGATGTTATCAGAGTGTGCTCAGCTGTTGTAGGCTATTGTAATCAAATCTCTTATTAGGGTATATGGCTCAAGATGGCTGCATGGATGATAGCCACCTTCTGTCAGCTCCCCACAGTAATTCAACCTTAAAACATATACTAGACATATGAAAACTTTATGAATCCACATGAGATTGTGTACAAAATTATTATACTGATAATTTCTATCTGCTTAAGGTATCATTTCTGGGCTATTTTCTATAAGATTCTAAACCTTCATGGTAATGCATATTCTATCAAATATTTTCCACATAGCCATCTATTTGATAAATATCAATTTAAACAAACAAAAAATTATTGACTGCAGTCCATAAAATGATGGGTCAGGGGTACTAGAAATCATAGTGGTGTTAGCACATCTTTGCTTTGGCCAGTGTCTTAGTTAGGTTTCCATTATTGTGAACAGACACCATGACCAAGTCAACTCTTATAAAGCACAGCATTTAATTAGAGTTAGCTTTCAGATCCAGAGTTTCAATTCATTATCACCATAGTGGGAAGCATGGCAGTGTCCATGCTGGCATTATACTTTAGAAGAAGTCAAGATTTTGACATTTGGTTCTAAAGGCAAATCAAAGAAGACTGCTGTCTTCCAGACAGCCAGGAGGAGGGTCTCAAAATCCAAACTACAGTGACATACTTCTTGCAACAAAGCTCCACCTCCTTCAGCAAGGCCAAACTTTGTAATAGTGCCACTCCCTGGGCCAAACATATTCAGTCCACTACAAATAGTATTCCTAAGATGAAAGCCAGCAGAGGACAGGAAGTAGTAAAATAAAGAGCAGAATGTGGAATAAGGCTAAAAGTATGGACATGTTTCAGCTCACAAAGACAACTGTGAGGATCTTACTTCATGCCAGCCAAGGAAATATATGAAATTTTCAGGATGACATTTGCTTGTCCATTTTTCCTGTTAATTCTCTGCTTTGATTCCCTAGAAATATGATGAATTATTGTATATACATAATTAAATATATATATATATCACATATAAAAGTCAAATATATATCATATATGTTAGATATATAGCAGATTTCGTATTTATATAAGTCGGGTTTTGTTGTTGTATGTTCATGGTCTTATGGATAACCACTTTTTATAGGAGAACCAATAACCAAGTTCATTCCTGGGAGATGCTAATTCACTTTCTCATAGAACTCATTGGTTGCCTATAATTCTTTGCCTGGAGGTAAAACACCAATAAATTTACCACCATTTTTTTTCTTCCATGTTAGCATGTCTCTTAGTATCTCCATTAATGCAGTCTTGTTTATTTTTGAATAGAGATTGTTTCACAGCAGATCTTCTGGTATTCTTGATCTTACTTTCTTTTTCATTTCTCTTCCTGTGGTATAACCTGATTTCTTGATGCAGGAGCTGTGATACAGATATATACAAATGGCTCTTTTGTTTGTGAGTTTTTGGAGAATGATACTTTTGGTTTCAAAATATGTTTCACAGCCCAAGAAGAGTCTTTTGTATACTTGACTGGTACTAGATATTTTTGTTCAAAAGGCACCAAATAAACTTCCCAAGAGGAAAATATACTGATAATGTTTATCTTGTGCAACCGTAGTGAGAGTGACAATAATGTATTTTACTGAAAATATATAGAATTACTGAAATAATAAATGATAAAGAAACATTAAGTTTAGTAAATAGTTTAAATATGCCAACCTATATCTGAACAAAAGTTTCAAGGATTTCCCTTACTATTAGTGATATGGGGTTCTGATACATGACTCCAGTTCTTTGCACATACTATGAAAGTTTACCAACAAACTGCCCCCAATATTTCTATCAATATTCAGTTTTGATGTTTTCATTTTTGAAAAGCAGTCTCTCATATGAACAGTCTCTTTCTGAAATCCATTGGAAATACATTTTAATTGCTTAGTTTCATCCCTTAGCTCCTGATAGTAGAGCTTATTCAACAGAGTTTATATTCTGAATGTTCTAACCACATCATAGTCTTCAAGTAAGTACAAGGTGCCTCAGGTTAACACAATCATGTAATGAAAAAAATCTAAATATAATATCATCACATTCATATTCTGATCTATGAGATATTCTGATATATGTATGACATACTATATAATTTTAGCATAAGGTATGGAGAACTAGTTGAAGCTGCCTTTAGATGTGGATATTGGTGTGTCTCTTGTTCTTCACACCAAGTTAGATTCAGTGTTCCATCACTTTCTCCCTCAAATGTTTCTTTCATAATTTATATAATTTATATCTA
This sequence comes from Rhabdomys pumilio, assembly GCA_030674055.1. Classification (NCBI taxonomy): domain Eukaryota; kingdom Metazoa; phylum Chordata; class Mammalia; order Rodentia; family Muridae; genus Rhabdomys; species Rhabdomys pumilio. Next base: position 34,584,799 of record JANHMN010000022.1, read on the forward strand.
TGAGCTATGAAACTAGTCACTTTTATGAATTAGTAAGCAAAAGTTAAAGTAATGAAGTCAAAGGCAAATGCACTGGATTATTCCAGAAGGTTGTCCTTTTAAGGTGGAGCTTGATAGACGTGTTCAAATAGCAAGTTGAGTGCACACTCTTTAAGCCTTTCATTGTTAGCTGGGTCCACATGTTGCTGCGAGTCCTTCTATGGAATGGACTAAATCACTGAGCACCCAAGTTGTATTACATCAACAAAGAAACTCTAGCTAAAGAGACTGTTTTTTTTTTTTTTTTTTTTTTTTTTTTTTTTTTTTTTTTTTTTTTTTGTTCTCAGAAAAATCTCAAGGTTAGTTTTCAATAGTTTGTCTTTAATCCTATGTAATATTTGGATAAGACAAAAATGAATGGAAAATGAAGGAACACCTATTTGGCTCTACTGATGGTGGATTTTGGATTGCCTATTTAAACCATGATGGTAGATTTTGATCACCAACTTGATAGCATTTAGAATGTCATGAAAACAAGTCTCCAGTTGTGTGTGTGTGATAAATTTTCTAGATTAGATTACTTGAGGTTGGTAGATGAACTCTACCATGTGGTACAGTCACATGGACTTGAATCTACAAATGAATAAAATGATAAAAGTCAATACTCACCTCTTGGTTTTAGGGCTAGATATAGAATATGATCAGTGACCTCAGAATTCTACTACTGCAATTTCTCTACCACAGTGAGTATATTCTGAGACTGTGGGCCAATTGTAACCTTTTCTTTCTAAAGGACTTTTTTTCTGGTGCTTTGTCACAAGAAAGTAACTCAGAGAACTGAAGACTGGGAAAGAGTTACAAAGAATTTGCACCATGAATACCTCTAAAATGTATCCATTTATCCATTTGAGGTATTTGTGTCTGACTCATGAGTAAAAATGCTCAAATTCGTGACTATTTTTTTCTTCAACCCAGAAGCATTTGTTTCTTTTCTTTTTTTTTTTTCTTTTCTATTATGGTACAAGTAGCACATTACTTTCAGAAGAGCACATTAGTATTTATTTATAATTTAATATAAACTTTCCAAATCAACTCTAACTCAATTCAAAATTATCAAGTGTTGAAGGACTAATTGCTCCCAAGTATCTTGCTTTTCATGGGTAGAACCTAAAATACATGGAGCACAAATCAGGACAAAAGAGTATTGTTTCCTGGCAGGTAAAAAAGCATGTCATCTGTGAATTTTACAATTTTATTACAATTTTATTGGACTTGAAACCAATAAAGGGCACTCTTATGTCTAAGTCAGTCAGGGCACTTCCTGCAAGAATTAACCAAGCAGAGAAGGATCTATCCAAAGTTAACACTTTCCGGAAGCAGACCAGATATACGCAAGCTCAAAGGTAAATATTTTGCTTTTGCCTGCCCACATTTGTTCTTAGCTGATGAGTGAATCTACTCTGTTGCTGCTATTGTGGGGGTAATCCTTGGCAAGCATTGCAACCTAGCTACTTTGCCTTCTAACACAGACTGAAGACCAGTAACTCTGCAGGATACCTCCGCTCCTTTAGTATCAGATATGGGCTGCAGAGACACTTTCCTCGTGTACTATGTAGTTACAGGGGTCAGTCTCTTCAATGTAATGACATTTATTGTTAGACTTTCCAGCCCAGATTGTGAAAGCCAATAAAATAAACAACATTTGTAATATATTAATATTTTTACCCTATTGGTTATATTCCTCTTAACCAGTGGTTCTGAACCTTCTCAATGCTGTAACACTTTAATCCAGTTCCTCATGTTGTAATGACCACTCAGCCATAAATTATTCTGTTGCTACTTTATAACTGTAATTTTGCTACTGTTATGCACACTAATGTAAACATATGATATGCAGTGCAGGATATGAGATAGGTAATTTATAAAGGGGTCATGAATGACATGTTGAGAACTACTGCTCTAAACCCTATCTAACCTGAGTTCTTTATCTGTAATACTTGTGAAGAAGACTGAAATAAATCAGTGAATGTGAATCGAGTCTAATTATACTGATCTCAGGCTGTCAAGAGGGTAATATTTAAACTAAGACAAGATGGTATTCAAAAAGTAGTTAGAGAATACAGCAAGCTTTAAATAGTAGGAAAGTATACATTATTAAAACATGCCTGCAACTTTATTCCTTAGATCCACACTTGCACAACGTGTTGACAGTCCATTTGTGAAAATTACAAGGACTCGTTTAAGAAATAATGTATGCCAGATGTGGGTAAAATGCAATTCAAAGGGTTATTCTGTTCCGAAGAATCTCTAACTACACACTGCACATATGCTGTTGTTACTATTGGTCCAGAAGTCTGTACACACCTTGTGTCAACATTTGAGTGAGTATGCTAAGGTAGTAAGAGATATTAAAGTGTGTTAGGATGATCTAGTATCAGCCCATCCAACATGTAAATAACATGATGGGTGTGGTTTTTTTATGTCTTTATTTTTCTTCTGACAGATCAGGTCCTGGAATCAAACTATTATATCCACACATGTGTATAGATGACTTGTGATCTTCATTGTAATGTATATAAAGTGGACAAGAGGCCAAAAATTCATTTTAAGAATGCTAATCCCAGATCTTTAATTTCAAATTATAATGCAATGATAAAATACATAGCCAGAATTGGAGCAACTATCAATCATTCTACCAGAAAATTTTTCTTGAAAACTATTTTAAAACCTATGGAATTTGGTTTTCATTAATTGATACTATCAAGTGATTGCCCTGTTTGCATAACATGAAACTCAGAAGCACATTAGCATTACTCATCTCCCAGTCACATTTCTGGAGCCTTCATTCCTTCCATACACCTCCCCCCTTTTTGCCTTCATTATTTACTTCCTTCCTCCTGTCTCTTCCATTTCTTTTCTTTTTATAATGTACTTTGAAATGTAAGCTTGCCAGATATGAAACCATTAACTTATACATATTTATATCCCAATGGCACAAAGTAGGGGACTCAAATATGTTGGTTAAATGAATCATACTTCTGATGTTATGAACTTTCACTTCTATAGAAAAAAAATAGTCTCTCTCTCTCTCTTCTTCAAGGATGACACAAGAATGAAAGAATAATGGAGCCATTTGCTACGTCCTATGACAAGGACCTTTCTGAGGGGAAATAATGTCATGATGATAGAAAAGCAATGGACAACATAAGCTCTATATCAAAGGGAAGGACAGGGTCTTTAACAAATTACTCATCATGAGAAAGATGGATAGAGGTAGGGTTAAGCATGTGTCTTATTGCCTGGCAGCAGATGCTGAAGTCAACTCTGTGTTACATATTTTATGTACTGTCAAGCAAGCCCGGCAGCTGGAAAGCACCAAATACTGAGTTCAATTTAACCACCTTTGTTTATTTACTGTAGATCCCAAACACTGTGTTGTGTCCATAGTCCTAAAAAACCAATGTTGGGGTCCATTTTGCTTTAATTAACCTTTTAACCATGTAGCTGTTTCTCTTCTTTCCAGTTGTACTCATTTCTACTTACGTGTACTTTTTTTTCTTTATAAAGTAGTAACCACAAGCATTCCTACAACTGAGAGCCTTGGGAACTGAGGAGGAGTATTTTGATCAAAAACTTTATTTATTTATTTATTTTTTATTGAATGCTTACTTGGGGAGGAAAAATGAGCTCACCAAAGAGTCCCTGGGGCACAATGACTGTGTTCCCCTGCTTAAAGTTCAATATGGTAAAAGGCTGAGTAGTGAAACTGAGCGATTGGGGTGCTTAGAAACACAAAGTGGAAGCTGCACCATAGACCCTTAACCATAGGTCATGCTTTTTCATTAACCTCCTGCTAGTCAGCTTGCTCAGCACTGACCTTATGCTTCCTTTTCCAGGGTAAAGTCATTGTTATTTGCTCTCTTATAGATGTCAATGAATGAACTAATAGTCTTCAATGTGTTCAAATAACTGCTCTGCTTTCCCTTTCAGAGTATTTGACGTTTTCTGTGATTTTCTCTTTAGCAATAGTCTTTCCTCTCACAGAGTCGAAAGGGGCTTTTTTTGCCTTTTAAACATAAATACAAATCATTCATTCATTCTTCATTCATTAAATAAACCACTACATTTTTTCAGTAAATAGCACATGTAAAACATAGTTCTAGCATTCCAAAAGTACACATGCTGCAGAATTTAAACTATAGAGACATATATCTTATAATAACAGTATGTCCAAAGAACGACCCACTCCTTCTCCTGATAGTGTTGAATAGATGAAGGTTACACAGAGCAAGCATAAAGTAAACATTGAGCTCTGATGAATGGCTAAGTGCTTTGCACTCAATATGGAATTGGGTTTATAGCTAGATATCATATTTGAGTCTATAGATTGGTTGAAAAAAAGACATGGTTAATATATTTCAATCATTTTTAAGAAAGTATAAAAATTGCTTATCAGCCATTTGAGGTTCCTCTTTTGAGAATTCACTATTTAGGTCTGTATCCTGGTTTTTATATTGAATTATTTGTATTTTATTTTAAGGAGTGTAACTTTTTGAGTTCGTTGTATATTTTAGATATTATCCCTCTATCAGAGGTCTGGTTAGTGAAGATATTTTTTCCAATCTGTATGCTGCTGTTTTGTCCTATTGACAGTGTCCTTTACTTTACAGAAGTTTCAGTTTCATGAAGTTCCCTTTGTCAATGGTTAATCTTAGAGCCTGAGACATTGGTGTTCTGTTCAGGAAAAATTTCCCTGTGCTAGTGTGTTCCAGGCTATTTTCCACTTTTTCTTCTATTAGATTCTGCATATTTGGTTTTATATGGACGTCTGTGATCTTTGGACTTGAGCTTTGTATAAGAATATGAATGTGGGTCAATTTGTCTTTGTCTACATGCAGACCACCAGTTAGACCAGCAACAATTGTTGAAGATGCTTTTTTCCCCACTGGATGGTTTTGGACTCTTCGTCAAAGATTAAGTGCCCACAGGTGTGTGGTTTATTTCTGGGTCTTCAATTTTATTCCATTAATTGACCTGTCTGTTTCTGTACCAATATCATTCAGTTTTTTATCTCTATTGATCTATAATACAGCTTGAGGTCAGTGGTAGTGATTTCCCAGAAATTTTTTTATTATTGAGAATTCTTTACACTATCCTGGGTTTTTGTTTTTCCATATGAATTGAGAATTGCTCTTTCCATGTCTGCAAAAATTTGTGTATTTACTCATTGATCAAAAATGTTCAGAATACCCATGATACAACTCATAGACCACAGGAAGCTTAACAGGAAGGAAGGCCCAAATAAAGATACCTGAATTAGAAGCAGAACAAAATAATTAAAGGAGGCAGAGGGAGGGAGGAAACTGGGGGGGGGGAGAGGGAGGAAGGGGAAAAGGAAAGATAGGATCAGATATGTGGAGATATAAAAGGAATACTCAGAGGGCTAGAAGAAGGAATGGAAAAATGCATCAGTAGGGGTCAGAGGACAGAGGAACCTCTAAAAATCCCAGAGAATTTTAGGGATGTGAGAGACTATCAGGACTCGATGTGGATATTAGCTGAAATGCTCAACAGTGAGACAATGGAACTAAAAGAGACCACCTCCAGTAGACAGACATAGCTCCCCGTTGAGGCAGAGAGCCACCCACCCATCTTTCAAATTTTTAACCCAGAATTGTTCCTGTTTAAAAAAGATGCAGAGACAAAAATAGAGCAGAGGCTGAAAGAAAGGCCACCCAGTGACTGGCCCAAATTGGGATCTATCCCATGGGCACACACTAAATCCTGACAGTATTACCTAGGCCATATTTAGCGTGCAAGGCTGTCGTCAGAGAACAACTGAATTAGGGAAACGCAGATACATGCACCCAACCATTGAATTCAGGTCGGGGGCTAATATGGAAGAGTTAAAGGAAGAAATGAAGAACATGAAGGGGATTGCAACCCCGTAGGAAGAACAACAGTGTCAACTAACCCAGACACTTCAGAGCTCCCAGAGACTAAGTCAAAAACTAAAGAGCAGACGTGGCCTGGTTTATAACCCCCAGCACATGTGTAGCAGAGAACTGCCTTGGTGGGAAAGGATTTGGATAATCCTGTGGAAACTTGATGCCCAATGGAGGATGGAAGCTGGTGGAAGTGAGGTGAAAGTGGGTGGAGGGGGAGGAACCATCTCAGAGGAAGTGTGGGAGGAAGGTAGCGTGGGGTAAAGAACTCAGGGAGGGGGACCTGGAAGGGGACAACTTTAACATGTAAAAAAATAAACTAATTTATTAAAAATCTTTTAAAGAAATAAAATATAGTGTACAAAATAATGGATTTTATTATATTCTAATGCCTACTTTGTTTCTGTTGATTTTTTTCACCCATTTCTCTCTATCGTTCCGTATACCCATCATGCTGTTTTTATTTTGCATGTATTCTATTATCCACATCCCTGCCACTTCTTTGTCCTTTCCCATAGTCCCCATTCTAGCTTCATAACCTATAACCTTGTACTCAAACATATATAAAATAATGCAGGCTATAATCCACATATGAGAGAATAGATATGGTATTTATATATACTGTTTTTTTCCCCTCATAAAATAATTGAATCACCTTTCATACTTTTGTGATGAAACAGCCTACCGTAGATATATAAAACTATCATCCATTATTTTAAATGTTGAGTCATATTATGCCTCTAGAAATTAAAAGACACTGCTGTTTTCTTCAAAATGCATTCCATATGGGAAAAAGAAACAGCAGCTAGGATTTAAGCATTGATGTAAAACACAAGGACAGTGAGTAATCAGCACACCCTAATTTTAAAAGAACTGGAATCATCTCAGGATGTGTTCTATCTAGTCTGAGTCTCAAAATACATTTTGCCTCCTCCTACCGAAGATTAAGATAAAGAACAATTCTCTTCAATAAACTGGATAGCCTGAGAGAAATAGTAATTTTACCTGAATCATTGTGAATTTCATTTCTAATTTAATTGTAGCTCAGTAGTATCACACTTCTTTCTCCAAGGACTTTGGCAGTAACTATGTTGAAGCTTTAGATGCCGCTGTCACTAAGAGTTGGCATTATGTATATTTATTTAATTCACTTAACTTTTTTATAGCTATGGGACATAGTTACAAAAATCATAAATATACAGGAAAATAAGGGCAACTGAGGTAAGAAGCCAAGGAAGGAACCTTGGGGCGAGGTAGGAAAGAAGAATGAACTATTTGTTTTTCCATGAAAAAAATAATTAGTAACAGGAAATGCACTTTAGTCAACAGGCTATATTTAACTTCGGGTACGGGTAGGCCAGTGGATACAGTACTGTATAATCCACTGCTCTTTAAACTTATGCTGCTCTGAGACACAGTTGCTGATATTCTCCCAGGAATGAAGTAAAATATTACAAAGGCCCTAATGTCTGCAAACTGAACATAGGATATTTTAAACCTTGCATTTTCAAGATGGAGTTGGTTCTACTTAAGGAACCTTCTTGGTAGTCTCCCATGTTAATTCTGGGGAGAATGTCTGGGGTTCACACGATACCACTATATTCAATAAAAATAAGAAAGGACCAGTTTCTTCAACCATTCAAACTAAATTTTTCAATGCATGGTTTAGTTTTTTTGCTATCCTATAAAGAATGAAATTCAATATGTAAAGTATGTGCTTATAAAAAGAGATGATTCAACATTTAATGTAGAATTTTATATACTCAGCCACTGAATTCCTCTCCTATTATTATAAGAAGGAGGAAATTAAATGGTGCCCTAAATTTCAGCCAGTTTTTCTGAGCGGTTTCAAGATGAAAATTAAGGATAAATTATTGGAGTGCGTAGAAACCAAATTGATATTTGGAAATAGAACTCACATAATGATTTTTCCATCTGGTTTATTTATTCTGAGCCTGATAGCCATTAATATATTTTAAACTCCCGAGGACTGAAGGAACCAATATGAGTCTCTTTATTGTCTCATTTATAAGGGCTATGTGGCTACAGAAAGAACTGTGATTACAGCAGAATATGGCCCCAGCTCCTCACTGCCCATTGCATAATGCATTTCTTCTGCACAGTATTTCTAGATCCAGAGAGGAATACAGCAACCAGCACGGTCCTCAGGCTATTATGAAATATTCCCTTTCAGTGCCTTAAACATTCCTCATGAAAGCAAATCATTATACAAATCACCACCAGCAAACCTACTGACAACAAAATTCTCTTGTAAGAGGAGATGATGGGGCTGTATAAGTGGATAAGTGTATGGCCGTGGGGCTAATCCATGCTTTAGGCAAGAGGGTACTACAATGATTGATTCCATCATGCTTGTGTTATGATCACAATTTGCTAAGACCAGAAGTGAGGTAAATAATCTATTTTGAAAATGCAGTGTAATAGTGGATCTCTGTTGGCTTGACACCATGACTACTGCCTTCTTATTTCTGTATCTGTAAATATCAGTGCAGGGACTTGAGTCCTTGGGTTCTAATTCTGCCTCTGCTTTGGGATTGAAAACATAGTCTCCTCAGAGGAAAAGGCAAATTGACTAGGACCAAAGTTTCAACACCTTGGAAGGACTGAATCTCGCCAAGCTTGTCCCTAAGTTCTCTTTGTCCATTCATCTCAGCCTATGACACAATCTTGGATTCCCTTGTTTCTCAACAGAAGATGGTAACAGTGAAATCTAACATTGTAGTGACATTTGTCAGCAATTATGATAAGCATTTTATTGTTTTAATCTCATCAAATTTTCAAATAATAGATATTCTACCATGACAATATAAAACAAGAATCATGAGTTAGATAGATAACTCAGGAGTTCAGAGGACTTGCTACTTTCCCACAGGACCTGTGTTTAGATCCTACTGTTAAGGTTTGACAGAACTCAATGTTCTGAAATGTGAAAGCCTTTGCATGGACATGCACATATGTGGCATAAACTTACACAGACATACACACATGCTCATTAATGAAATTGTAGATAAATCTATAAAAGAGTGAAATGTGTCAATGCCCAGTAAGAAAGCAAATGAAAAAATAAAAAATTAAAAAATTCTTTTGAAATTGTACCTATGGTTTATAATAGGCATAGTTCAGTCATGTTGAATGTACATTTGACTATAAATAAAGAACTAATAAAATTCTTTTTTGTTTATTTCTCAGCTTCAGTCGTACTTAAAGGCATACATTTAGTGGATTAAACTTTTTATTAAAATTAATATAAAGATAGGGATGGAGAGATGGCTCAGAGGTTAAAAACTCTGACCTCTCTTGCAGCGCACCTAGATTCAATTTCCAATACACACATAAGATCTCATGAACATTTGTAACGACAACTCAAGGTAATTCTGCACACTTTTATGGACCTCCCATGCACTTATCACACATGTGATACAGAGTCATACATTCAGGGAAAGCATCCATGCAAATAAAATAATAATAAAGGTATCTTTAAACAAAACAATTTGAAGCAAAAGGCACATCAATATCAAAAATATTTCTCCATTAACAATTTAAAATGTTACCAAACTGGAGTATAAGGAATGACCATCATGTCAGTGGATGACTCATAGCCCTAGCATTTGTAATTTACTTTTGTTCTGACTTTTATAACTGACAGCTTCTCTGTCCTTCAACAATATACTAATATTATCTATACAATGGTCTTGCTCAATGTCTTTCGTTTTTTCTTTTTTCTTTTTTTTTTGTTTTGTTTTTTGAGACAGGGTCTCTCTCTGTATAGTCCTGGCTATCCTGGAGCTCACTCTATAGACCAGGATGGCCTCAAACTCAGAAATCCGCCTGCCTCTGCCTCCCAAGTGAAGTCGTGAACCACCACCACCTGGCAATGTCTTTCTTTACTTAAAATAACATGCATGTAATTCTATTTGTATGACTAGAAATATCATACAAATTTGTAGATAAATTACGAAGGCTCTTGGAAGGTTTTTAAATACAATTTTATTTAATTATGAATGATTCTGCTTTAGACATTCTTGTTTGTGCCTTTTATGTGTATATCAGAATAAAACTCTCCAGGGAAGCATATTACAATCCCACATGGTTCTGTCTATAAATGATTGGATTTTATGTGTTATTTTCAATATATGTTTCATAATGTACTTTGTGCGTGATGTACCTATGTGTGAGAGGGTCTCTCTCTCTCTCTCTCTCTCTCTCTCTCTCTCTCTCCCTCTCCGTGTGTGTGTGTGTGTGTGTGTGTGTGTGCACGCACACACACACGCGTGCATGTATATGTGTACATATGCACAAGCAAACTTATGCTATAGCAATTATATGGACTTCAGAAACCAAAGTTTACTATTTGCTTTTCTCTTTCTGCAGTAGAGGTTGAATAATAAATGGAGGTCATCAGGCTTGCGAGGAAATTCTTTTCCTAACTGAGCTATCTCACCACCCCCATATGTGTTATTTTGAAGACTCTGCAAAGTATTCAGTAATTTTTCATCATTATTATTCAAATTTCCATGTATTTGCCTTTACTTAACATACCAACTATCAATAGGCATTGTGGGTTTGATGACCCTTTGTTTTTATTTATTGTTGTTTTCTTAACTTCACCTGAAATTCTGAGGTTGTAGTATGACATTCATTTCCTGTGATTTTAACTGGCATTTTCATAATGTCAGATTATTTTGTGAGGCTTTACATGATCACACTTTGTTGTTGTTTTGTTATTGTAAACTACCGGCAACTTTTGTTGCTGGTCTCCTTGTAAATAGCTATTTTCTGCCAGCCTTCATGATGTATGTTGTTAATCACAATACTATGGGAATAGATGTAGGAGCATTTCACATTTGAGAATTCTTTGGACTAAGGGATAATTTTTGTCAAAACATATCCAAAAAGTAGTATGAATATAATACAGTGATAAGATATAAGAGTTGACAGTCAGTGGGGTGGAGAGTGAGTAAGTATTCCTTTCAATCTTCACAAAAGTCTATCATGGATATTCTCACAGTCTTGCATGAGTGAATTTATTATGCATACAAAAGTCAAATTAGAAGAATAAATAATGAAACAGGAAAGAAATGGGGAGAGAGAGGGAAAAGAAGAGAGAGAGAGAATTTGTCTTCTATTATGCTGAAGATAATATTCTATGCTGTAACACAAATCAATACTCCGAGATAAGTATTATAAACCCCTTTCTTTGTTTTGCATTTTATTTCATTTATGAGTGACTTTTAATGAAATAGGACACTTTATTTAATTGAAATAAAATTAATCAACCTTTTTTCTTCAGTAATGTTTTATTTAAAAATCACTCACACATGACAAGTCCTGAGGTTATTTTTTTTTTACATTATCTACAAACAACTTTTTAAAAATTTTACAAGCAAATTAGTAATGATGAAAATCTTTATATTTATAAAATGCCTTGCTTCAGACCCCCAACACTGGCTCACCAATCCTATTTAGTTAAATGGGGGGAAGACAGCACCAGTTAAGTCATGATGATGACCAATTCATTATCCTTTGGATTTATTCTACTATGTCTGCACTATGGCTCTATAAGTATAGTATAAGACTGGAATCTAGGATTGTGCAACAGTAACAAAGATGAATGGCAATTATTATTGGATTGTTCAGTAGGTAAAGGAAATCACTTTTAGAAAAGAAAGCTATGGCCTTGGAGCAAATACATTCACAGAAGTCTTAAAAGTTAGGCAAAAGAATATAGTAGTAAATCAAACTTCAATAATAAAAATTATTTTATTAATGCCTTTGGCAAGACACACAGGAATTTAACATAGGTTACTCTAGTGAAAGAAAATACGGAATTGTTCTGTATCAGTATAGGCAACAATTTGGTTTCTTTAAACTCCTAAAGCATTAACATTAAGTGCCCTGCCACTAGCAGAATCAAGAAATAGTCAGTGATTGAAACGTTTCATTTGTGGGAGAAAAATCAAATGTGTGACTATGTCTACTTAGGAAATTTTTAGATATTTCCTTTATTAAGAAGGGTTATGTACCTAATCTTATTGAAACTCATTATGCTTTGTTCTATTGATACTCCTGGAAGACCTGTTCTTTTCTGAAGGGAAACACAGAGGTAGTGGATCTGGGAAGCAGGAAGGCGGTGAGGATAGCCTGGGAAGAGTGGAAAATATGGAAACTGTTGTCAGGATATATTATCTGAGAGAAGAATAAATAAAATTTAAACAATAGTTAATGGTGGTTATTAAGTATCATCTAATCAAAAGTAACTTAGTATATCTTTACAATAACAATGTTTCAAATTTTAGCTAAATTAGAATTATTGACATATATGAACCACATCATAAACTATACCTTAAAAACTTTTATTTCATAAAAATGTTTATGGGATTTGCAAATTTAAGTGCTATAGATGTATATTAAAGGTAACTAAAGAAGAAAAGTCTATCTAAATTTTTAATATTTTTTGCAACATAAACTGAGAAAGACTTAAACACTAAGAAAATATTTTTAATTTTTGTATGTATAGTGTTTTAAAGCATGTCTTAGTGAAACAAAAACTATAATAAATTGTCTACCTAATGAAAATATCTCCTTGGCACAATCTTCAAACTACTTCTTAACCCAGGGAAAGGTGAGATACTAGAAGTGTACTATTCATAAGTCTCTGTTGTAAAGTGCCAATGCTTACTCACCAGTCCCAGGTCACCTGATATGGCTTTGAGGAATGAAACAATACCAGCTGGAGGGTACACAGCAAAACTTAATCTGTCTAGTTCTTATTGAATGCATTCAGACTTTTTATACCTTTATCAAAAACAGAATTTAATAGGAATTGTCTCTATCAATATAAATATTTAAGACCAATTGTCCTATCAAGTTTCCATGCTTTCCTGAACACACAGAAAAACAGAAAGCAGCCTGAATGCTTCACTGTCTGAGGGAGTGCATTATACATGTGTGATACATGTATGCATTTTTACATGCACACATACACATACATACATACATACATACATACATAAATACATATGTATGTGTGCATTTGTAGCTCACTCTCTTCATCTATCTATCTGTCTATCTATCTATCTATCTATCTATCTATCTATCTATCTATCTTTCACTCTCTCTCTGAGTGTGTGTGTGTGTGTGAGTAAGCCAGAGATCAACATCAGATGATGTTTCTCAAGAGCTTCCCAAATTAACTTTGAGATAGAGTCTTATACTAAGCAATGAGGCACATAGATTAGTCTGGGCTGGGTGACCAGTGAGGCTCAGATGTCCATTTGTCTCCACTTCCCCAGTCCTGGGATTGGAACTACCCATAACCACACCCAGAGTCTGGGGATTAAATGTGGGGATTAAACCAGGTCCTCGGGTTTATACAGTAAGTGCTTTACAGAAAGCACCACCTCCCAGACACTGTCTCCTCATGAATTGAATTTCCATCTATTTCTCCACAACCTGAAATCCATTGTTGTTAACAGACTTGGATGATCTAAGCAAAGTCTCTAATCATGTCAAAGCAGAGAAAGAGGCAAGATGCTTTTCATATTGATATTCAATCAACTGTACTTATTTCCCTTTACTGCTATTACAAAATTTCATAAAATAGTGGCTTTATCTAACTTTGATTTGTCAGTATAAACTTCTGCATGTTAGGTGTCCAAAATGAGTCTCAGAGACGGCAAATTACAATGTAGGCATGACTGAGTTTTTTCTCAGGGGAAGCGTATTCCCTGGCTAATTACAGGGCTGTTTCCTTCATTTCCTTCGGTTTGGATCATGTTCTTCATATTTTAAGCCAGTTCAGTAACATCTTTAAATATTTTCACATGGATTAGATGTGAATCAGTGGTTAAGAAAACTGTCTGTTCTTGTAGAAGACCTTATTTCAATGCCCAGAAACTACATTAGTTAGCTCAAAACTGCCTATAACTACAGAGACAAGGAATCCAGTGCCTTCTTCTGGCCTTTGTAGGAACTCTCATACATGTGTATATGCACACACAAAGAGACATACATCAGCACACACATATGAATAAATATAAAGTAATTTTTAATAAAGAAATAAAAAATATTTTAAAGGCACAGATAAAGAAAAGCACAGGCAATGAATATTTACCTTGTGAGCACATTATATATGCACTATCAGATATAGTTTGCATATATTAATTGCTTAAATCATTAGGCAGAATCTTTCAAGAACGAATGATTAGCTATAGGATGCATCAAATATAAAAATAATGAGATATTTTGATAACACAAACAGGAAAATACTTTTGAGTGACGATGCATGTACATGTAGAAGAAACGACTTATGTATTAGTCAATTAACTTAAGAGAATTGTATATATGGATTATAAAATTTCAACTCATGGGACAATTGTTGTCTTTTGGTAGTAGCTTGTTCAGTGATTAGACCCAGAGAGAAAACGTATTTACATGTAAACTACAGTGAAATCTGTGTATATTCCCATAGTGGTTGTATGAAGTTTGACTGTGGGAGGTGCCTGGCATCAATGCATGAATACATCATTAAGGTGACCAGCTTTCTTCTCTTTCCTTGGTGTTTCATGGAGTTGGAGTTCTTGGAGTTCTGTTTTAATTAAGAATTCTGGAGAGAAATAAAAGTTGAGGTTAGTCTATTAAACACTAGAAAATAAATTTCTAGCAGCTCCAGACTCCAGCTTGTGTCTACTAGCTAACTGCCACATACACTGGGAATGCCACAAGCTTCTTATTCCAATCTGGTACAATGACAAGTAACAGCAGCTTTATTTTCACTGCTTAGTTGACTGGAAAGCGTCACCATCTGTCCAAATTGTAATTTTGATATCACAGAGTCAAACCAGAATTGTCTGCCTAATTTCCATAAATTTCTTCCAGCAATCACAATTGTTTATCCTTATCAGTCCGACCCAAAAGCTCAATAGAACCATTGTGAGATTACAGATGGAATTCTCTCTCAGCGTTTAACATCCACTTTCCTGACCCTCAACCTTAACTCACAATAGAGGATGTTCTGTGAGAAGTACTCATATGTACATAGGCCTCATGAATAATAATCAACACGAAAAGCATCTATTTCTCTGTGAATTCCACGATTAATACTGTTATATGCAATGGCAAGCAAGAGGAAACTACCAATTACAAGCACATGGGTAAGTATTCTATATTTCCTTCTATTTCACTAGGGTAATTTTATTCCTGGGGCATTTTTTTGTTTGTTTTTTTCGAGACAGGGTTTCTCTGTGTAGTCTTGGCTGTCCTGGAACTCACTCTGTAGACCAGGCTGGCCTCGAACTCAGAAATCCTCTTGCTTCTGCCTCCTAAGTGCTGGGATTAAAGGCATGTGCCACCACTGCCCGGCAGCATTTATTTTTATATGTGACATTTGATAGCTTTATTGGAGATTTTGTGGAATAACTAAATGGTAAAAGAACATTAAAGAAACAAATAACAATATCAAGAAAGTAATGGTTATCAGTAATTAGGGAGCAAAGGTAAAGCTAAGGGAGTCTGACTTCCACTTACCCATGTAACATGCAGAGGCAATGTGAGAGCTGCAAATATCAGGGAGGTGATCCTGGGCAGAGTTAGCAACAACAATACATAGAAAAAACTTTGACCCTTCACTTGAACATCTTAAAATCACATATTAATGATGTGGAGAACCAAGCCACACTCAGGAATACAGAACCTAGAAGAAAAATGCAGAAGAAATACAAAGACTACATTTACCTATATGGCTGATGTAAGGCAGTCTGACAGCAAGAAACTAGGGATTGATACTCTCATATTCTTGCTTTAAATAATTTAGTCATGGACTCAGCAGTATAGAAAGCTTTCAAAACATGGAGGTGTATATATATATATATATATATATATATATATATATATATATGTGTGTGTGTGTGTGGATATGTGTGTGCACATATATATATATATATGTATGAACACAATGTATATGTGGATGTGTGTATGTGTATGTAAAATAAATACATGTTCATATAAATACAAATATTTTGGAAACTTTATTGAGTCCACATTAGCATTGATCCTATGTACATGTGTCTAGGACTAAACACTTGGATTTGAGCATCGATCTGAGAAATCATCCCTAGAGAAAGTTTATTCTCCCTTTCACTGCAACCATTGACTGCCTATAACTCTTCATATATTGTCCCATATCCAATCCATATTGGCGTGTCAACTAATGCACCTACTGTTTGGAAAGCCAATTATCGAGACTTCATGGATATAATTTTACTTTTGGGTCCAGAGAACACTACCTAGCAGTAGCCATTAAGGTGTTCTGACTCTCAAAATCTTTTAACATCCTCTTTTACAATTTTCCCACGTCTAAGGTACAGGGCTTGCATTGCGGATGTATCAGTTTGCAATGTATTTTTACATTTTACATTTTTTACCAGTTGTGGTTCTCTGAATAGTATCTGTCTGATTAGGGATAAGAGGGAGACTTATCTGTAGATATAAGTATATGTGTTCAGAATACAATTAGAAATTGTATTATTCCAGAAAAATAGCCAATTAGGGAAAATAAGGGGATCTAAACAGAGAGGTGGGAGCAAAACTGAAACAGAGTAAGAAAGAGAAAAAAAATAACTCACAGTGAAGATGTTTGAAACCACAATAAAAATATTTTGTAAATTAACCTAAAGATATTTCAAAATACATATACAAAGGCTACATTAAGCATTCTGTAGATAGAAACACCACATGAGAGTAAGAGCGCACACACACACACACACACACACACACACACACACACACACACACACATTAGAATGATGACACATTGTGCAACGGTCCTCACAGAAAGAACCACAAACTACTTAAAATAATAACAACAAAAACATCATCAACAAAAATAACAACAACATTATCAAAGTTGTTGCTTAGAGGAATAGGAAAGATTCCTAAAACAATATGGGCTATTCCCTGGTCCCTATTGCCTTCCATAATTTGAAAGTAAAACCCTATTGCTGAAAGCCACCATATGTGTTGAGCATAGCCCTTGGAAGGATGGAACTGAAAGCCTCCTCACTGTGGTCTGGCTCTCATAATATCAGAAGTGGCTGTTCAAGCTGCTGAAGGTCAGAATTGATTGGTAGCTCTACCAAACTGTTAAGCAGTTTTCTATGAATTACACCAATGACTTATACAACATAGTTTCCATTTCTACAAAATACAACACATTTTCTGTGAACTACAACAAAGACAACATAATGTTGGACAGACATCTCCAACATTATGAGAATGACACTTTTTTTCTTAGGGTAACAAACAACTGTATAACTTGACTTACAGACCTCCCATGCCTAGTCCTATAAACTTAGCCAACTCTCCATAGCAGGAGATGATATACACACTAGAGGAGAGCAAACTACTCTCAACCGTATTTTAACAATAAAATTAGTTAAAATGCTCTCAATGTTATTCAAAAGAAAAATAGTAAGTATAGACATAGTTGCCAAAAAATACATGATCACTAAATTCTGAGTGTAAAGCTCATTATCTTTTACCATTTTGAATTTGGAGAGTGCTGGTTTTGTGTTAGATAGTAAGAAATTGTCAATGACAACTTAAAATAATTTTTACCAATGGATATAAAGTGCTTAAGAGGCTCTTTTCCTGTAACTCTGTTATTAGAGAAACATGTCCTATAACTTAATAGACAACAATCAAGACATAATAGCAGGGAAAAAGTATGAAAGATCAAATGGTACAAGCCTCACATTTCATAGGATTTCTATGTTTCATAGAATTTAATTCAAAATCTGGATAGGAGAATGCCTCTGAAATCAGGATCTTTCTTGAACACAAAGATTTGTACACATCCATAAATTTAGTGATGCTTTGGGTCTGTGAGTAGATAAAGTTTTCACTTTTATCATTTATTTTTGAAGAACAGAGAATAAGGCTGAATAATTATGCACAAGATAAATCACAGAGCAATCTAATTCACTAAAATTACATTAGCAATAAAGGCACAGTTAAATTCATATTGATATATGAAATTGTGAAGAATACTAATACATATAATTAGCATTTAATAAGATAGCTACAAGTTAATTGGACATCAATTTGCATAGGTCATAAATGCCATTTCTTATCATAATTAAGCCCATATCCTCAATATAATGTTCAAGCAGTTTGTGATGAATTATTAAAGTACATTTATGCTTTTTACATGTAGAATGAGTTTGGTTTTTATATATTTTCAAATAAGCATTCATTTCTTATTTACTCATGATTATTAGTTCATGTTTGAAAACACAATACCTTAACATTCATAATAACAAACATACATTGTTGGTTATTTACTGTCTTTCCTGTAATCCCATTGAACATGTCTAGATAGATTGCTAATCTTTTACTTTTCCAGTAAGTACTCAAAACAGACCCTTAATTTTACATTCTTTGACCACCTGTGCACAGGTGAAAAAACTGAAGATGACTCACAAATAGCTACTTTCTTAGTTCATTACTAAGCAAAGTGCTTAAAAATGTTCTTTATTTCACCATCACCCACCTAGTAAAGAGAAATACTACATCAATTTTTTTTTGTTTTTTTTTTTGTTTGTTTGTTTTTTTGAGACAGGGTTTCTCTGTGTAGCCCTGGCTGTCCTGGAACTCACTCTGTAGACCAGGCTGGCCTTGAACTCAGAAATCCGCCTGCCTCTGCCTCCCAAGTGCTGGGATTAAAGGCGTGCACCATCACCACCCGGCTTATATCAAAATTTTTAATGGTTAGAGGCACACGTATAAATCCAACAGATTAGCTAGACGGGTGTCCCAATGAGTTGTTCTTCTAGAGGGGCCAGAGATATGGCCTAGAGTTACCATCAAGAATGATCGCCTGAGTCTGAATCCTCAGAAGTCATGGTAAATCAAGTGAGATACCATGGATATGCTGTATTACTGTTACTGTAATGAAGTGGAGACAGGAGAATCCTTGAAAAAATCATGAACCAGATGGCATGGTATAAGCATTAGCAAAACAATCAAGGAGAAATTCTGTCTCAAATAAGTTGGAAGGCTAAGACCTACACCTATATCTGAGTTTGTCCTATGCTTGCCAACTTAGTTCTATGCATAATAAAACTAAACACACACACACATACACACACATGCACACATGCATGTATGTATATCTATACAGACAAAATGAAAGGTTTAAACCAACCAAGCAAGAATAATTATGGAAGATATATCACAGCATGTAGTAGATATTAACTCAGCTGCTTAATTTCAGATAAAAATTTAAATGGATTCATAATATTACAAGTTTAGTCTGACTCAAATACATCAAAAGGAACAGACGTTCTGAAGAGGAGATCTGAGAATTAAATGTTGCTAATAATTTATTGGTAATATGAACATATAAAATATCTATAAGAATATTTGTCTAGAATAAGAAACAAAGAGAACTCAGAGTAGCAGTGCTGTAGGAATATCTTGAGCTCAAAATAACTATGCATTGAAAAGAATCTAAAGGAGAAATGATCAGGAAGTAATAATACAATTAATTCAGTCAAAAATAAATGCCTGGAAGGACAATCTTGAGGTACTCATCTATGAATGGACAAAGCACAATCTCCAAGAACATATTCAAAAGTCACATGGAGAAACTGTAACTACTGTTGGCATGCATTTATGAAAGAATATAGTGTAGTTGTTATAGGCTTGTTACATTTGTCATTTGTGTACAGATAGTGTTTTAATTTACTCAATAGTGTTTGGATGTTCATATTGTCTCGAAAATTCATTTCTGAAAACCTGAACCACACTATGTTCTAGTTTTCTACAACAGAACTTCTCACTGGGTTCAGTTTTGGTTAAAACTTGAATTAGGCCAATGGCAATTGACTTTATGCCTTTACCACACAAGAGACTAGAGAACTTCAATGTTTTTCTTTCTTTTATCATGTAAAGACAAAGGGAGAAACAGACTACTTCCCAGAGTCCACTGAGGCTGAGTTTGAGTTTACCGTGCCTGGGTTCTAGAGCCCCAAGAAAATTAGATTTTTGTTTTGTTTTTTCATTCAATCAACTTTGTCTCTAGTGGTGTTCTAGGAGCAGAATATAGAACAGAAGTATAATTCTTAAATAAAATTAAAAAAATAACTTGTTATGAGATTATAAATTAAATTTTTATGATGAGAATGCATTGTGTTTACATAATAGCAAAGAAATGATTTGCAAGTTTCTACTTCATAGCTTCCTATATTTAAATTACTGAACTTCAAATCCCAGCCCAGCAAAAGTAAATTTTAAGATATCAAACAAAACAAAACAAAACAAAACAAAACAAAGCATATTTTCAAAGCAACATTTCTTTCTTTTGTTTTACAACATTCCCTATGCACTGAAGCAAAGCCTGGGTGACTCAAGTATCCATATTAATCTATTATGAGGTCTAGGTATAAAAGGAAGACCTACAAAGGGGCAAATGATACCTTGACCCCAGCTTTCTGTAATATCAAAAGTCAGATTACAGTGAAATTATATTCGTCCAGAATTTGGAGGAGAACCACGTTACCCAAACATATATCTAATAATGTTCTCTTTTTAAAAATTAAAGCAGTTGAGAGACACATATTATTAAATTATTTTATTATGGCTTTCTATGGTGGGTCATTTAATTCTTTTGTTTGTCTTTTGCTTCATCTTTTAAAATTAAGCTTTCAATACAAATAGAAATGCAGAAAAAGAATACAATAAATGTATTTTGAGGTTCAATAAAGTCAAACATTAGGGACTGAAGTATTATGTAGTAAAAAGATGCAGTATAGTAGTGCCATCATGCTTCTATGATCATACTTGACCAGGTTTCTTTGAGAGATGGTGGAGCATCTATTGGGTATATGCCCAGGAGTTGAATATCTGGCTTTCAGGAGGAACTATTCCTAATTTCTCAAGAAACCAGGAAATTGATTTCCAGATTGGCTATACAAGTTTGCACTCCCACCAGCAATGGAGGAGTGTTCCCCTTACTCCATATTCTCGTTAGCTTGTGTTGTCCCTTGAGTTTTTTATTGTAGACAAGGTAGAACTCAGAGTCATTTTGAATTGTGTTTCCCTGATGACAAAGGATGTTGTACATTTTATTCAGTATTTCTCGGTCATTAAAGACTCTTCTGTCATAAATTTTCTATTTCTTTAAGTATTTCTCGGCCATTAAAGACTCTTCTGTCACGAATTTTCTGTTTACTTCTGTACCCAATTTTAATTGGGTTATTTGGGTGTCTTAACTTCTGTAGGGAATAGCTCTAAACTCTTTGGTAAGGAAGCCAACATCCTGAACAGAACACATAACTATGACAATACAATTAGCAATTAACAAATGGGACCTCTTGGAACTGAAAAACTTCTGTAAGGTAAAGGACATTGTTGCCAATAAGACAAAACCACAGCCTATAGATTTGAGGAAGATCTTCACCACCTTACATCTCACCCAGGGCCAACATACAAACTGTGGAACAGTTTCTTAATTACTATTTGATGTGGGAGATCCCACCACATTGTCAGTGGTGCCGCTTCTGAGCTGGTTATCTTGAGTACTATAAGAGTCAAGATGTATAAGCCATTAAACATCACTCCTCCATGTCCTCTGTATCAGATCTTGCCACCAGGATCTTAACCTATTTGAGTTTGCTCTGATTACATTCAATGATAAACTGTAATATGAAAGTATAAGCAGTATATACACTATCTTTCTCATTTTGCTTCAGTCATGAGACTCATCACAGCAACAGCAACCCTTGCTAAGACGAGGTTTAAATATAAAATTACAAATATTAGCAACGTTATATTACACGCCTGAAGAATTTCACTAATGAATAACCTTTGAGGTCCCACTGCAAACATCCTTTGTGGTTTTTCTTGCATTGAGCTGAATGACAAAATATAAGGGCAGATGCACATGTCTCAAGAGTACACTACTCTTTCACATAAAATCAATATCAACCAAGTGCCTTTTACCTCTTGGTAGAGAATATTTTTATATGTGTAGGATCTAATGTTGATTGATCCTCTATTAGATTGTGCTTCAATTATGCCTTAGTTTCTTTAACAATAAAATTCTTCATTTGTTTAGATTTTGGGAACATGCAAACTGTTCAATATATTTGTTATAGTCTCATTTCTAGGACTACCTACAAAGTATTATTTTAGTTTCAAATACATGAAATTTGACTCACAATTTGCAATTTCCCTTAAATGATTATGCTTTTTGGAGATATATAGACGCACAGATGAGATATCCAAAAAAATGGTACCAATGATAATTCTGTAATTTTCACACTAAACTTTTATATAATTAATTTTCACTTCATGACTCTCAGTTGAAATAACAAAATTCCAATTTCTTCTCTCATAGTAACACTTCCCCTTCATAACACAGTGTTTATGACATAATGTTTCTTTATTTTACAAATTCTGTAGCTGTCAGAAAAGTCAGATCCTTAAAGAAAAGAAGAGAAAAGAAAGGGAATGGAAAGGAAAGGAAAGGAAAGGAAAGGAAAGGAAAGGAAAGGAAAGGAAAGGAAAGGAAAGGAAAGGAAAGGAAAAAGAAAAGAAAAGAAAAGAAAACAAAAGAAAAGGTATCTAAAGAGGAGGAGAAGGACATATCTTCCCACAAGACAGCCTGACTCTGCCATGGCTCATACATCTCACACTACCCAAACTCAACTCTCTTTCCCAGAGAAAACAGGACCCCTGTCCTGTAGTGCAAGTTTCTCATGCTTACCATGCCTGCTTCAGTCGATTAGCCTAGGTCACATATTGATTCAAACACACTTCTTGGAAACCTTGCAAAGTGAAATTAAAATTTCTTCAGAATTATTCTGTACAGATCATTGAGAAGTTAATAAGACTTTACATAAAGGAAAATTCAACTTACCCTTGCTTCTCCTCTCCTCTAAACCTAACAGTGCCCCAACTTCTATTTATGGCCACCCCAAAATCATTATCTATATTTAATAGAACTCAAATGCTACATTAACCAAAGGAAACTGGAAAGCATCTCTATTACTCTTTAAAAATCATTTCTCTATCTGTATAGTTCTCAGGTCTACATAATCTTTCTAAATTAAATTTATGACGTATTTTTTCATTCTGTAAAATGAAATTTCACCCTGGAGATTATATATTAATATATTAATATATAATTTTCATGAAGTTCATCCAGTTTTTTTATACAGTAAACACGCTGTTTTTTCTTAGCTACTAAATTACATTAGATTGCTAACTGGGTATATATTAATGCCAAGTTTTCATATTTAAAGTAAGCTTAATCAAATATAGCACATATCCAAATTTTTTATAGTTTATGGTGTAGAATTTGTCTTTCTGTCTTGCCTGTGTATATTTCTCTGAGAGTTGATGCTGGTATTTTCTCATTTAAAAGTAGTTTGTGAATATTTCCCTAGCAACATTGATCAGCTTTGTCATTATGCTAGTCTTGTTTAGGGAAACCAACTTACTGAGCTGTCATGGGGGGAGCTTCCCTGTCATAGCTAGAAGACATAATTCAGCATGCTTCCTTGTCCTCTGGCTCTTGCACTTTTCCCACCCCGTCATCCTCAGTGTTCCCTAAGCTTTAGATGTAGAGACTGTGTTGTGTGTTGTAACTGTATCATCCTGAGCTGGTCATGGGTTTTCTGCATTTTGCTTAGTTATGGATACCTGTGGTCACTTTCATTTACAGTAAAATGAAGTGTCTTTGGGGGTGAGTGAGCTGTAACTATGATAATTATTAAACAATAATTAAAATTATGTTGGTTTAAGAAAATAGTAGTAGTGGGCTCTCTTAAAATCAATGACCTCATTGTCTCTAAACACCATTGTATGTGCAACACTAAATGAGGACAGAATGTTGTACATAGTTTGTGCACGTGTGCCTGTGCCTGTGCCTGTGCCTGTGCCTGTGCCTGTGCCTGTGC
>JANHMN010000022.1:34608713-34633713 GCA_030674055.1 Rhabdomys pumilio
CTGTGCCTGTGCCTGTGCCTGTGCCTGTGCCTGTGCCTGTGCCTGTGTCTGTCTATCAACAGTAATAAGAGCTGAGGTCATCAATGTGAAATAATGCAAAAGTTGTTGTTTATGAAACTCTCATTTCTAGAAAAATAAATTGATAAAAGTAGCCTTCATTTTGAGATGTTTAGTAATTCATATTAAACTTTCTGTCCATTAATTCTATGGCCAGGAACAACACAGCGAATAATCTACACACAGTACCATTTCTTGTTTAAGTAAAGCTATGCTGGACATCAGGGATTTAAAGACCATCATTTAGCTCGGAAATGCCTCCTCGGTCTGCAGTATACTCATTCTTTGACTGGTGCAACCACAATAGATCTTGATAATGGCACCATCTGTAAATTCTCTGACAGAAGAAGAGTGTTTCTTGTACTTAGGAAAAAGGCTTCATTGCCACTAAATTAGATTTTGTTGAATAACCTAAAAAGAAAGCATCACACAAGATATCCTTGGATCATTGATTCAAAGGTGATTAATTCCTAAGGAACTGGCCTCTGGGAGAAAGGACAGGTGACATCTGCATTGATGGTATTTCTGACTTAACTTTTTCCTGTAGATAATATCAAGCAGAATAAAGCCACAATCATTCATCAACTAAAATCACTTTCCCATGTTGTATTTTCTTTGTGTGTAGGAAAATTGATGAACATTTGCTCAAGTCCATGTATGCACATGACTGCATACGCATACGTATGTGGAGGCAAGAAGGCCAGAAGAGGTGTCTTCTTTTTAAATCCTCCCATTTTATAAGACAGGATCCCTCACTGAATATGGAGTTTACAGCATAGCAAGATTAATTAATCAGTGAGCCACCGGGAACCAGCTGCCTGTACCCCCACAAATGCTAGGATTACAGAGCTGCTCTCCCACACCCATGTGCCAATCTGATGGAGGCATTTCACCAATGGATAGTCATCCTTCACAGGAATTCTGGTCCCTGTCAAACTGACATAAAGTCACTAGCATAGTTGGTGATTCTACATTGTATCACGTTGCCAACAGTAAGTACCATAGCCATGTCAGGGAAGAATTATTTTTAAAACCAGGGCTTTCAGTAAGTTTGCTGTTTTATGGGGAGAGTTTAATCCATTTATAGTGGTGAGACATTCTATTTGAGTTGTTTATTCTTGGTTGTTTCCTACTCTTGTATCTGAGCTGTTTGTCACAATCATCATCTCAATTTGTCCTCTACATCTTATGAGGTTCTTTCTTCAAAGCCAGGGGAATATTTCTCCTGTGATTCAAGATTATTCTAAATTAAACAAACAAACAAAAAAAAAAACAGATAGTTTTGAAGGACTCACCCGATTAGCTCAGGCCCATTCCATTTAGAAATACCTAATCTTAATGGAGTACTAGTCAAATCAAAATTACAGTGAAACAGTAATGGCAAAATCCCATCATCTTTAACATAAGGCATATGAATAAATTATGGCTATAAACTTGGTTATTTGAAGGAAGAGATTATACAGAACATGTCCTCCAAGATTTGCCCATTTTGCTCCTTATTTCTGCATTTTACCTTCTTTCACAGAGAATGACTTGTACAGACCCACGTAGACCCTAACACCTTCATACTTAAACTGAGCCTTCATATATATGAACTGCTCTCCTGTTATGGTTATTCCAGTGGGCCTACAGATATCTGAGTAATACAGTTGCTCATCTCTGAATTCTGTCAGATGAGTTGATGTGGACTTTTATCTTAGTGGAGTAAAATAAAATACTTTCAGTAAAAATACATGTTTTGGCTGGTTTCCTTATAGCCCTTTGTAGTGAAAGAGAAATTTCAAAATTTGCTCACTCTTGTTTGAATATTTGACTTTTTCTTCATTTCAAGTGATATATTTTTACATATTTTAGCTGATCAACTATAATTTATCTCTGTATGTATATCTCCTGAATGGTATTTGTTAAGATTGCATTAAAGCAAGCAGACATTTTACAGAACCGCAAATCTCCATGCCTTGTAGATCAATACAAACAATGAAAAGATAGAAAATGTCTCCCTTTTCCCAAAGTGATGATTCTTTACCTGATTATACCATTTTCTTTCCTTCTGACCTCTGTGTTCCCTCCTCCAGTTAAGCAATTTCTTTAATTGTTCCTTTTTTTCACATATTGAACCACAGAATTGTAATTTCATGCATATGAATTAATGAGACACTATTGAAAGCTTAATGTCAGTAATTTGTATACTAAAAGCTATAAAAACACATTCATTTTCTAAGAGATGCTTCCTTGTTTTATTTTTCCCAAAAGGAGAACTTGCTTCTTCAGCATCCCTTATCTGAATTCAGCTTAGAGTATTTTGCAATTTTTCAGACTTTTATCTCTTTTTCTGAATGTCCAGCAGGCACACAAGAGTCAACCTTTAAATCAGCCAGGTACAGAGAGGGAAGACTTTCCCACACATCTCAGACTCTTGCTTGACTGGGAAGCAAGCCAAATCATTCGTTAGGGAAGCCACCCTTGACTTCCTGTTGTTCATAATCAACTTGTTCAAGAGTATCATCTTTAGTGATTTGCAATTATTATCAATTTGATGTGATTGCCAATCCCCAGAGAGATTCTCATTCTAATGAAGTGCTGATCTTCTCCATCCCAGATTCTCTGCTTTGTTAATATTTGATACCAAGGTGAAATCTGAGAGAAGAACCCACTCCCTACATGCTCTGCTGATACTATTTAGCATTTGAAATACTGGAGGCAATTGCCCAAACTAGCAGAAGTGATTGCAAAAGGAAAGGGCAGATGTGGCGCGGACTGGAGTCAATGCCAAGAACAACTGAATTCAGATCTGTATTAAAATGTTTCCAGAGAAAGTGATAGAAAACGATTCAAGCAACAGTAACAAAGGTAGCAACCAGGAAAGCCAGAAGACTTACCATATCTGGAAAACATTAAAAGGGATATACTCAGTATTTGTAGAACTTTTCAATGTTTTAATTTCAAACAGGAAAAAAAATACTATTTCCTTCGATGCTTAATAGACCAGACTGATTTACAATTGGAACAAAAATACTTTCTTTGAACTTGGTTTACTTTTCTTTCCCACATTTCTGTTCTTTGGACTCTTTGTGTCTACTTTGCCAAAGCAAACACTCAGTGTTTAGTGGATATCTAACCTCTCCAAAGAACAGCTATTTATAAAACAATTGCTTTAGTTGTTTCTGGAATAAAAAATTGAATGAGATAGCATTTATATCTAGCATATATATATTTATATCTAACATATATATATATGTTAGATTGGAAAACCCACAAAAATGTAAAAACGTTAAAAGTAGATAATGTAACAAAATTATAGAAGTATAATGTGTTTATTATTTAAATTCATAAAGAGGAACCGAACGATGGTGTGGTGATTAAGAGCTTTTGCAGTTTTCCAGAAGACAAGATATACATAAAAATAAATGCAAAATAAGGTATAAAAGATGAAAATTTCTGTGAAGTATAATAGTCAATAATCTTAAACTTTGGTTCTAAAGTGATCTTTTCAGATATTTTGTAGAATGCTAAGGACTACTGTCCCCTTTTGGAAATGCAAGTATAGATTACTTAACTGAATGCATTGGTGCTATGATGAAGTTATTACATCTCAACCCTCCTTCAAATTGAACAAGCCAGGGTCACATTAGCATATATTCCCTATAATCATAGCACATATTAAAGGCAAATGGTAAGAAGTATAAGCTCATCCTGATGGAATCTAAACTAATTATAAATTCAAAATAATAAATTCGAAAGCACAGTTTTAATTATAAAATATTATTTTTAACTAATATATTTTTCTTCTTATCAATGATATGTATCAAATTATAAACATGTTTTAGGATCCCAATGAATAGCTATTGACTACTTCCTACAGAATGTTTTAGTGCAATGTATCTCTCCTACCTATTCTTTTGTGATTCTGTATCTCATATTCTATATGTTATATCATATATTCTATATGTTTGCTATGCTTTATTGTCCATGGGCATGGCTGTATGATTACTCTTTTTTTTTCTACTCATTGCATTTAGGGAGTTTTAAAATATTATTCTACACACATGTCATTCATTCTTCATTTCTCCTAATTTCTGCGATCAGTGTTACTAAGTCATTAACTTTTTTCTTGACTCACTATTCAACATAATAATTCTATAAATCCATGTGTGTGTGTGTATTGAAGTGCATGCCTAGTATAATAAATATGCAAGCAACAATAACAAACTTATATTATATGCTTGCATTGAATGATGGTTTATGGTTATTTAAAATGAATAACTGAATTTATTTTTTATTATAAACTATTCAATTTGAATTATTTTAAACTTCTTAAAATACAGGGAACATTTGAACTTAAAGCCATCGTGTGATCCTACATTTAGTAGCCTTAATTAAAGAAATAAAATCATTTTAAATAAAAGTTTGAAGGGAAATCATTTAACTTATTAATGTTCAAAGCTTATTAATATTCAGCCAGCAGATTCCTAAAAGTAAATATCCAAAAGGAATGTGAACCTGTCCTCTAAAATTTCCTCCCATCTACACCTGCTCCTGGTATATTCCTTATTAGTCCAATGTCTTCACTGGAAAGGTTGCCAGCAGGTAAACCTTTCAATAATTGACCATCTATGATCAGTTATGTAAAACTAACATATGTCTCAAATTAAGCACTGATGACAAGATTAGTACTTGAATACAGAACAGAAATTCCCAAATTGTGCTGATGCAGACCTGCCGGATATTTCCTGGAAAAAATGGATAACCTATCTGTTTTCTCATGGGGCTGGAGAGTTTCTATGATGAAAGAAGCCTTTTAAAACTTCAAAAACCTTTTAAAACATTTGCTTTACATATAAGAAAAGTTTGGTGTAGAGGTAAAAATGAAATGGCCTTTGCCCACCCACATTGTTTGGAGTTAAATCAAGACAGAGACAAACAACCAGCCTACAGATATATGTGATAGCCTTCCAGCTGTAGACATAAATAAAATCTTTTAATAAATAATTTGATAGTTGGGCTTCTATTGGAGTAGTTCTGTGATTTCCCCCTTTCATTATTTTATTACCAGTGCTGACTAATCATGGCAGACGTGCAATTCTGTGTGACTCTCAGCCAAGAAAATTATGTGCAAAACTAGTGACCAACAATTTCAAACTGCAAGAAGAGGAAAATGAAAATAGAAATCACTTCTTACAAATCATTATTAAACATGAAAAAAAATTAAAAAATAAAAATTGAAAAAATACTCAGCAAACTGAAGGGCATTTACTCAAATACAGATTGGTAAATCCCAAGGATGAAATAGTGAACTTTGTTCATGCCTGTGGTTGGTTCTTATTATGCCTTTATCCTTCCCACCAGCCTCCATTTAGACAATACAGTACAAAAAAAGCAAGAGAGATACATTCTTTGAAGTAAAGTGGAGTAAAACTCTCATGTGTCTCAGTATCAGAATATTGTGTCATAAAAATGAAAAATGAACATAGAAGCCTAATCCTGAAGACAACCCATCATTGAAATTCAGACATAAAGGGAAGACTAGCCAGAAACTCATCAGAGTAGTCAAAGGAATAAATAACTCTGAGTGCTTTGACATGCACCCACCTCACTACACTGATCAGCAAGGCTATGTACATAGGACGAACAATCTCAGCATAACTGGAAATGATTTCTGACCTTACATCCTCAGCTGAATGTGAGGTTTGTATACAGCTAGGAAGGAGAGTCTAGCAGAGGCACGGAGTTACACAGTGTTTGTAAATGGCATGTATAAAGGATGCATGCTCCAATTCTCATATAGTCCAATCAGCATTTCTCAACCTTAGAAACCGTGCACAAACAACTCAAGGTATTCTTTGTTCTCTGGCTCTAAACCTTCTCAAGGAAATAGATTGTGGATGACTGTGGCATTTGCATCATTTATTTCTGTCTCTCTGTGATTGCTGCTCTCATTTCCTAATAACTAATATTTTTACACTAATATTTTCTTATTATGTCACCTTTTGATGGTCTCTGGTAGGAAGATAAATCCAGTTTCATGTCACTTCAAACTGTCAGGAGGAGAAAGACTCTCCAATATCTTCTTGCTGGGTGCTCAATTTTTATGAAGCAATTTTTATCATTTCCTGGTGTTAAAGGAAGTCACAAACCCATCCTTCCTTTCCTGCAGTCTTCCATATCTCCAAGGACGCCAGGATGTTTTATTTATAAAGGGAACATTTAGAAAGACAAGGCATGGAGTTTAGGTGCACATGTACAGATCGAATGGCATTGTCATTTGAAATTCTTTGCTCGCGCAACTTTTTTGACATTTTGCCTGGAGACATCAAGGACCTGCACTTTAACTTTGAAATCTTATGAATGCATCAGAGTCAGTCCTAGAGTGACTTATCCTTTGTTAACGTTGGGTAATTAGTCAAGTGACCTTTTGATATACTCAATCAAGTTTTCCATTACAAGGGGAGTTATCAAGGATTATAAATTTTAATATTGTGATTGTGCTTTTGTTTTAACTTGTTAGAACATTTCATTACATACATTGTTGGTATTATTATTATTTTATTATTATTATTAATTATTATTATTATTATTATTATTATTGGATTTGAATTTATTTATTATTAATGGATTTTAATTGAACACATTATTATTATTATTATTATTATTATTATTATTATTATTAATTATTAATTTTTTTTTCAGTCCAGTCATTATCCCTCTACCAGTTCATTCTCCAACAGTTCCTCATCTCATTCTTCTTCCCAAGTCTCCAAGAGGACTTTTACACCCCACCAGACCTACCCCCTCCCTGTGGTCTCAAGTCTCTTGACTTGCTTCTTCTCTCACTGAGGACAGATCAGACATTCCTCTGCTATATATGTGTCAGGGGCCTTACATCAGCTAGTGAATGCTGCCTGGTTGGTGGCTCAGTGTCTAAGAGACCTTGGGGGTCCAGGTTAGACTGTTGGTCTTCCTATATGGCTCCCTTCCTCCTCAGTTTCTTCCAGCCTTTCCCTAATTCAACCACAGAAGTCCTTGGTTTCTGTATATTGGTTGGGTATAAATATCTGGATCTTTCAGCTTCTTTTTGGGCTTCTCAGAGAGCTGCCATGCTAGGCTTTTGTCTGTAAGCACATCATAGCATCAGTAATAGTGTCAGGCCTGGAGGCCTCCCCTTGAACTAGATCCCAATTTGGGCTGGTCACTGGACCTCTTTTCCCTCAGTCTCTTCTTCATTTTTGTCCCTGCAATTCTTTTAGACAGGGACAATCCTGGGTCAGAGGTTTTGACTATGAGATGACAACCCCATCCCACTTTTATAAATTCTTTAAAAATTTCCTACATGCATACAAGTATGTTTTACTTACATTCACCCCAACAACTCCTCTCACATCCACCTCACTGCACCTCTCTCAACCTCTCGGCCTCCGTTCTTTTGGGGGAAGACGCTATTGTAATCTTTGCAAACATCACGTTGGAACCACAATTCTCTCTACATTTACATCTCTACATCAATAAATGAGTCCAGGTCACAGACCTCCCCCAAACTGGTCAAAATAAAGAGAATTATCACTTTTGGAGTCCTAGTCTACAAATGAGACATTCACATAGGCCCCTTTCACCCTAGTGCTCAGAGACCATTTAAAACTAGACCTACTTCATCATAATAAACTCTAGGTATATCTTCTTCATTTAAACATTCTAGATTGTAAAAGTTAAAATAAGTGTTCAATTCCTGTCCAGGATTAAATTACAATGTAGAAAAATATGCCTATCCTATCTTCCTTTTCCATTTGTTTATTGACTCTTCTGTACTCACACTTTCGTTCTCTCATTGGTGACATGAATATTATGTCCCATTTTATATCTTGAGGGAAATGAATGAAGTTGCTGGAGGAAATGACAAACATTCAGATAGATGGAGAAGGTGGTATTAAAACTTCCTGTAATGTAAAATGGATGCCAAGAAAGTTGGAGTTTTAAAGTTGAATGTTTAGAGTAGAGGAGTTCCAGGGTCACAAGGAAGAGTCAGTAGTAGTGCAAAGACTTAGAAGTCAGAAAAGATTCACTTTTTCACAGTGAGCTAGCAATTGTGGTTTAACTTGAGCAAATTACGTAAATTCTATGAGTTTCAGTGTCCTCTCATAATCTTCTGTTCTACATTATAAAGATGTTAGCTGTAATAATTAGTTCATACTAAAAACTAAAATATTAGCTCTTACTCACTGGAAGCATATGGTACCAAGAACTTAGCTAAAAAGTTGTTCATGAAATATGCTCTCCTTTGTTTTAGTTTCAGGAGGCTGGCTCCCTAATAGTTAAATAATATTTACAGAAATTCAAAAATCATAGAGTATCTATTTTAATATGTTTGATATGTTTATAATAAATTTCTACTTCTTTTTCTAATTAGCAAGTGAGAATATGTCAAAACAATGTAAAGAATAAAGCAATAGTTAAAAAGAAAGAAGTAGCTCTAAACACTACCTTCTCACTTCATAGTATCCCGAAGTAATGGTTAAAACTCCTCTTGCTAAAGTTGATAAGGAAATACATAAACTAATTTACAGAGGAATACCTACTTACCACATCCCACTATGAGCAAAATAATGGCAGATTTCACGCACAAGATTTTCAATAGAAACACAGATATCTCTGAAACTTATCACTTCCTCATCTGTCACTTTGACAGAACTCGATTTCAGATAATATCTGGTTGCATGCCCACTAGCACATGCTTATTTTGTACCTAAACTTTTATAAGCTTGTTAGATATTTGAGTCCCACTATTGTAATTCCTCTGGAGACTAAGTTCTTGTTTCCACTTTGTCTGTGTCTTTGGGTTTTAACAACTGTGAAAATATGAAGTCTCTTATAGGGAATAACTCCAATTATAATTTCTAAATTCAACTTTAGAATAAAATAAAGAGGAGTTTGTGCATTTCTTATTTTTACATCTGATGTGTAATATACATACATACATATATATACATACATATATACAAATATATATATACAAATATATATATACAAATATATATATACATATATACATACATATATTTGCATATTACTGATCATAAAAGTTTAAGCACTGTTTTTCCTCAAAAGATGAATTTAGTCGTTTGCTTACCATTTATGTTGCCTACTATCTTCCTGCCCATGACTCTCTTTTTTCCATCTGGTTTCATTTTTGTTTATTTATTTATTTATTTATTTGTTTGTTTATTTATTTATTTTTCTGAAGACTAAGATCACATTTTTTTTTCTCTAAGAGACCAATAATAAGCATAATTTTAAAATTGCTATTAAGAAAACAAATCCTATGTAAAAGATTTTAAAAAGTTTAGGAATCGTAGGGTATCTATTTTAATATGTTTGATATGTTCATAATAAATTTCTACTTCTTTTTCTAATTAGCAAGTGAGAATTTGTCAAAACAATGTCTGTAAGCAAATCTGGGAGCCAAATGCAACTTTTTAGTGCTTTAAACATGTTTCCCTTAATCCTTGAAAAAATATTCTCCGAGGATATAATTATCCACTTTACATCTGATAAAATGGAAACCCAGAGGAACTCAGCAGGTTATTAGCTTTACTCGTTTAGCTCTGCCTTACCTACTCCAGAAATTCACAACCACCACTCCAGTGGCATAACATGGAATGTTATCTCAGCCTTTTCATTAACCAGTTGTTCTTTATCAGATGCAGCAAATTCAACTAGAAAGCCTTTCAAGACTAGGTGGGGCTGGTTCTGAATAAGCAGTGAGTTACTTCTATAAGACATTAGTGGGGACCCTGAATGCCCATCGTTTATTTTATCAAATCACCTATTTTTTCTTCTCCAAGTGGAACAATGGGAAAGAATTTGACTTTGCAAGGCCATGTAGATTCCTCAAGTGCAGATGTAAAAGAAATGAAAAGAAATGACCCCTTCAGGTGAGTGTCCATTCTGTCTCCTCTTCTGGTTTCCTTCTTTTCAGAGTCTATGCTGGCCACTTAACACACCTGGCCTTAATTAAACTTTGAGCTGCTGAAATAACAGTGCATTCCCGGGAAGTCAACAGAACCACAGTCATCTGTATAATTTGGCTACTCGTGTGAGAAAAGAGACACTGCGTTATGAAAAACCAAGAGACTAGCAAGGAAGCATGGCTATTTGATCACAATATTTAATGAGCTTTCTAAAATGTTTACCTAACTGGCCTGTGCTGAATCATCAAAAGCCAGTGTCTCCAGGCATGCTGGGATTGTGGAGGAAAGGTTAATGTGGCTAACTGCTACAGACTTGGGATTCTTATTTTCTTTGTGGGACTCACACTCTCCAGTGGTGCACTGTCTGGAGGGTAGAGTACAGTTAGGTCACAGAGAATCAAGAGCACTTGTCGTTGAATGATAACTAATAATTTAAAACCTGGTATTTTTAAAGTCAATTAGATTTCTAATTTTTTTCTCCCAGGTGGCCAGCAGGGGAACTCATTCACTGAAGCTCATATTTCAAAATGAGATAAAGTGATGTTTGAAGCATCACCAGCTTTTAGAAAATAAAATTCTAGATTGGTTCCTAAGCAAATTAATGAGACTCTAATTTCATAGCAAATAGAAAGCTAGTGCTTGGGTCACCAGAGAGGGCCATCTGAAATGGATAAATACAGGTCTTTAGAAAACCATTAAAACTTTTAATGAAGCTTAACTTCAAACAAATGTCCAACAGTAGTAGCAGGATTCAAAAAAAATAATATAAATAAATGGAAAATTCTTTGAGGATTTTCAATACAGCATTTCTGAGCAATCATTTATGCTGATAGAGAATACACAAATAAATCTTGGTGATATCAGATTCTGGATTAAGAGTAGTTTCATATACAAAAGATGTCTTATATGATTTATTTTAAAATAGCCTATTTTAAATGTCAAATTAAGATCCAACCAGCTTATTTATAATAACAGTTATTTAAATAGCTTATGTTATTTAGTATTTCTGTTTGAATTTAGGGAATATTCTTTATTCCTCTGAAAGATAAAAATGTAATAATAGCAGTCTTATCCCTTAAAGGTTTCTGAATATAGAAACAATCAAAGCGGCCTTAAGAGATGGTTTCTATAATAGTTCTCTCTCTTAGTTGATCCAGCAATAATAAAGATATGATTTGTGAAGTCATTTGAGAAGTATTGGTATTACGTCTTCCTTGAAAGTCTGATAGAATTCTGCACTAAAAGAATCTGGCCCTGGGCTTTTATTGGTTCAAAGACTTAATGACTTTTTAGGGTTATGGAATTGTTTAGATGGTTTATCTGATCCTGATTTAACTTTGGTGGCTGGTATCTGTCTAGAAAATTCTTTAATTCATCTAGGTTTTCCACTTTTCTTGAGTATAATTCTTTGTAGTGGGATCTGATTATTTTTTTTTTCAATTTCCTCGGTATCTGTTGTTATGTCTCCCTTTTCATTTCTGATATTTTAAATTTGGGTACTGCCTCTGTGCCCTCTAGTTAGTTTGGCTAAGAGTTTATCTATCTTGTTGATTTTCTTAAAAAACTAGCTCCTAGTTGTGTTGATTCTTTGTATAGTTCTCTTATTTCTACTTGGTTTATTTTAGCTCTGAGTTTGACTATTCCCTGCTGCCTTCTCCTCTTGGGTGTATTTGCTTCTTTTTGTTCTAGAACTTTCAGATGTGCTGTTAATCTGCTAGTGTAAGTTCTCTCTAGTCTTTATGTAGACACTCAGAGCTATAAGTTTTCTTCTTAGCACAGCCTTTCATTGTGTCCTGTAAGTTTGATATGTTTTGCCTTCATTTTCATTAAATTCTAAAGTCTTTAATTTCTTTATTTCTTCTCTGACCAAGTTATCATTCAGTAGAGAGTTGTTCAGCTTCCAGGTATATGTAGGCTTTCTGTGTTTTTAGTTGTTATTGAAGACCAGCCTTAGTCCGTGGTGGTCTATAGAACACTATTATTATTCTATTATTAATACAAATATAATTAATAGGATTAACTCAAGGTTCTTATATTTGTTGAGGCTTGTTTTATATCCAATTGTATGGTCAGTTTGGAGAAAGGTACTATGAGATGCTGAACCCAAAACTGTATGAAACTTGAGAATAAGGAAGACCAAAGTGTAGATGCTCCAATCCTACATAGAAAAGGGAACAAAATAATCACAGGAGGTAAAGGGAAGAAGAGATCTGGGAGGGAGAGAGGAGGGGGAGGGAAAAAGGGGACAAGATTAGATATTGGAAGGAACAAGAGAGAAGTACAGAGTCAGGAAATTGAATAGAAATATGTAGCTGTGGGAGTAGGGAAAATGGGGGTAGCTACTAGAAAATCCCAAACTCCAAGGAAGCAAGAGGCTCCCAGGACCCAGTGATGATGACTTTAGCTGAAATACCCAACAAAGGGAAGATACAACCCATACAGATCACCTCCAGTAGATAGGCATGACCTCCAGTTGAGTGATGGGGCCATCCACACATCTCAAAAAAAAAAAATTAAGCCAGAAATTTTCTTGTCCAATGGAAAGACAGGCGTAAAAATGGAACAGAGGCTGGAGGAAAGGTCCCACCTACGAATCCATCCCATCTGCAGACATCAAACCCTTACATTATTACTAATGCCAAGAAACACTTGATGACAGGAGCCTAGTATGACTGTTCCCTGAGAGGTTCTACCAGCACCTGACTAATACAGATGAAGATACATACATCCAACCAACAGACTGAGCCTGGGGACCCCAATAGAAGGGAAGGACTGAATGAGCTGAAGAGGATTGCAACTTCATAAGAAGAACAAGATCAACTAACTGGACCACTCAGAGCTTCCACAGACTAAACCACCAACCAAAGAGTATACATGAAGAAAGCCATGGCTCCAGATACATATGTAGCAGAGGATGGACTTATCTAGCATGGATGGGAAGGGGAGGCCCTTGGTCCTGTGGAGGCTCCAGTTTAGGGAGATGCAAGATCGATCGCTGAGGTGGGTGGAGGAATGGGCGGAGGAACTCCCTCAGAGAGGCAAGGGTGAGGGGAAGAGGGAAGATGAGATGGGGGGCTTCGTGGAGGGGTAATCAAGAAGGGGGATATCATTTGAAATGCAAATAAATAAAATAATTAATATAAATAAATACATAAATTAATTAAACAAAAAACAATCTGATGAAAATGGTCTCGAATCCCTTCAGGGTACTTGATGCTAGTGGAGTTATGACCAAAGGATTTCTAAATAAGACACTGAATATTCCTTTGAAGAAGCTAAGAGCGTGGGTGTCATATTTGATAATATCCAGACCCTTAGGTTTACAGTGTGCATAGAAGAGCTAAGAATAAAAGTTTCTTTGGCTACTCCTTCTGGGTTTAAAATATAGAAGTTCATTTACTTTATTCAAAGTCTTATGAAAAGAAAACATTTAATTCACTTACAAAGAAATTGAGATTAGGAAATATTGGGTTATTTCTAAGCCAGAAATAAGGAAACACAACTCCAAAATTGAACCTTTAGGATCCATCTCCCATTTCCATGTCTCTAATCTCTTTAATTTTTTTCTTCTCTCTTATTTCCACATTGGAACTGAGACACCCTTAGGTACTTGGTGATAGTAAAAATAATTTATTATCATGTCTAATTATTTTATTATTTTAAACTTCTCTTATCCCATATCAAATACTTTTATTATAGACTTTATCTTGTTGAACATCATTGACGTTTGTTACTCTGACAATTGTAATAAGTTGTTAAAAGACATAAATTTTGCAATAAAAAGCTTGTTAATTCTAATGATGTTTGAGTATTAATTACCTTAGTTACATTAGAAAAGAACTCTACTCTCTATGATAAATAAGTAGTAATCCGTGTCATCCTAACTCAGCATACTCCATTAGATATTAGGGCATCCTCACAGTACCACAGTGCCCAGTGTTAGTATGCCCAGTATGTAAGACTATGTATGAAATTATTACATTTTTACCATAAAACATGGGATTGGATAGACTCCCAGTACTCAATGTGTGCGACCTTAGCTGAAATGCCCAATAATGGAGACATGGAACCTGAAAAGACCACCTCCAGTAGTCAGAGAGGATCTCCAGTAAAGGAATAGGGACCAACCCACATACAAAACTTTTGACCCCAAATTGTTCCTGTCTAAAAGAAAATACAGGGACAAAAATGAAGCATAGATAAAGTAATGGAGGACCAGTGACTGTCTCAATTGTGAATCCATCCCATGGGTGGGCACCAGACCCTGACACTATTATTGATGCTATTTTGTACTTGCAGACAGGAGCCTATCACAGCTGTCTTTTGAGAGGCTCTATCAGCAGCTGGCTGAGACAGATTGAGATATTCAATACTGCACCAAGCAGTGAACTGAGGTCCAAAAGAGTTAGGGGAAGGATTGAAGGACTCAAAAAGATGGCAACACCACAGGAAGCCCAACAATGTCAACTAACCTGGACACCTTGGGGGTCCAAGACCTCCCAAAACTGAGCCACTAACCAAATAGCATACATGGACAGAACTTAGTGCCCCAGTATATATGTATCAGAGGGCTGCCTTGTCTGTCCTCAGTGGAAGAGGATTCACCTAATCCTGTAGATACTTGATATCCTAGGGTAGGGTGATACCCAGTGAGAGCTCCCTTTCAGAGGAAAAGGGAAGGTGGATAGGAGAGAGAATGCTGCCAGTAAGGATTAGGAGGGGGCAACTTTTGGGATGCAAATAAGTAAAATAATTAATAAATTAATGTTTATAGCCACAAAAAGTGGAAGGAAAACAAAAAGCACAAAAGTAAACGAAAGAGCCTAGAACTATGAAAATTGTATTTTTACCTTTCTGATCTATTTTAAAAAGTCTTAAGTCCCTGTGATATCCAAGGATTCCTTCAGTGTGCCTAGCTGAGCCAATACAAGAAGCCCAGCATTGGATGTGAATTCTGTTAGCATTGGGTCACAGCTATCTCTGATAGTCTGTATATGTAATTCCCTGTGTAAAGGAAAGCCTTTCTACTGCTTCCATGATAATTTCAAATCACATATGATTGGCTTTAGTGCTATCCGGGTGGACATGGTCTCTCCATGCAGTTACAATTATAATGATGGATAATAATGGAAAATCTGAATTGTAAACACTATGCTTGCTCCCAGCAGGGAATACCAAGTACAAACACACATCTGACAGTTTCCTTAAACTTTATAAAGAATTTTATGTACTTTAGAACCTACTGAGTATAAGGTCATCCTCTGGAGCGCAATCAATTGCAAGTAACTTCTAAGCTAATGGTGGCACTTGCAGCCTGATTTCTACTCCCTGCTGGGACTTTGTGCTTCTGCTTTTTTTTTTTTTTTTAAGTTTTGTACAATGTTATCACGACTGCTGTGAGTTCATATGTATGTACAATTTCTGCAACTTTAATACTGTGTCAAGAAGACACTGATTTCTTCTGGTCACTTGTCTCCTCCTATTCTGATAATCATGCATATCACCTTTCTAGAATGTTTTCTGAGCTTTAGTGGGAAGAGCATGATACCGATGTCTTATTTGGGGTGATACAGTCAGCAGTCTCTTGTTATCAGCATGTTGAGCCATTGTGGGTTTCTGTGTTAATCACTATCGATTGCAAGAGCACTGATTGTTGTGTATTAATATGCATGCAGCAATTTGCATTCACTTCCTAACAATGCACCCTGGAAATAATATTTAGGGCAATTATATTAGTCTTTCATGTCATTTACAAGAATTTATTTTTCAGAAATTAAATTGGTATAGCGGTAGGTAAGATGTTTTACCATTTATTAGTGGGATTTCTTTGTGACTTTTTTTTGAAATGGATGTTTTACCACATTATTGGCATCATTGACCTTAAGGCAAAACCCTTGGATAGAAATCATTAGTATACAAGTTCTGGAATTTAATCAACTGAGCCTGAATATTTGACAGATGAACAACTGAGGCCTAAAATAAAGACTACTGACTGAAGTTTTCTTAAGGTCAATTAAGTATATTAGTCATTACTTCCTTTGGCCTATAAAATTGCCTCCCATTAGGTTAGCAGTGCTGGGGTAATGTTGAAATATGCACATGAAAATGTTGCATATTTGTAAAGTATAGCTTCTTAGGTTACAGTTGAATTCTATTCACATGAAACAATATCATGCCCAAATCTTCTTTGTTCACTTCATAATCCTGCTGTGCTAATTCTCATGGTCAATATTACTTTTTGTCATAGTGAATGTGTACATGTATTAAAATATACATGATGGTTATATAATTACTATATATTTAATTAAAATACGCATACAGTTAAATGTGTATCTATATATGTATAACATAGATACATATTTACTTATAAAAGACTATTTAGTAATATGTCATTTTTCAAATAATAATACTAATAAAGCAGGTACAAACATTAAGAAAAATAGCCTCAATCAGCCTTTAGACTTGTATTTGGAAATACTAAAACAGAAAAAAATGAGAAAAAAATTGTAAGAATCTAGCACAAACATGGGAAAGGGAAACTAATGAAATTTAAAAAATATTGAAGAAGTGCAGTGCCATTTCACAAAATAAAAGTGAAGGAGAAACTAAAGATGATTTGATTCCTTTTCCTTCTATAGACTTAATTATTATTGCTGTTATTACTGTTGCTTTCGTGTTAACTTGTATTCATCAAAATCAATGAATCTCTTGGTTTATTCTTCCTCTTTAAAATGTTCAAACAGACTTAACTATATGTGTGAGTGTTGTAAAAATTCTATTTTAACCTATCAAAGATGACGAGCATGAAAAGCATCAGTGTTCTTTAAATCACACCCATTTTGAAACTCTTACTTATGTTTTCACTTAAAGAAACTCCAGGTGTTTGTGAGACTTCACTATCTAGCACCCATTTCCCCTTCATTTCAATTATGAATTAGCCAAGAGAGTTACTTATAAGGTATAGTACATAGCAGTGAAATAAGACGTAGTCCGCATTTAGATTAGAAATAACACTGAGTAGCATTGATGTGTCATTGCTAGCGAAGTTTGCATCATGGCACACCACAGTACAAAAACAATTTTCCTTAGTGGGCTGTACTAGTTCTGGGTGTTTCTTTGTGGAACACAGAGGATATTATTTTATTAGCACATTAAGTATGGCAGTGATTAACGTCATCTTTAGGATATTATAGATTTTTAGGGCAAATATTGACTTCACTGTTATGATAGGAAAGGGGTAATTCCAGAGATGGATTACAAGGCGTATTTTAGTGTTTCATGCGATGTCTCTGTGTAGTATATTTCTTAGCAAAAATGAGAAATTCAATAGTTCTAATTATAAATAAAAATCTGTTCATTTCGGCATAAGAAGCATTGAGAATGAAAAATGTTGAATCATAGCAAGTTAATTTCTCTTTATTTGCTTTTTCTTTCCTGAGAATGACTTTTAAACTGCTTCAAAACTGTACTTAAACATTTCCTCTCTCCTGAACATAAGGAGTAGCTGGGACCTCTAAGCATGTGCCATGCCCTGTACTTCTTATCCCTGTGTAGAGTTTGCTTCTAGTCATTTAAATTGTTAATAGAATTGCCATTTGTTACCCAAGAGATGGTGGTGAGTTAAAGAGAATCAGAGCATCGCATCTATACTGATGCTGCAGTCACCACCACATCGGATACTTCCTTCTATGATGAGTGTAATCCACCCAGCATAGCCCAAGCCCATATAGAAATTGAAAATAATCTGTTGTCTCTTTATCTTCTTGAATTGACAGGCCTTTGGCATCTCCCAATGCAAATTTCCAAAGCCATTTTTTTTTCAGAGTAATAACTGATAGTAGTGCTCTTAAAAAGCTACTAAACAATGCAATGATTTTACTTTTCAAAGGGATAAAATATCGCAGTTTATTTTTTTCACACCTACTCTTAGGCTTAGAACCCACAGAGAACATGTGAATTGGAGCCTGTATGAGTTCCTCCTTCATGGTATAACAATGGCTTACCTTGAGTTGCTACTTCAGTTTTTTGAGGTATCCATTGAACACAAAGCTTAATTGAGCTCTTGGCAAAGCCTTTCCTTCTTAGAAAACAATTGTACTTTAATTCTCTGAGTGTAAGTACTAAATATTTTATTTTCTCAAGAACTCAACAGCCAGGGTTTAGGACATTTTAATGCAAAGACTTTCTGGAGAGTTTTGTATAAACAAGTCCAAGTATTGCTAACTGAAAATGACTGGAATGTTCTTAAATACTCTGTTGCTTGGGGAACAGGGTGTTCTGCTTAATTTAATTTTCTGGGTAAGACTTAACGGAGTTTAACCTTTTAAAGAATTTTATGACAGATAAACTTCAGCAGCAATTTTCAGCTCTTTAAATGTTTTGACTTGAAGGCAAGCAAAAAGGAGCACACCCTTCCAATGAAGATAACTTTATAAGGAGTAAGGAGAGAGAGATATTTGTTAAGGTGAATAGCACCATGCTTAATTTTGATCCCACTCTTCACTGTCGTTGGAGATACACATACCAAAGCTGTGCTAGTCCAACAAACTTCTGTTAAAATTAGAATAAAGAGCAATAAGACGCCAATAAAAATATGAACCTGCTACACAATTTTCTAACAACTGTTAAAGTAGAAAGTGTTTTTACAGAACAGGTAGATGATATTTGTCATCCGGGCATGAGTGGGAAAAGAAGTAGCTAAGTCCATAGACCTAAACATAAACGCTCATAAAAACCTTCATCTTTTTTTCTTGTCACTAGAAGACAATTGAGATAATTTGGTCAAATTGCCTCAATTCACAGGCGAGTACAAAAGCCCAAAAGTTTTAGCAATACATGAAAAAGTGACAACTAGAGAGTAAAAGTTGGAACAGCTCAAAAATATTTAAACAAGGGATGAAAATCAGTTTGCAGTGGAAAATTCAAGGTTGATTTTGTAACATACTTGGGAAAATGAAGATTAATATAAAGAGGGTGTTCTGTACCTTGCTCTCATTTCTCTGTTGATTGTACCTGATCATATTTGTAGAAACAAATAGAATAGGTAGCAGTCTTTTAGGTAGGACTTGGAACACAGAGATGATTATTCTAACCACTAAGGCAATATTACACAACACTTACATTGGTTGTCTTGAGTTTCCTCTTGCCTATTACTTAATGCCACATAATTGCCCTAAGGCTTTGTTCTTGTCCACTTTTCCATAGGTATTATCAGGTGCTTTTGTCCTTGAAATTACTCCCAACAATCCATCTATCATTTCCTGATAAGGCCTGTTGTGTAATTAAATACAAGAAACATTAGTCAAACATAACGTACTTTTCCAAATATTTGAGGGATAAACTCTAAATATTGTACCAACACAATGAAACAGATTATTTATTCATGTGTACTGCCATTATGCTCCTATTCTTGGGTGACAGGTGGTGTTCTGTATGAGATCCAGGAATTCACGTTCCTTCCATGTGTGAATAAAACATTCACAAGTACTTCTGCTGACTCTCATGTATCTGATCACGTGAATAAAGAATTGGCATGTGGGTATGTGGAGAAGGCACATTCCTGCGTACAAAACATACATATTTATATGTTAATATACTATGAGTGTTATATATTAGAGAGATATATTGGAAGACTTTTAATAGAACATCAGAAGTAGAAAGATTTGCTGAGATTTTGAAATTAAAGATATTTATCAAAATGTGGGATTTACTTAATGTTGGTAAAGTTGAAATTTTATAGAACTATCAGTGCTGGAAAGACCAAGGAGAAAGACAAGTGTGGAACCAACTCTCCTAAAACTTCAGGAGATAGACAGGATTTCTTACATATGAACAAGACAGGGGATATGTATATAAGAATTTTATTAACAGTAGAAGCAACCAGACTTGTATAATTAACAAGATTATTTTTAGACATAGGTGGATAATATAATGGTGTTAGAAGTAGCAGCCATCATTTCATGTAAGTTTCATCAATACAGAGAAGGTGTATAGTAACCCAGCAGCATAAAGCAGACCTTGTCTTTCAGTTTAGATGGCATTGGGACTTGTCCCTAATAACAAGTGGATAAAGAATTTACATGTGAGTCAGCAATATTGCACGCTACAAGCCAGAG
Source organism: Rhabdomys pumilio (assembly GCA_030674055.1). Taxonomy (NCBI): domain Eukaryota; kingdom Metazoa; phylum Chordata; class Mammalia; order Rodentia; family Muridae; genus Rhabdomys; species Rhabdomys pumilio. The sequence continues at coordinate 34,628,845 of JANHMN010000022.1, forward strand.
AATGATATGAGCTAGTGCTCTTCAACACGAGCCATACAAGCTAAGCCTTGTACCAGATAAAATACCTCGGGATATCCATCTTTATCCATCTTCATACAGTTCTGAAATTTTGGCATGGTTCATATAAGGCCTCTTTCCTCTCTCTCATTCCTTAGGCTGATGGACACTGTGTTTCCACACTATCTGGTAAAGAATTACTCAATTTTAATAGACTTTTACTAGTACAATATCACTATGCAAATATTTCTACCCAAGTAGAAGATAGTAAAATAGAGATCTTCCCTTTACACATTCTAGATGTTTTAGCTGCATAGGTTGAACTTTATTTAAAATCATTTTTATTATAAACAAAATTCTAAACCTAAAACTTGGTATAGTTATAAGATTTATAGTAATTATGATTATCATTCAAATTAAAATTAAAAACAATTCCTACACGTTTAATGTTAAGAAAATTAACTTGATCAAAGGTAGATGAGAAAGAAATCTTAAATATAGCTTAACTCAAGAATAAAACTCACACCAGTCATTCTCCCCCTGCATCATGTTGCGAGTGATAAGACTACCTAACTGGTCACTGTGTGGTAAATTTCAGGACTTGGATCAAATTAGACTGCTTTCAGGTCTGTAGGAAGGTGTTGATGCTAAATTACTCACATTAAATACATATGGAAAACCCATCTTTAAAATCAAAAGGCATAATTAAATTATGTTGAACTGGGGGGGGAATAGTGTACATTCTATTAATTAATAACAATGAGAGGTTCATCTGGAATGTTATGAGTCAGACGGAAGCAGAGCTGGCAGTAGGTCTGACATTTCATCATCACTTCCTGGGTATCAAATCTCCAAGACTCAACCCACCTGTCCAGCCAGGAGACAAAAGATGTATTCCAGCAGGCTCTTCCTATATCAAGTATTTTTTAATCAGCAGCAATATAATTATAACCCCATCAAGATTTCTTGACATACACTAACTTGCCCATTTTAATCACAATCTGTACACTGTGAACAGATTTTACATGTATATACTCATATATATCCATATACATATATATAAATATACTTATATACAGTCGCTAACTTTGCTTGAGTATAAAGTGTTTGGTAATTGTTTGATTTCTGTGAAGAGATACCATGAACAGGGTAACTTGTATAAAAGAAAGCATTTAATTGGGGCTTGCTTATAATTTCCAAGGTTTAGTGCATTATCATGGCAGGGAGTATCTCAGCAACCCAGGCAGATATGATGGTGAAAAAGTAACTGAGACTTCTATATCAGGGTCCACATGCAGCAGGAAGACATAGCCACTGGCCTGACTTGAACTTTTAGAACCTCAAATCTCATCCCCAGTGACATTAGTTTAGTAGGGCCATACCTACTCTAAAAATACCTTACCTCCTAACCGTTCTCAGGCAGTGCCACTCACTGATGAGTAACCATTCAAATACATGAACATATGAGGGTCATTTTTATTCAAAATACCATACAAGGTATGGTTATGATTATTTCCTATGGACAAACAGAGTTAATTAGACCCTAGATAAGTAATGAAGATTCAAGATAACTGAGGTGGTTTGCCTTTTTTTAAAGATTTATGTTTATCTTGATATCATGGTACAGTTACACCACCACCAAACACTCTGATCTTGGCTTCTCTCTTAATGTAATCACAAACTCATTGAGATAATAAATTTCCTTTATTTTTACAACCATCTTTACAAAGAATATTGCTTAAAGGTCCATACATAGATAATATTAGATAGATGTATATTATAATGTGATTCTCGGGTATGCGTTGACCTTATTTTGGAATTGTGGCTTTGTCCCAGTGATGATAAACCCTATCTTCATTTCAAAAGCCTATAGAAAAAATATTCCAAAGTCAATTATATTTAGATTCCATGTTAGATTTTATCAACTGTTTTGGTATAGACAATGTTTAATGGAGTCTTAACAGTAAATGATATTTCAGCATGTAGCTAATATCCCAAACGCTGCATTGCTGATAAACACCCGCAGGATTGTGAATGGAAGAACTTGTGAAACAAGTTGTATGGTTAGTAATGTTTCTGAGTTATTGAATATATCAAAAAAGCTATTTCTGTTTGCCCAAGCATTTTGAAAGCACACATTTAGTAATCACTTCAAGAATCATTAGAAATAGGATTAGCCCTACACAGACATTATTAAGAGAACCTTGGATGACCCCATCAACTCCCAAGCATATTTGAATTTCTATTCTAAAATAGATCTATCCAGATTCTAGGGGAATAGCTAAAAAAGTGATGTTACAAGACTTTCTAGACAATTTTGCCTACTTATTGTTGATGATGGTCTACAGTATTCAGTTTGCCAGAAGCAAAGTTGTAAGGTTCCTGAGGATAGATGAGAAGATGCAGAACCTAGGTGTTCTAAAGCATGGCAGTGGTCCTTTCTTTAAAAATATGTCTTATAAAAAAAATCTGAAAACGAAGTACAAAATATACTCTTCCACTAAAACTGACTTACAGTGAAGAAGCATCTTCAAAACACAAACCAGAATAAAAATATTCTGTGCTATGACATTGAAAATACCTCTTATTCTCACTGCATGCTGCTTCCACATTTCAATATAGAGAGCTTTGAAACATCTTTCTATCTTTTTGGAAAGATAATTAGTTTAAAGTTAAAAAGCCGAGGGAATATAAAAAAAGGTTAATTGCCAATTATAAGAAAAAAATATGCAAAAGAATGAGTAGAAGCACATTCAAGCACTATTACCCTTTCTTTGATTTGTGTTCTAATGCTATTGTTTTTAAGTTTGTTTTAAAAATATTGTTCAGGGTATTTTAGTTTCTGCTCATTGGAACTTAGATTTAGAATGTCCCTCAAAAAACAATGAAACATGAAAGTGTCCTTTGCCTATATTTTGGATTAAAAGACATGTCTCAGGTTAAAGAGAAAATCAAAATTGAATTAACATTTTCCTGAACTCCCCTGATGATGATTATAATAATTAGGAAGTTAGAAGAGTCTGTCTACCTTGTGCACAAATGCTACTACATATTAAAATAAAGAACTTAAGCAATTGCTTCGAATTTAAGAAATATAATGTTAACCTAACCAAGCCGGTTATAGTCATTTCCTTTATTTTACTATTCTCAGAGGCAGTAGAAGAGTGCTTCTTAACCTTCCTGAGGCTATGATCCTTTAAAACCGTTCCTCATGTTGTATTGATTCTCAAACATAAATTACTTTTGTTACTAATTCATAAATATATTTTTCTACTGATAAGAATCATAATGTAAGTATCTGTGTTTTTCTGGTCATCTTAGGAAATCCCAATTAAAGGTTCTTTGACCCTCAAAAGGTGAAAACCCACAGCTTGAGAAGCACTGCCATAGAGGTTTTCATATTCTATAGCACATCAAAGCGGTCATTTCATCACGACTACATTCAGTTGTTTCTTACCTTTATACATCTTTCATCTAAAAGATGAAAGAATTGGGATATTCATACACTGAATAAATCAACCAATGTCATGTAGTATAGCTAAGTACAGTCAATTATTTGATCATAGGTGATTTGATTGCAAAATTTCTACTTGTTGCCAAAACATTATCAAAGAACAGGCGGTGGAACATAGCTTATCACATTCTCTGAAATAAGTTTTGCCTTAGATTTTGATTCTGAATATGAACTATTTCTTTTCCTTCCTGATCAATATATCATTGATCAATCTCTAATAAATTAGAAAGTGGCAATGAATAATATTTGGATATGAATGGCAGACTTATATCTTGGGATATCAGTGATAATACTGCTTATGAAAGTGTGAAAGTGTTGCAGAAAGAGCTTGAAATTTAAGACAAGGTTAATTAAAGTAAACAGATGCAATCTTCAGCAAATATCTTGAAAATATTGAAAATACTTTACCTAAACATATTATAAACATAGTATTTTAACACAGCAGTTTTACCACAAAATAAAATTAATTTCTAAACAAAGTAGTCAGAGGATCAAATCTGTCATTATGGTTTACATTGAACTTTTAAAGATACACTTCAATGGAGAAAAAAAAAAAAAAAGGCTAGCGTGCACTTGTGCCACGTCTTATTCTAAATGTAAAAGTTCAACTTTATCTCAAATAAGTTTTATGCTAAGTAAGATTTACTAGTTGGCTCTGTGACTTTATTTCATGCATTCAATTTTATGATTCCTATTAATCTTGTATTGGGTCTTGCATTCTAATGGGATATAGGGTGAACTTCTTAGTGTTCAACGACTAGCTGGAATCAGAGCCGATGCTTGCACACATGTTTTACAGAAATCCATTATTCAATATTCTTACTAAAAATGCTTTCTATTAATATAGAGAAACACCCTCTACCACTGGCATAAGATTTTTTCCACTGCATTTGTAAAGTCTATTGTAGTTCTATAAAGTACACATAAAAATTCTACTTGATTCAACTGCGTTTGTCTCATTTTTAATTACTATTCTTTGTTCAGTTCCATGCTAAAGATTAGATAGACTCCGTTTGTCTTTTCTGTTGTCTGCTATTCAATTAAAGAAATGAACAGAAAGTCTTCTATTTGCACATGCCCAGAAACATTCAAAACCAGTAACCCTTCGCTCTTGTCAGTAACACGTTGTTTTCTCAAAGTTCAGGTGCTACTTGTATTCTTTAATTGTAATTAATTTCCTTAGAAAATTATCTTCTATGGTTGTTAGTATTATGAATAACTAATAAGAATACTGGGAAATGCTGACAGTATGGTTTTGGCAGACTCTTAAAAAACAGTTATCTTCAAACATGTTTCTTCCTATGAATTACACTCTAATTTGTGGAGAAAACTTTTATTTTCTTTGGGATTTTTATGTT
>JANHMN010000022.1:34638713-34664066 GCA_030674055.1 Rhabdomys pumilio
TGAAAAATCAACTATGAATGTGAAAGGCTATTGGATTTTTTAAGGACTGAAGGGGATGGGAGAAATGTTATAATTACATCATAATTTCAAAAGAATTACAAAAATCTTAAGAGATATTATACAGAACTTCATTTTTCTTAATCTTTTTGGCAGAAAGGTAAGTCAAATGAGAAAGTTACCAATCTTTGCACTTAGAATCCTCAGTGCGCCTTTATAATATTCCCTCAGGATTCTATTATGTATAGCTGTTTTAAATCAATAAAAAATTTTCAAGTGGCAATTTTGTGAGCCATGAATTAAAAATACACAGAAGGTTGAAGGAAAAGAGAAGAGAGTACTAACATATTAGCTGATTGTCACAGTCTCCATGGTAACAAGATACTAAAACAATCTTGTGAAATGACTTTAAACAAAGGAAATGCAAGTGAGTGCCCCAACCAAGCAGCACACCTTCTAATAAACGGGGGAGAAATAGAAAAGCTCTCTATGACTGTACTTTGACTGGAAATTAGTCTCCTATCATTTCCACATTATTCAGAGTCCTTAAACTATTGTCAAGATATTTGCTTAGATTTACTTAATTGCCTACATTAGAGGAAAGAAAATCATTCACAGAACCAAAATCAAGTTTACCTCTGCAACCAGTCCAAAGGCATGTAATTTATTAGAAACAAAAAGAATACTGTTAAAAATCAGATTTGTCCAAGGTTCTTTGAAAATCAATGAAAAATTTAGATTTGTTCTACAGTAATTCATGAGTTAAAATGATAATAATGTAAGACATTGAAAAACAACTTTAATTAAATACAAACAAATATTTAGCATTATTCCAGTAAAAGGCTAAGCGACTTCATGGAGGCTCTCAGATTGGAATTTTTCCTACACAATGGCCTACATAAGTATCAAATATTAAAATGTTAATAAAGTGTACTGAAATGAGTTGAACTAAACCTTAATTTTCTTTAAAAACAGGAATGACTGAGCATCTCCCCATTATGAAACATACAAATGACATTTAGGTCTTTGGATATTTGAGACTTACCAATTTTAACCATTATTTTTTATCCTCTGAATTATTTTTTAAAAATATTTTCTTATAAGCAATAGAAAACAAACAGGCTGATACTGACAAAGGTTTTGTACATGGTATTAGGCGTACATGCATAGAGATGCAAAGTTTTGTGTTATGAAAATGATATTTTGATGCTGTTTTATTTTGCATTTTTATCAGTATTAATGGTATTTAAATGTATGTATTTATGCTTACAAAGGCTTGGTTCTGTTTGAATTTGCTTTTGAACACAATACCACATTTTTTCCACAATTCTTGCAGTTGAATTTCTTTCATATTAATTTATAAGATGTAATGTGCTATAAAAGAAATGTTTTTGTCTCTTTCATACTAATTGGTAAGATTTAATGTATTATAAACACTAATGCTTTTTTCTAAAAACAGATTGAGATTTATCTCCTAAGTGTCACTGACTCCTCTCTCTTTTCTCCTTTTTTTCTATTGTTCAAAATGGATTTTTGTTTTTGTATATTATATTCTGATTACAATTTCCTCTCCCTCTACACCACCCAGTTCCTCCTGGTCCTCATCCATACCTACTCCATTTTTATCATCATTAGAAAACAAACAGGCTAATAATGAATAGTAATAAAGTAAAATGTTATAAAATAAGATGCAGACAAACAAAAAAATAGGAATAGGAGAAAACAATCCAGCAGAATGAAAAAATCCCCCACTAAATAAATAAATAAATAAATAAATAAATAAATAAATCACAGGAAATAGATGTAGGTGTAGGAAATGTTGAGCTTGGTGATCATTCAGGAGTCCCATAAAAACATAAAACCAGAAGACCTAATATATAGACAAAGGATTTATAGAGGGAAAGGGGGAGAGAGAGGGAAGGGAGGAGTTGGAGAGGGGGAAGGGAAGAGTTAGAAAGAGAAAGGAATAGAGAGAGAAAGGGAGGGAGAGAAAGGGAGGGAGAGACAGACACAGAGAGACAGAAAGAAAAACAAAACTACAAATAAATGCCTAAAATTTTGAAAATGAAATAAAAAAAGAAAAAGCTGAGACATGGCATGTAACAAAGAACCCTCACAGTTGCTATTGTGTTGGCTTTCCATTAACTGTTTGTTGCTAGCCACACAGCCTATTCTTAGGAACTATTTACTTCCCCATTAAGACTCCACTGGATAAAACTGAATTTTCATTTGCAAAAGGTTAAAAATTGAAGATGGCTTCGGGATGGCGACGTGCGTTTACGTCTCCTTTCAATTCTATTACTGCATTTGGTTCAGACCCATGCAGGCCCTGTTTCATTGTGCTTTAGTCTGTGAATTCATAAGTATATCAGTCCTGTTGTGTTTAGCAGGACTTGTTTCCTTGATGTCCTGGCTCTTTCTGCTTCTTGTTCTGCAGAATTCTCTGAGTCTTGACAGGACCATCTCCTTTAGAGCAAAGTGTTCTACAGACCCTCACTCTTTGTATATTGTCTGGCTGTGAGTCCTGTTGCAGGACTAAGCTTCTCTGATGATGGCTGAGCAAGGCACTAATCTATGTGTATATCAGAATGTCCTTAGAAGCCACTTTGCCATTTTGTTCCTTTTGTAGTAGCATTTGGCTTTACAGTAGATCCCTGTTTTATTTCATCTCAGATTTGTGGCTGCTCATGAATTGTTCAGTGTGTGTTCCATCTAGTACAGTGGGCCTTAAGACAAATAATATATTGGTTGGTTATTCCTACAAGCTTTGTGTCACCACTGCCCTAGAATATCTTGCAGACAGGTCACCATCATAGAACAGTTTTTAGCTGAGTTAATATTTTACATTTATAGATAGATATAATTCATAGTACCTTCTAGTACACAAACGCTACCATGTTGGGATGAAAGCTCTTGGTAGGCACCAGTTTGACTTCTTCCTGTTCAGAATTGTATATGTATTATCTTCAACAATACGGCCTTGTGGTCAGTTTGTGGAGAGAGCTACTTATAGTATTGGCAGCAGCTTGTGTTGACCAACAACTCAATTTGATGTACCTCATTTCTGGTACTAGAAGCTTTATTTGCTGACAAGGTGCTCTGTCTTCCTCATCATTTGTCAGTTTCCTTTCAATCACCCTGAACATGCCTTACTTCAGATGCTAAGTAGAGTGAACCTGGTGAGTACTTGGATGGGAGAATTCCAGGCAGGGATGCTGTTTCTTTTGCCTTAAATGTTTTGTCTTATTTCTAATGCTAATATTTCTATTGTTGATGTCTTCTATGCTGACAAAGTCATGTTTATGGCCTTTAATTATTTATATAGAAACGTATCTTTATTAAGACTTGGTTATAATTTTTTTTGTGTTCTGACAGAAGCATACTATTTATTTATTTTTGATGTATGCCTTTAATTAACCTGAAAATGATTATCTCTGGTGACACTGAGTCTGTGCCAGTGTATATTTATTTATTATATAAATTAGTGATTGTCGCATCAATACATTGAATAGCCTTTTCCTTCCCAACGCACCTTAAATTTCCCATTGGTTTTATTTGGATATAATTTTAAGATGTGTACTACTTTATTTCTGAACTTCTTTTTTCATTTAATTCATTCACTTATCAAACCTTATCCCAACACATTCATGCACTAAATGATAGCATTTAAAGTCACTTATTATTATCTGAAAGCTAAAATGAGTTTTTAGATATTTAAATGTGGTGTGCTTGCATGCGTGCCTGTATGTGTATGTGTTTGAAGGTATGTGTGCGTGTGTGTGTGTGTGTGTGTGTGTGTGTGTGTGTGTGTGTTTGTAAAAAAGAAAAGAGTTTTGAGGAGAAAGAAAATTTTTCTTTTCAAATTTTTTGAAGTTATTATTTATTACATATGTAATTGAATTGGCTACACAAAATTTATGATACCTGTTCTTTGGTTTGTATTTAGAGTTCTTTAATATAAGTACTTAGAAATAATTTTTTAAATTATTTTCAGCTGAGTTTGTCCCTCCAAAACTTATGCTGAAATGTCAGCCCCTTCTTCAATTTTGGATGTAAAAAATTAATCAAACTATGGTATTTAGAGGTTAGATCTTTAAAAGTTATCCATACAGGACCGTCATTGAATGCTACTGGCTTTATAATAAAAAGGAGGAAATCTGGACATATATGCTTCTTGTTGCTTGCCACATGTAGCACTGCTTATAACTGTGTCAGCCAGCAGCCCATCATAGGTCAGCCTCTCTATGCTCAGTGGGACCAGACATACACATTATACCATCATCTTCATAATCTATCTGTGTCTAACTTACAATAAATGAACTAATATTGTGTCATTGACAAAAGCTATAGTTTCGTGGAATGGGAATCTATACTGATTTAATTATTTTCAACTACTATGGTTCAAATATTTTATAGAATTACAAATGTTTTTTCTTTGTGCTGTTTATCATTGTGATGTATAAAGTATGTTTCCATGTCTGAAAACCCATGAACAATTCTTGATAATTTTGGAAAAAGCTGCAGCATTTCTTAGATCCTTAAAAAAGATCATACAGTTACCAAGGATATTGGATCTGCCAAATGTATTGATCTTCCAATCTGTTAGTTAATTTGCATCTAGTCTGTCTTCTCTATCTTTTAATTTCTTCCTTTCTTGGCCTTTGGTTTTAGTTTTGACAATATAAACTAAGAATATCCGTGTGATAATATTTCATTTTATTAATTCACTAAGTTACTTGGCTTACAAGTTTTCATAATTAGTAACATTTATTTCTCCCATCCCAATTTATACATTCTGAATACACTTCATAAATCCTAGAGCCGTGTTTACACCACTTTCTCTTGCAGAGACTGTATTTGCTTCTAATGTTCACATTATATTTGAAGAACTAAATTATATTAATGTCACCACAATCAGGAAAATTATTAACTGTGGCCAAGCACCACTTGTCTGAGCATCCTTCTTTTATAATGCGTTCATTTTCACATTTTATTTCTGTCATTTTGTTGCCGACTAGACGGGTAATCCTCACCAGGGTTCTGAGTGATCAGTAGTATCCGGACATAACCAGGCATTGGCTTTATTCTTTTCCATTTTATATTAGTCACTGTTCTTCAGAGTGATACTCTCTCTGTATATCAGTATACTGATACTCTCCATATCTTCAGTAAATATAGTCTGATGAGAACAATTTTAGATCACTTTGGCTGTTTGAAAACTTCTCTTTTTTTCAAAGGCAAAGTTTATCTGCTTAAAAATAATAGCAACACTTTTGTTAAATATTTGATATATTATTTAAATAGTCTATATGCCTTAAGGAGCTTCTGAGAATGACTGGTAAACTTTCCTCGGAGAGGTGTCTAATCTGCCTTCCATGTTATTGTGTGAATAGGCTACCAGCTCCAAATAGGTCTCAGATACCAGAGGTTTCATTCTTCTTTTTATTTATTTTAGTTTAGTTTGTAGTTTTAAAAAGGAAATATTTAGTTTTGGCCTATTCTTTCAGTCCATCTTAGCAGGAGAAGACATGTCAGTTCATAGCAGCTTACGTCATTGCAACCAAGAGGAAGACAGACACAAGTTCTCTACTTGGGGTTCTATACATGCCCTAGTTTGTGTGATATTTACACCAACATTTATTACAGATCTTCCCCTTTGGATAGTCTTCTCTTGAAATACCATCATAGATGCACTCAGAGTGGTGATTTACTAATATTCTAGGCATTCCCAATTCAATCAGGTTGATACAATTAACAATCACAAGAATACCACAGTTCAACTTATTATCCAAACGCATTTTCCTGAGTTTGTTTTCTTTTATTGAAAATGGATGGGGATCACATATGTATTGTAAATAAAAAGTTCAACAAAATAAATATATATACTGAAAAAAGTAAAGAATGGATATGCTTTTATGAAGTATATTCAGTTTGCAGTTTCTTCTCCAATAATACCACTGAGATACATCTTATTCTCTGCCCTACCATCAGAATCCATACCCTTTTGTCTCTCATTAGAAAACAGGTTTTGGGCTAGTGATATGGCTCAGTGGTTAAGAGCACTAGCTGCTCTTCCAGAGGACCAGAGTTCAATTCCCAGCAACCACACAGTGGCTCACAACCATCTGTAATGGGATCAGATGCCCTCTTCTGGTGCACCTGAAGAAAGCTACAGACTATACACAAAAGAAATAAGTAAATCTTTAGAAAAAAAGGGTTCTTATTTTAATTTATCATATTATTTTATTCTTTGTCCTATATCTTAGCTGGAGCATAATAAATGCTCTTGAGTCAGAAGCAACTGTGACTTTCTAACATGCATTACTGTAAAATGATTATTTTTCTTTCAAGCTTTGTTTTCAAAAATTTACAGTAATTTTAAAAATGGAAATAGATGATTACGCATGTATTTTTTTGGTGGACTCCATTATAATACTGCGAGCTAAGTATCTTTATAGTTAAGCCTTGAGACTCTTCTTCAAGTAGCACTTTAATTTTTCCATTCCTGAATTATTTCCAGTCATTCCTGCTATGTCTTGTGAAAAATGAATTCTGAATAGATAAGACATTATTTAAATCTTTTAAAAATTTTAAACTTTTTAAAAATACTTGGTTTTCACCCCTTTCTCTATACATGCTTGCTTTAATGCAACCCCATTAGTGTCTAATACAAATATGCTTTCATTTTTGTTTTTTTTAATGTATTTTAATTCCTTTAACAAGATACTGATATTTTCATTTATTGAAATTCTATTGGATACTTTTAGAAATTTTTGATTGTTTTTTATTACCAAACTATTTTGTCATTCTGTCTTAATAATCCCTAGAAATGTCAAACAAAAAAATTTACAAAATCAGTTTGATGGTAATGTTCTTATGTCCTTCTAACATTATTGAGAACAAAGAGATTTAAAAAAATATTTGGAACAAGAAGGAAGACATTGTTCTTCCAGCTTAACCCACTAGCCATCAGTCATAAAGCAATATAATAAAATGATAATGGAGATTAACCAAAAAATCCTGAACAAAAATAAAAGGGAAAGATAATGAGTTGAGATGTGTATGTACTCCTCTTCACATATGTGGATGTCTTATAATTTGAGAAAGATTTTTTTTTAAATTGACAGCCATTCACATGAATTTTTTCTTCAAATCAAGTATCTATAGAGGATTTTTAATCCAGCAACATGGGTGGTATGGCAAGGAATGGAATTCAAAGCCTTTCTACATCTATATGATCAAGCCAGAATGCAGACACACCCTGGATTACAGTAGTATGATCTTGCTGGAATGAAGAAATACCCTTATTGAATAACTTTAATCCATTACAATGAAGATTTAGTTTGCAGAAGGAAGCAGCCATGTTTGAAAGTAATCTCTAACTGAAAAGCAGATAAAGGGACAAATCAGAAAAAGATTTGACAGAACAAATCAGAGATCGAATATTTTCAACTCATAAGAGAACATCTCAAGAATAAGCTAGTTTCTCAAGAGTAGCTAGAGAAAGAAACAATGAGGTTGGGCAGTTTTACAAAAACAGGTTGCAGAGATAATAATGTTGCTGGACATGGGTGAAGAAAAAATGAGCCAGACAGTGAGAAGGAACTAGAACATTAGAACAGATTGCTAAAGTTTTTATGAGACCAAGTAGAACAATTCAGTCAGAAACCAAGAGATTCTGAATTGAATCAGTCAGCTTAGAGGATTAGGTTGTACATAGGTTTGATATTTTTAGGCCCAGGACTAAGAATAATCAGAATAGAGAAAGAAATACTGTGAAATGAACCGAAGCCTAGCATCTATCTATCTATCTATCTATCTATCTATCTATCTATCTATCTATCTACCTATCTATCTCTACCTACCTACCTACCTACCTACCTACCTACCTACCTACCTACCTATCTACTCTGTTTGAGATTGGAGATTATTATTATTATTATTATTATTATTATTATTATTATTATTTATTATTATCATTAAAAATATTTTTTCTCTTATAGAAAACATCCTGAACACAGTGTCCTCTCCCTTCTCTCCTCCCTATCCTCTCCCCTAGGTCCACTTTCCCTTTGCTTTCCTTCAGAAATTAGCAGGGCTTTAAGGGGCAATGACAAAACACAATTAAGGTATGGATAAGATAAGGCAAAAGCCCTCATATCAAGGCTGTAAAATGCATCTCAAATGAAGAAAAAAAAGTCCAAACAATAGGCAAAAGATTCAGAGACATGTTGCTAGGCATCCCCCAAAACTCCAAGGTAACAGCCATAGCATACATGCAGAAGATCTGATGTAGACTCACTAGACTCATAGTAGTCTAGTGGAGAGGCAGGCCTCAAGCCTATCTACTCAGTCTCTGTGAACTCATATGAGCCTTTCTTTGCTGATTCAGTGGACCATGTGGTCTATGTATCCTCCATCTACTCTGACTCCCATAATCCCTCCTTCCCTACTCCCAAGGAATTCCCTGAGTTCTGAATGGCACAGCCGTATGGAGACTATCAAGTGAGACTCTCTTCCCACTTAATGTGTAGTTATATGTCTCTGTAAATGCTCTCAATTACTTCCTGAGAAAGTCTTTCTGATGACCATTGAACAAGGCACCAACCCAAGGTCTCTTAGTATAAGGCATGGGCTCCCTCTCATGCCATGAGCCTCAAGTAAACCAGTCATTGGTTGGCTATTCCTGCAAGTTCTGTGACATTACTGTGGCATATTGCAGACTGAAGGTTTTGTGGCTGGGTTGGTGTTTGCGTTTCTATTTTAGATAGCCTGCAGAGTATCTTTCAGCCTCAGATGACAGCATATTGGGGAAGACTTCATGCAGGAACTAGCCCAAGACCTCTAAGTTTAATGAACTTTGTGGATGCTGTCCTCTGCAAAAGAGGCCTGTGCTGTGATTTTTGAGAGTTACCCTCTTTTCTTACATCAGCCTGTTTCTTGACAATCTTCATGGGATCGCCTCAGCCAACAACTCTACCAAATACAACCTGGGCTCACCACAGAAAGCCTTAGTTTGCTGCATAAGATGGCCAGCTCAGGTTTCTTATCCACTGTGACAAGTAGTTCTCAATAGGGTTATCCTCGTAAGTTTTCACTGTACTAGATTTCCATACTGCCCCCCACAGTAGACCCTCAGTTTCATTCATCTCTTCCTGTACTCTCTTCTTCTATTCCCCACCAACATACATCTGTTTCTTCCTGCTCCTGCCTCTACCTGCACCAAGTACACCTGTAAAATCTGCTCTGTTTATCCATCTCTATAGTACTCCTCTTTACCTAACATCACTTTGTCTGTAGATTTAAGCTTGGTTATCATTTACTTAACAGCTAAATCCACATATAAGTGAAAACATGCCATATTTGTCTTCTAAGCATGGTTTACCTCTGCAATGGTTGTTGTTGTTTTTCTGGTTGCATCCTTGCTCCATGCCTTCAGATTTCAGGATGTCATTTTAAATATAGATGAACAATATTCTATTTAAATGAATCACATTTTCTTTATACATTCTTCTGTTGAGGAACATCAAGGTTGTTTCTAATTCCTGGCTGTTGTGAATAAAGGAGCAATGAACATGGTTGATCAAGTGTCTCTGTGATAGGATGAAGTATCTTTTTGTGGTACAGCTATATATTGAACAAACTGGTTTCCATATTGCTGAGGAACTACAATAATAATTTCCATAATGGCTATACAGGTTAGCACTGGACCATCAATGAAGGGCTGTTGCCCTTGCTCCATGTCTTCCCCAGAATAAACCATCACTTGTATAATTGATCTTACAATTCTGACAAATGATTATATCCTAATATAATCTGAAAATAGTTTTGATTATTATTCCCTTGATGGCTAAGAATGATGAACATGTGCTTCTCAGCTATTAGCTATTACTCTATTAAGAATTTTCTATATAGATCAGTTTTCAAATTTTTAATTAAAATATTTAGCTTTATGGTATATAGTTTCTTTGAAATCTTTATATACTTTGGATATTATCCTCTATAAAATGTAAGGCTAGTAAAATCTATTTCCATTCTGTAGACTGCTGCTTTTTCCAATTGATGGCAGACTTTGTCTTACAGAAGTTTTCAGTTATGTGAGGTCCCATTTTTAAATCGTTTATCTTAGTGCCTGCACTATTAGTACTTTGTTCAGCAATTTGTCTCCCATGCCAATACATTCAAGGTTATTCCCTGCTTTCTCTTCTCTCAGTGTGTCTGGATTTACTTTGAGGTATTTAATCTACTTGGACTTAAGTTTTGTACAGGGTGATAAACATAGGTCTATTTGCATCCTTCCACATGCAGACATCCAGTTTAATGAGCACCATTACTATTGCTGTTGTGATTTCTTTATAAAAATTAAGTGTATACATGCGTATAGATTTATGTCTGGGTCTTCAGTTTGATTCAGTCGATCAACGTATCTGATTTTAGCCAATATATTGTGGATTTTATTGTTATAGCTCTGTAGCACGATTTGATATCAGGGATGATGATACCTCCAGCAGATCTATTTATTTTTCAGACTGTTTTAGCTATCTTATGTCTGTCTGTCTGTTTGTTTTCCACATAAAGTTGATTATTGTTCTTTCAAGATCTATAAAGACTTTCATTGGAATTTTGATGGGGATTGCGTGAAATATGTAGATTGTTTCTGGTAGGTTGGTCACTTTTATTATGTTAATACTAATTCATGTTCCCATCTTATAATATCTCCAATTTCTTTCTTCAAAGACTTGAGGTTTTTGTTGTTAATATCGTTGTTTGTTTTTGTTTTTTATACATGTCTTTCACTTGTTGATTGTAGTTACCCAAAATATTTTATGTTATTTGAGGCTATTGTGAAGTGTGTTTTTTTCACTAATTCTTATTTTTTACTCATTTCTCATTTGCATATTGGAAGGTTACTAGTTTTGCTGTTGTTTTATTTTGTTTCAGTTATTCCTGTATCCTGCAGCATTGCTAAAAGGGATAATAAGGTCTAGGAGTTCCCTGATGTAATTTTAGAGTCATTTATGTATATTATCATATCATCTACAAACAATGATAATTTGACTCTCTTTCCGATTTGTATCTTCTTGACCTCCATCAGATGTTTTACTGCTCTAGCTAAGTTATCAAGTACTATATTGAATTGATATGGAGAAAATGAATAGCCTTGTCTTGTGCTTGATTTGAATAGAATTGCTTTGAGTTTCTCGCCATTTAATTTGATGTTGAATATAGGCTTGTTCTAAACTGCCTTTATTATATTTAGATATGCCTGATACACACACACACACACACACACACACACACACACATACATATATATATATATATACATATATATATATATATGCTAATTTTTTGTACTTTGTATTCTTTTTTATTTGATATTTTATTTATTTACATTACAGATTTCATCCCCTTTCCCCATTTCTCCTCCCTAGAACTCCCATGCTATACCCCCTCTTCCTTTATGCTTTTATACCATTTTGATTACATGCATGTATTAAGGTCAGTTCTAGGTTGAGGATCTAGCAATACAATAGATGCAAATAGCTGCAGAACAAGCAATACAATAAACATAGTCAAATAAAACAAGGCATTAAACCGAGTTTTGTGAACACTCCCATTGTCACTGTTTCTAAAAGCTTACCAGGATGACTAAAGTATCTGAGCCTACTTCTCTATCCTAGCTCAAAGTCATTTTCATGTCTGAAGCCTACTTCCTTGCTCTGGCCTAAAATTTAGATTCCTGTCTGAAATTACTTCTTTGTTCTGGTCTAATATTTAGATTCTTGTCTGAGATTACTTCTTTGTTTTAGCCTACGATTTAGACTCCTACCTGTAATCACTGCTTTGTTCTAGTCTAATGTCAGATTCCTGCTTGAAGCCTACTTCATTGTGCTTGGCCAATATTATATTCCTGTCAAACAGCCCCTTTCCTTGTCCTTGGCACATGTCAGCTTATTGCTGAACAGCCCCAAAGGTTCTCTACCTCTGCCCCTTTTTTATTTCATTAACAAGACTGAGCCTATCTTCTGTTGTTCTGCAAAGAATGCCTTCCTTACCCATAATGGAACATGCATTATCAAAGGCAATGCACTTATGTCTTAGGTTGGTAAGGCTCTGTGCAGAATCTTACCTGTCCTTGGCTCGCCAGTCTGTTAATTTAATAACTCTGTCTAGGGGTCCATTTTCAGGTTTAAACCATGTACTTTGACTGTCAACATGTTGATGCATCAAAGGTCAACAGAGCAGCAGTCTTTAAATTCATAATCTCAATATGCAAAGTTAACACACCCAGAGAGGTGTTGGGATTATGACAAATATTCTACAGGTATCTTTAAACTTTTCTCTAATTATGATGACAATCACTGTGAATTTCAAAAGTAACACTACTCCAATGATATTTGTCATGACACTTGGGATGGCTCCTATCTTTTGAACACTGAACCTCCTTCTGATAATTTGAATGGGTTATAAAGCATCATTCATTGTTTCAGATACCCATATAAATCCTTTTGTATACTCAATATATTAGTGACATTTTTTTGCTAGATGGTTAACAAAAGTAGGTGTCTTAACTCCTTGTGTCAATGCTGTTGCAGAAGCAGTGGTGCTAGCAATTAATTTGGAATAGGTAATTAAAGCTATTATATCAACAATAATCAAGCCTGCTACCATCTTGCTTCTGCTTAAAGCCTAACGCACCTCTTCCAGCACTTTCTTTGTCACTGAGTTGTATGCAGCAAAATGCTGGGGCCTGTTTACCTATTCAGTCACTTAGCCTATGTCTTTTTATTGAGGAATTGAGTCCATAGATATTAAGAGATATTAAGGAGAGGAGATTGTTGCTTCCTGTTATTTTTGTTATTAGTGGTGACATTGTTTGTGTGGCTATCTTCTTTTGGATTTCTTGGAAGAGAATTACTTTCTTGCTCTTTCTAGGGTATAATTTCCCTCCTTGTATTGGAGCTTTCCCACTATTATCCTTTGTAGTGCTGGGTTTATGGAAAGATATTGTGTAGATTTGATTTTGTCCTGGAATATCTTGGTTTCTCCATCTACAGTAATTGAGAGTTTTGCTGGGTATAGTAGCCTGGGCTGGCTCTTAGGTCTGCCTTTATATGTTACTTGCCTATTTTTCTTACTGCATTTAAGATTCTTTCTCTGTTTTGTGCATTTGGTGTTTTGATTATTATGTGATGGGAGATATTTCTTTTCTGGTCTAGTCTATTTGGCATTCTGTAGGCTTCTTGTATGCTTATGGGCATCTAGTTCTTTAGGTTACAGAATTTTTCTTCTACAATTTTGTTGAAGATATTTATTGGCCCTTTAAGTTTGAAATCTTCACTCTCATCTATATCAATTATCCTTAGGTTTGGTCTTCTCATTGTGTCTTAAATTTTCTGCATGTTTTGTGTTAAGAACTTTTTGCCTTTTGTGTTTTCTTTGACAGTTGTGTCAATATTTTCTATGATATCTTCTGCACCTGAGATTCTCTTTTCTATCCGTTATATTCTCTTGGTGATGCTTGTGTCTATGACTCCTGATTTTTTCCCTAGGTTTTCTATCTCCATGGTAGTTTCCCTTTGTGATTTCTTTATTGTTTCTACTTCCATTTTTATGTCCTGTATGGTTTTGTTCAATTTCTTCACCTGTTTGGTTGTATTCTCTAATAATTCTTTAAGAGATTTTTGTGTTACGTCTTTAAGGGCTTCTACTTGTTTACCTGTGTTTTCCTCAATTTCTTTGAGAGTGTTATTTATGTCCTTCTTAGAGTCCTCTATCATCATCATTAGAAGTGATTTTAAATCTGAATCTTGCTTTTTAGAAGTGATATGGGAAATTAAGGACTTTCTTGTGTGGGAGAACTAGGTTCTGATGATGCTAAGTACGCTGGGTTGCTGAGGCTTATGTTTTTGTGCTTCACCATCTGGATCTTTTTAGTGCTACCTGCCCTGTCTCTGACTGGAGCCTGTCTTTCCTATTTTCTTGGTTGTGTCAGAACTGTGTGGGGTGTGTGTTGCTACTCGGGTTAGAGCTAAAGCCCAAGATCTGCTCAGTCCTCAGGTACAGACAGGAAGGAACCAGTGCTCCACACCAGGAGTGAATTCCTACATCCTAGTTGGTCTCAGTTACTCCCTGTTTGGGGCTGGTGTTGCTGTCTCCTTACCTAAGATACTACCCATGTTAGAGCTCCTGGAAGCCCTGCTCCCTTGGGTTCTGTGAGATTGGGTACAGAGCTGCCACCTGGGATCTGCTCAGTGCTCGGGCACAGACTGGAAGGAACCAGTGCTCCAGGCCAGGAGTGAATTCCTTGGTCCCAGTGGGTCCCAGTTACTCCCTGTTTGGGATGGGTGTTGCTGTGTCCTTATATAAGATACTGCCAGGATTAGAGCTACTGGGAGACCCGCTTCCTCTGGGTTCTGTGAGATTGCCTGGTATATTCTTAATCTCTAATACTTTCATCAACACAGGTTGTTTTTTTCTGAAAGGTCTTTTTGCATCAAAGAGATGATCCTGTGTCCTGTGAGAATTTTCTGATTGTTTGATTTTTTCATACTTTCAGTTTATTTATGAGATTACATTCATTTATTTTTGGATGTTAAAACATTTCTATATTTCTAGGATAAAGCTTTCTTGGGTTAAATGTTCTGTGAATATCTATAAATCCATTTGTCCTATAATGTTTGTTAATTTCACTATTATTTTATACCTTTAGCCTAGATGACCTGTCAATTGCTAAGAGTTGAATAGTGAAGATTGCTATGCATGTTTACCAGTGTTTGAGGGTAAATTTTTGATTTAAGCAATAGTAGTGTTACTTTTACAAATGTGGGTGCCCTTGTGTTTGTGCAAAGATGTTGAAACACCATCTTGATAAATTCTTTTCTTTCATGAGTATGCAGTGTTCTTCCTCATCTGTTTTAATTAATTTTGGCTTAAAGTTATTTTGTTCTGTATTAAAATGGCTACACCAGATAGGATCTTATGTTCATTAGCTTCAAATATTCTTTACTCTGATGTAACCTCTACACTTGGTGTTGAAGTGGGTTTCTTATATGCAGCAGAAGGATGGATCCTCTTTTTCCATTCGTTCTGTTAGTCTGTGCCTTTTTATTGGGTGACTTGAGATGATTGATAGTTATTGAAAGAAGTCAATGAACAAGAATTATTAATTACTGTTACTTTGTTGTGGTTCGTAGAAGCAATGGTGGTGGTGGTGGTGGTAGTGGTGGTGGTGGTGTGTATGTATTTCCCTTCTTTAGATTTTTGCCTGTGATTTTATGGGAGTAATTAACCTTCTTGGGTTGTATTTGTTCTTCTAGAGCATTCTATAGAGGTGGGTTTGTAGATAAATATTGTTTAAAATTGACTTCATTATAAAATACCTTATTTTCCTCATATATGATGATAGAACATTTTTCTGAGTACAGTAATCAGGGTTGGTGTCTTTAGTCTTTTGCAGACTACTGCACATTTGGACAAACCCTTCTGGCCCTTAGAGAAATCAGGTGCAATTCTAGCAATCTGCTTTTATATGTTACTCAATTTTTCCTCGAAGTTATTAATATTCTTTTTTTGTTCTGTATGTTTAGTGTTTTGATTATTACATAGCAAGCGGGCTTTGTTCTCTGGTCCAATCTACTTGGTGTTCCTTACTTTTCTTATACCTTTGTAAGAGTGTCCTATTTTAAGTTAGGAAATTTTTCTTCCATAATTTTGTTGAAATATTTTCTGGGCCTTTGAGCTTGAATTCTTCCCCTTCCTCTATTCTTATTCTTCTTATGTTTGTTGTTTTCAAAGTGTCGCTGATGGAGGTTTTGTGTGAGGATATTTTTTTAACTTAATGTATTCTTAGACTGATATATATATATATATTTCTTTTATCATATCTTGAAGACCTGAGATTCTGTCTTTCATCACTTATATTCTAGTGGTGAAGCTTGCTAGTATATTTCTTATTTATATTCATAATCTTTTGTTGCTTGAATCCCTTTTGTTTGTGTTCTTAATTCAATTCTACTTCCATTTTCAAGTCTTGAAAAGTTTTATTTTTTTCTGCAGCTGGATAGCTCTAAGGTATTTATTCATTTCCTCTGGTGTGTGTGTGTGTGTGTGTGTGTGTGTGTGTGTGTGTGTGTGTGTTTGTGTTTATGTGTGTGTGTGTGTGTTTATGTGTTTCCTGGCTTTCTTTGATATTTATTTATTTTCTCTAATTTCTTATTTGTGTTTTCACGGATTTTTATTGGATTTACTAATTTCCAATTTAAGAACCTCTACCATCTTTATGTAATTGGTTTTAAAATCTTGTTCTTGTGCTTCAGCTATGTTGGAATATTCAAGAACCTTAGCTATCTTGGAATATTCCAGACTTCCTGTGGTAGGATAGTTGAACTCTGGTGAAAATACTGTCTTGGCTGTTATGATTATGCTCTTATTTTGGAGTCTAGGAACCTGTGTTTGGGGTGATTATAGGTCTAAGTGATGATTTCTGGGTTTACCTTTATTAGGTGAGTGTTTTGCTTCTTGGTTTCTTTTTCCGGTCTGGATTTTCAGAGATTGTTGGCTATGTAATGCCTGTTTTACTGGCCTGTTTGCTTGTTGTGTTAAGAATATAAAGAATCTTTTCTTTATATGTTTATAAAGGCAGAGGAGAGACAGTTTCTGTAGAATACAGTGGCTATTTTGATAGGATAGAGCAAGGCTGCAACTGGTCTTCTGTTGGAGCACTAAGGACAGCTCTGAGGATTAGGTCTGGAGAACCAAGAGAGCAGAGTAGGTGAATGGGCACCCTACCCGGTCTTCTGTTTGGCACAGCCTGTGGTTGAACATCTGATGTCCATCTGAGTTGGGTGCTTTAACAGTGACTAGGAGGGAAAGGGAAGCCAGTGATGGATGGTCTGTAGGATTCACAGGAGGCATAAACTGGGAGGAAGTAAGGTGTATTCTAATGCATCTCTATAGATGACACTCCATGTAGATTTTTTTTAAATGAAAATAAAGAAAACAAAAACTAAGCATATGCAGTGAATTTAGAATCTGGAAGATAGACTAATATATAAAATTATTAGAAATTTATTTTTCCAAATTGTTAGGACCAAAACCTAGAAATCAGCTGAACAGAAAACACATTTTCTTCTTTAAAATGTGATATTTTCTTGATTTTCATTCTGCAGAGGAGTTGTCATGATTTCTGTTACCAGACAATATCTTAAGTTTAAGTCAGGAAATTCTGACCTGACTGAGCAAAACTCAAATGTTTCCATCAATGAAAAACTGACTTCCACTGTATTTTTTCCCTAAGATCATCCTAAATAATTGGCAATTAACCTTAGAAAGTTTCCTATCATTTAACTTTTGTTATAAACATTGTTCTAAAAAAGTCATTTTTTAATATTAATGAATGAGACAGACGGACACTTTTAATGATGTTAAGATGACCAATTAAGCACTGGGTCAAAGAGTCATCCTGAGGACCTTGGTCTCTGCATGTTGGATCCTTGCTCACTGAGGGAGCCTAATATAAAGTGTTAGAATTTATAGAAGAAAAACCTGATATTCCTGGCATAATGTGTGTATGTCCTTTTCTATTATCTCCAGAAAATGACCCTTGTTCTTTATTGCCACTTTATTCTCCACAATTTTATTGTGTTTAAGATAGCTTATTGCACCAAAAGTAAGTATTAAACATAGAATGCTTCACACTGACTAATGCCTGATAGATACTTTGAGAGGGACTCTATGAGGGAGGGGTCAGAAAGTAGGACAGTGATTAAGATTTTATATATTATATATTATATATTAAATATGTATAATATAAATTATATAACTATATATATGTATATATAGTTATAATTATATATAATGGAGAGATAGAGCAATTATAAACATAAATAAAAATCATGAAATCAATTATACATAATTAATATTCTTTAATAAAGCATTAAAATACAAAGATGTAGAGAAGTAAAAAAGGAGAAGAAAAACAAAATGAAATCTCAAAGTTATAACATTTCTTTCAACAAACCCTCACTGAAAATACTGAGAGCAACAAAATTTGATCCCTTTCTGATGGGAAAATATGGATTACTTCCCAAAATCACAGCCTTTATCAGTGAGACATGGAGTTAGGTAAGCCACTGAACCTCTCTGCTATTGAGTCATAGATTCTATTTGTGTTCTATAAGAATGAGAAATATGTTTTATTATCTGTGTTCTGAATAATATATAATAAAGTCAAATACTAGATTTAGTCAGAGCATTCCAAGGACTCTTGGCTGTATTATTATTGTTTTATGAACCCCGCCCATGCAGTACCCTTGAGAATGGAGACAAGACACACTCTTATTAGGGCAACCTTGTTTTTCCCAGCCACTTTGATTCTCCATCTGCCCACAAGAAAGTGTTTATTCTAAGGACCACTGTACAGTCATACAGACCTTCTAGGTCAAAAGTAGTTTTCAACATAATCATTCTATTGTATCCATGGAGATTTGTTTCCTTGGATTCCCTCAGACACTAAAGTCTTTGCTATTCAATTCTCTTATACAAAAAGGTATAATAGCTATATTTAACCTATATACTTCCACCTTTCAAGCAGAAATAGACATATAACACAATGTAAATGTTGTACAGTTTTATAATACATTGTATATGGGATATTGAGAAAAAAGAAAATATATGTGTGCTGTGCACAGATGTGTTTTTTTAAATGTTCTGTCCATATTTAGTTGGAGACATCAGTGACGATCCTACAGACATGCAATGCATATTGGATGTAATGGAAAAGAAAGAATGTATAAGATACACTACAGTATCAAAATGCACACCACTACCCACCAAAGCCAATAAATTAAAAACTGTGAACTATTAAGATTGTCTTCTCAAGTTAATCAATAGTAGATTGTCACCACGGAAAGTTAAAACCAAACCATCTACATTTTCATTAATTAAAAGTTTGTTTTGGGGAGACTGTAAACCATCAGCTCCTTTAATTTGTTACTATAATTGCTAAAATATAAGTAATACTTGCATTTATTATTAGACTATGATATTAGAATTTATAATTATATATATTATAAATATATAATAATATAATTAAAATAAATATTAGGTTCTGGATTAAATTATTTTACACAGTTCTCAATTTGTTCCAGTAGCTTTGGATGAAAGGATTACATTTCATCCCATTATATTGTGTCTGTGTCTGTCTTGAGAACTACTGACTGTATTTCTGTGCGTCTTTGGGGGAACTCAGTTCTCATACACTGGTTGTCTCCTTTTTGCCAACAATCAGTGTTAGGGCTTTGGTGCTCTCTGACATTATTTAGGATCATTTAGGCATGTCTTTTCATATAACTTTTAATATTGATCCTTCTATACTCACAACTTTCTAGGCTTTGATAGGATCCCATTGAGTGTCCATTAATATATATAAATGCAAATACAACTAGTTACTCTCTAATCTTTTCTGCCCTGTGTAATAAGGTTAAGCAAGGTTAATCCTCAGATTAACACGAAACATCTTTATGGTTGACTAAATACTGTGTTGCTTCCAAAAATATCAAAACGTTCAGTTGTTACATTACATAGCTATTGAAGAAAATTTAGAATTTTCAAGTAAAACGCTAATGATTCAGAGATTTTTAATAAAATTTCTTCTTGAAACGTAATAGTAATCTTTAGCAAAAGAAAAAAAAAACAAAAACAGAAAAAGAAAAATACACTCCAATACCTAACTGCTCTTCCTGATATTCATTTACATATCTTCATTTTTTTTTGAGATGATACAAACAAATCTCAGCTATAGTTGGAGAAGATGATGTTTACCAGGAGTTTATCGGGCAGTTACATTCCCAGCACTCAATAGTACAGTCAAGGAGTCTATCCAGTCACTTGCCTTATCTTTTTGTGACTCTGTCATCAACCAGACCATTTTGCTGTCAAATTAGGCACAGAATGAGGAACATACCTGACACAGAACATTGAACTATCCTGTCCAACAAAATAGACCATGTCTGTAAAACACTCAGTATAATCTGAGGATCTATCATATGGGATTATCTACCTTGGAAGTAGTGTGTATCACGGAATAGAAAACTAGTATCAATGACCTTTTATACTCTTATTTTTTTGTTTATTTAGTCACCTTTTATTATTAAGATGTTGTTTGCAAAGGATTTGGGTGATTTTAAACCTCTTTTATTTTATCCTCCTTGAATTAAACTTCTTTGCCTAGAATATTAGGACTTTCATCCTCTAATCTCTGGAAAATATTTGTTGAGTTTGGTCAGTGCTTTTTAATAAGCGATGGCCTCATCTATGCTCAGAAGAATTAGAATCATATTGTCATTGAACAATTCATAGATACAAATGATTTATAATGATAAAATGTTCTAATTATAGTGAGCTCACTGCAACTTTAAAAACTCTTGGAAGGTTATTCTCAAATTTGTTTGAGAGGCAGACTATGAATTGCTGGTGTTTGCTAATTGGACTTGTGGAAAATACAGAGTAATGATTAGGCACGCCAGAATTCATCTGCCAAGAAACAATTATGAATCCCAGCAGGGAAAAGAAAGACATCTTTCACTCAAAATAGCAAAAGAACCTAAGCAGGGACAGAATTACCAGGAGAAAAAGTCAGTAAATTGAAAGGAGAAAATAACAGACCAATTATGTTAAGAAGGCAAGGAAAAGATCATAGTGACTGTAGCAAAGATGAACTTAGACAAAGAAATAGTAACACAAACTGACTTAGTTACAAAGTCAATTGTTACCTTAGGACTTCTTCTAACTAGAACAGCACTAAACAACCTACAGCAGCTGTTAAATGGGATACAGTATGGGACACTAATCTAAGAGAGACTATATAGTACTTTTGCTATCACAGAATCAGAGAAATTGAACTTGTAAAAGGGAGCAGTGAGAAGAAAGGAGGGAGGAAGAGAGGGAAAGATGGAAAGAGGCGGGTGAAATCTATTTATAAGCCAAGCTGTCAGATAAATTTGAAGTTATCTGAGGTAAGGTTATGATGATTTGAAAATAAATTAATGATGACTCAATACTTTGATACAGACACACATGTGCTTATTTATATTTATTTACTTTAATTAAAATTTAATTACATATTTTATACTTTCCTTTCCTCCCTCCAATCACTCTCTTATTCACATCACTTCCTTTCCAACTAATGATTCTTATTACTGATACACACACACACACACACACACACACACACACACACACACACACGCACACGTTCGCTCATGTAAATATAACCTGCTCTATCTGGTGCTATTTGTGTGTAGATAATTTTGGTGCTGAATACTTTGTGCTGAATAATCAGTTGGTGAACTCAAACCTGGGAGAGACTAATTCTGTCTCTCTCAGTAGTCACTAGTTGTCTCAAGTTCTTGTATTTTTATCCAGAATAGGACTTGAGCAGGATTTTTAAATTATTTTTATACTTCATTCTTTCCTATTGAAAGTTTCACTTTGTTTTCAGTTCTAAAATACAAGACTCACTTACCACGAAACTTAACTGGTTCATCATTATCTCTAGCAAATAGACAAGTCATTGGAACATAGTAGAAATCTAATGAATAGTAAATTTTACACATTGCCTTTGCCTAGCTAAAAGCATTTGCAATTTCAACCCTTTGACTAACAATCAACGCTTACTTTTAAGCAATAGAATTGTGTGCACAAAGTAGTCAGGGTGTCTGTAAAATTCTCAACAGCACTTCTCTTTCTACCCACTTTTGCTCTTGATCATAGGTCTCCCTGCTCATAAGTAGCAGATTTGTAGCTTGACCTTTATGTGGGTCCTGAACAACTGGAGCAGGGGCTGTCCCAAAAGGTGTTGCCCGTATGTGGGATGTGTTTAACTAGCTAGGCTGCTTTGTCTGTCCTCAATGAGAATGGAAATATAGTCTTGCAGAGACTTGAAATGGGAGGGATACCCATGCTGGCCTCCATCTGCCCAGAGGTCAAGGGAAGGAGGGAGGGGGAGAAGGATAGTGGGAGAAGGTGACCAGAAGGGGTCCAGTGGATGGGATATAAAGTAAATAAAAAATAAATTTATAAAAGATGGAAAATAAAAGTGCCTGATCACCATTACTTAATGCTAAATTAATCTTCTCTCCAAAAACAATATCAGGATTTGTCATTCAGTTTTCCTATTTATGTTTTTTGCTGTGATCTTTTCATGTTTAGCATTTTATTTATCTCTTAGTTTTTGTTTTGTTTTCTATACCTGTTATAAACACCAAGAGCAAACTGAAGAGGAAAAAGTTTATTTCAATTTACTGTTTATAATCCTTCATGAAAGTATGTCAGGGCTGGAACTCAAGAAAAGACCCGAAGGCTAGAACTGAAAAAAGAGGCCATGAAGGAATGCTACTTACTGGTTTGTTCCTAATGACCTGTTCAGCTTGCTTTAGAATAAAACCCAGGATTGCCTGCCCAGTGATGGCACTGCCCACAGTTGGCCAGGGCCTCTCACATCAATAGAAAAAATGCTATCTACAGGTCAGTCTGATAGAGATGTTCTCTCAACTGACATTTCTTCTTAGAAGATGACTCTAGCATGTGTCCCATTGACAAATGAAACAATGACTGCCACCGTGGGTGTTTTCAACATATATCAGTATATTAATAGACTTTCTAGACTTCAGACAAAAGACAACAGTGTCAGCTTACACGGGAGAAGTATTAATTTCATTTGGTGTTTTAAGACTTTCACTCCAAGTTTAATTGTGTTATCTTTTGACTGATGGCTAGGATGAGCATGAACGCAGAAGCAATAGAAGAAGAAACTTCTCCCTTCAGCAAGAAGCAAAGGAAGATGGAAGTGGACCAAAGGCCTAAGGTTCACCATAACAGCCTGCCCTAGTGTCTCAGTTCCACCAGCTCTCATAAGCACTGAAAACTGCCAAAAAGCTGTTCGCAAATTGGTTTTGGGGAGAAACTTCAAATAAAAAAATCTGATGAATTATGCCTGTCCTTTTCCCAAAGAATATCTCTCTCTATCATTTTGGCTATTTTCTAACCTACATTCACTGTCACTTTGTAAGCCTAAAGATACTCCTAACAAATAATCTATGGATGACATTTTCTTCCAAGTCTTGAATTTTGTTTTTTTAACTGATTTTTATGAGAAACCTCAGCACTGTAAAGGATTAATTAACACGCTTTTAGATCTGAAACTTTCTAGAAATTTTGGTCATGTTTCTTGAGAGGGGAAATGTTTTGTTTATTTTTCAAAAAATTAACTGCTTCTTGATTTTTTTTAAAGAGAGTATGTTCTCAGATAAAGATGGAAACCAGAGTCCTCTACATTCACACTTGTGGACGCATAAGCACACACACACACACACACAGAGAGAGAGAGAGAGAGAGAGAGAAAGAGAGAGAGAGAGAGAGAGAGAGAGAGAGAGAGAGAGAGAGAAACACATGCACAAATACATATTCTAGTTCAAACTTCTTTTATACTTCTTAGTTTTAATTTTAATGCTGGTCCTGGAACTTGGTTGTATAGCAGAAAACATGTTCAATGTGCTTTTCAGAATTGGACACTTTCTCGTAGAATATACCCTTTCTCTTCTCCTTGTATACAAAAGTAAAATTATAATATGTAAATATGCAAATGGTGTATTAGGATGCAAAAATTACCTCACCCTTGCATGATACATTTTTAGCAGCCATGACAACCAAACTAAAACATTAATATAGATCTCATTTTACTTATTTAAAATATGAAAAGATAATTTTTGATTCAGTCCCAAATTTTTCTACAACTTTATGTGTAACCAAGAGTTTTGTGGAAATAAATTGTCTTCCAAAGTTTAGATTTTGAAGTTTAGATTGCTGGCAACAGACACTTTTGTTTAGCTATCTGTTAGTGGGACTATATATGCTATTTTATGCAAATAGTATGGACTATATTATGATCAAAGAGTTCATATATATCAGGCTGAGGGCCTAAAAATTAGTAGTGCTTAATCACTATGTTTAACTGGAATAGACCAAAGCTTTTTGGGGGAAAAATGTAGAAAAATAAGTGACAGAGGAGGATGGGTTTACTGGTTTAACTTACAATTATCTGTATTATTTTAATCTTTATTTTATTGTACTAATTTCTGTGGGCTAATTTTTATATGCACTGTGGCTAAGCAAAAGCCACTGTTTATGTGAAGGGGGGTGTCTGCTAAGAATGTAGAGATGGTAACTTTATGGTTCTAATAAAAATTCCTACATGACTTACTTAAAGCTAAGGTGCATAGTATCAGCTGGTGAAACTATTGCTAATAGAATTAATAAATCTACGACTTTGCCTGTACAAAAAAACAAATGAAATGTTAAACTGGTTTATAATTGGCACTCTTACAGAATACATGAATAAATCAGAAAAACCAAAATGCTGCTCCACATGAATATGAATTCTCTGGGTGAAGTAAAGATTTGTAATGAAATACTCGAGGAAGTTATTTTCTATAACATCTTTGTAGCATATTCACTCAAGAAGGAGCTGTCTTCTTTGTTTTGAGAAGAACTGCCCTTGCCTCTGCTAAGATTTCACAGATCTGCAGAGAGAAACTTTCAGTGTACTGTGATGTGCTGTGTTTTGCATTGTGCGTTGACGTTTCTTTAATTGTCTATTTAGTTTTTAATTTGAAGTTTTTTGAGAGAGGGTCACAAATACCTGGGCTTAAATTCCATAAGAACCTGGATGTGACACTGAAGTCACAAACCAGTGCCACCCTACCCACATTCATTATATTTTAAAATGGAATTCTATCGTGGTTATTTCATTTGAATCGTCACCTTAGATTTTAATTCCACATAAACCAATTATATCATTGAAGAACCTTAGAAAACCCAGTTCCCTACATGTCTTTCTATAATCCCTACACATCATATTCTTAGAAATTTTATTTTCTCACAGAGACTTGGTAATGAATATAGTATATTCACTTAAGAAAAGCCTATCTTCTTTGTTTTGAGTCAGTGTCCTCAGTTCTGTTAAGATGTTATGTATCTGCAGAGAAATACTTTCAGGGTAATGTGTTGTGTTGTATGTTTTTCATTTTGTGTTAATATTCTTCCAATTATCCTCTTATTGCAGTTTTTGAGGTAGGGTGACATATATGTGACCTTAAACTCCCTGGGTACTTGAAGGTGACATTGAAACCACAAACCTTTTCCATCTCAGTAATCAGAACTCCTAAATTCAATCTTGCATTTTATTTCTTTTCTTTAACCTCTATATTCTTTACTTTTTATATTACAGAACATGTAAGAGGTAGAGGTAGAGGGAGAGGGAGAGGGAGAGGGAGAGGGAGAGGGAGAGGGAGG
>JANHMN010000022.1:34672434-34698789 GCA_030674055.1 Rhabdomys pumilio
CACACACACACACACACACACACACACACACACACACACACACACACACAAATCCATGACGTGACTTGTAATTCACTGTGTACACACTGTAGAAGTAAGGCAAAAAAAATTTTATAAAACATTTTATTAAATTATCTTTTAAAAGGTATTTATCAAATTAAGCAAACTGGAAGATGGTGTTCTAAGACTGTGGTATGTTCTATGCTCTGACTTTATTTTTAATCTTGCTATTTCTTACTTTGATTTATTTATCTATTGTGTCATGGTTTTCTATAAGCTTTGCTTTGGCTTCCAGCTTGATTTATCCTGATATACAATATTAAACTACCATGGTGAAAGATGCCTGAAGTTATCTTCTAAATATACCTGGACATGGATTTAGGTGACCCCAATTCAGTCAGATCAAAAACTGGGAGGAGAGATGCCTGCCTCTCCATCTCTGTGCATTTTATATGAGCACCTATTTTTTTTTTTTTACTCTTAGTCTCCTAGCATATTTCACTTTTGATACTGGCATTTGCACAGTCAATAACTGCCTTGGACAATGGCCTCGCTATTGTCATAAGGATAATATATTTTCCCAAGGATGAGTTCTTCTTGGAACAATTTATCCAGTGGCTTAGACTCTCCTGCATCAGAGCTCAGCAGGTCTTCCGGTTTCAACTGTCTGTGAGTCTAAGATTTATTAGGCTATACTCACGGCACTTTCCTTGGGTATATTTCATTCCCTGGCCTCCTGATGGGCTGCAGTGAAAGTCGAGAGAGCTGTAAATGTTATGTCAAACTCATGGATTCCTTAAGTGTACATACTCTGAAAGAAAGATAAATATGCTCAGGCACTCATAATTTCATTATCTTTTCCTAAGTCCTTTGCAGGGTACATAGTATAATAAAAGCTGAATTATAAAAATCTGAAAAAGAGGACACCAAGAAAATGCTGGCCTCAAGGTGTGTTGCTCTTTCTCTTGACCTGCTGTTAAATCTCCAAGGTTTCCTATCTCATTATTCCCACTACTGGCTCCATTCTTCAGCCAATTGCTTTCTGTCTGATCTCTCTGTTCCTGGCTTTCTTTCTATGTTTCCAGCTGGGTTTGGCAAGCTTTGTGCACTAAGAAATGTTCAGAGGAGAGAGAATAGGTGCTGTGGGGTATGCTTGCCCCCGGCACCATTCCAGACTCTGGGTCATGTTCATGGCCTAGACTTTGTTCCCCATGATGTAGTTTCTGAAAGCAGCCCATCAAATACCTGATATTCTCCTTGTGGTGCTTTTAGCCTTCATCTCAAGAGTGATAATGACTTTTTGTTATTTCAAATCCCAGAATGCCTTGTCTCTACCTGATACTACTGCTTCTATAATCTATCATACCTCTATAAGTAGCCCTCCATCACAATATTTTTTATTGCATTCACCGTATATGCCTTTCTGAGAAGATCTTAATTAATGCTGATATTAAGAACCACTCCCTGTGATTTGGACACTGCTAACACTTCAAGAACAGAGACCTTGTATTTATGGATATATTCACCTGCTTTACATTTCTTCTTGCATTGTGCACTCCAGTTTTTCATATAAATGCAATAGTATTTATGGTTATACAATTGAAATATTTTCCTTTACACTGTTTGATTTTATTGTGTAGAGTCTTACATGGCTTCTTTCTGTATTTCACAAGATAATTCATCCTCTGGTGTAGCCTGTGTCTACATGGTCTTTGTTTCCTTATGGCACTATCAGAAACTCTTCTCGTTTTACTGGTGACAAACAACCAACAGAAGGAGAATTAATGGGATTAGAATGAATATGATTTATGGACATTGCTATATAATCTTGAGAGAACCACATCTGTTTCTGTAGTCTGACACTACATCACATTCTTCTGTAAGACATGGGACTTTGAGGAAGCACTTTGTAAATAGACAGATTAGGCTGACCAGAAATCACCAAGGTATTATCTGATTGGTATCCTTTTTTAAAAAAATAAATCATTATATGGATGCAGATTAAACTAATTACCACAACACACAATCATCTCCATCAAAGAAATCGACTAAAAAATCACATTCTGAAAGACCTGGGAAAAATTCAACATAGAAATCTCTAGTATAACATGCATCCAAAGGCATGGGAATTATTTAAAGGTTCAAAGTAATATAAAAAAAAATAGCTTGAGTGACAAAATCATCCAAAAATGTAAACTTTAATTTTTTCAAATCGTATTCTTAATGATGGTTCTTAAAAGCTGAACCTCCCTTTTAGCCTATCACCCACCAGAGGTAAGGGGAATGAAAAGATATGGGGGAAATAGACCTGTTTAGAAAGGTTCTTTGGAGCAACTCCCATCTGTCTTGTCTGGAAATTAATAGTTCAGTTCACAGGTCAGCATCAGCAACTCAGTCCACTCACAAATCCTTCACTGATACACCAGAAGTCTAGTTCTGTAGAGTCGAGTTAGCAACAGCAGTGACAAGACCTAGCAAAGACAACCAGACCTCAGCCTCAGCTTCAGTCAGCAGGAAGGACCAGAAAGAACACCAGAAGAAGTACTTGTCTGTGTCTCTCTTAGAAAAGTGAAGGTAAGCTAAACCACGAGACTCACAAGTGTTACACAGCTAGCTCTGTAAGCAAGCCAAGCTCAGCCAGCCTTCTTCATTTTCTATTTATACCTCCAAACATCATGTGTCCTCCACGGTTCTTGCCTCAGCATGGATCTTTCCTTAGCACACGTCTTGCCTCAGCATGTGCACCTCTTCGCTGACATCACTCTGCCAATCAGCCCAAGTCCAGAGAAGCAGTAATAAACTACACACCCCACCAGAAGATTTTTGGTGAATTTCTCTCTATTTAGATCCAACAAATACAGCTCAATGTGCAATGTAAGGTAGATGAATACATGACATTTTGTTAGCAAAGAATCCCTCATCACATGTCCTTTCCCATGCTTGCTTCAGCAGAACATCTTTTACTTGTGTCTGTTTCAGCTCAACATTCCTTTGAGAGTCTGCCTTTGGTTTTCACCTGTGTCCACTTCAACTAAACATTCCTTTACATGTTTGTCCTAGCAAAACATCATTCAACGGACTTTCAAAAAAAATCCTTAAGTTTCCACTTCACCTATCCTTCAGCTAAATGAGGAACACTTGGGATATAAAAGAACCCAAGGGCTACCATCCTATGCAAAGCCAGAAGGCATTCTCCATGGGTGAAAGTTGAAAACAGCCAGAGCTCCATTCCATTTCAAAAATCTCCAGAACAGTCAGGTTTTTCAGAGTGAACTTTTCTTGTTCAGGCAAGTGATAAACCAGTTTGTATAAACTCCCACAACAAGAAACAAAGAGATATGTTCTTGTTATTTACCTGAATGCCTCCCACTAGAGAGCACTCCTACAGTGGTTGCATAACCAGCCACCAATGAACTTCTGGTAAGTTAAAAATGTCATAACTTCACAAGGGAGAGGCTGGAGGGGAGAAGGAAAGGGAGAATGTTATGTAATTCTAATTCAATTAAAATGTTATTTTTAAATTATAAAATTAAATTGTACATACATAGTGTCAAAAGAAAATAATTAACGGAAAGATTCAAATAACCTAACGACCCATGCATGCTATGATAAAGGAGACACTATATCAAAGAGAATTAGATATATCAAATAATAATAGCAGAAAATGACTAGATTCCAGAATTTGAGATGTATAGAAAGAATTGTGTAACTGTACAGGCTAAAAGTATTCCATTCATACTTTAAATACAACCTCTGAAGAACACAAAAATAATATGAATAAAAAAGATACTTAGGCCATATATTCTGAAAAAGTGCAATATACCCAGTATTCAATAGTGAGCATAACCTTTTTAAAACAAGAACAATTTTGAAAATAAAAGTAATAATCAAATGATTCCATATCTTAAACAAAAGCAAATTCATACTGACAACTGTGGAATACCAAAGATTAACACAAGAACACAGGGAAAAAATGAGATAAAATATGACCTTTCAAAAGCAACTGATGTCGTTCTACTCACAAGCACAATAAGGTAACTGGCAGCTTATTTTTCTGTCCCAGGAGAAGAGACAAAGGAAAAAGCACAGTTATGAGACTCAAGGACAGTAAGTAAAGGAGGAGCCAAAGCATGTTTTGAAGAACACAAAGACAAGTTGAGCAGTTTAATTGTTCTGTTTTCTGTCTACAGAAAACTTCTAAACAATGCTCAAACGTAAGTCAGTAGATGATGATGCAATTACTGATTTGAGGAGGTTCATAGAATTCATGAAGAATGTGGCAGAGGAAATTTTCTGCATGCACATAGGATGTCTTATGTCTACACTGATCCTCTTTAGTCTTGAATTGCCTATTAGTTTACGAACGTAAGATTAACATTCTGCAAGATAAGGTTAACAAGAAATTCACTGAGTTAAAAGGGACACTTTCCATCCCACATGGCTGAGAACCATCCAAATTTCAGACAATAGAAATCTTATCCAACCCTCAGGATATCAGAAAAAAAGAATGGAAAGACCTCCCTCAAGATTCTTCATAGAGCTAGAAAGAGTAATTCTCACATTCATTTGGAATAACAAAAAACTCAGGATAGTGAAAACTATTTTCAACAATAAAAGAATATTTGAGAGAATCACCATCCCTGACCTCCAGCTGTACTACAGAGCAATAACGATAAAAACTGCATGGCATTGGTACAGAGACAGGCAGGTAGATCAATGGAATAGAAATGAAGACCCAGAAATGAACCCACACACCTATGGTCACTTGGTCTTTGACAAAGGAGCTAAAACAAAACCAGTGGAAAAAAGACAGCATTTTCAGCAAATGGTGTTGGTTCAGCTGTGGTCAACTTGCAGAATAATGCAAATTGATCTATTCTTATCTCCCTGTACAAAGATCTCAAGTCCAAATGGATCAAGGACCTCCATATAAAACCAGATACCCTGGATCTAATAGAAAAGAAAGTGAGAAAAAGACTCAAACACATGGCACAGGGGAAATTTTCCTGAGCAGAACACCAACGGCTTACACTCTGAGATCAAGAATCAACAAATGGGACCTCATAAAATTGCAAAGCTTCTGTAAGGCAAAGGAAACTGTCAATAGGACAAAAGAGCAACCAACCGATTAGGAAAAGATCTTTACCAATCCTACATCTAACAGAGGGCTAATATCCAATATATACAAAGAACTCAAAAAGTTAGACTCCAGAGAATGAAATAACTCTATTTTAAAAGTGGGATACAGAGCCAAACAAAGAATTTTCAATTGAAGAACATTTAATAGCCGAGAAGCACCTAAAGAAATGTTCAACATCCTTCGTCATCAGGTAAATGCAAATCAAAACAACCCTTAGATTCCACCTCAAACCAGTCAGAATGGCCAAGATCAAAAAACTCAGGTGACAGCAGATGCTGTCAAGGATGTGGAGAAAAAGGAACACTCCTTCATTGCTGGTATGATTGCATGCTGGTACAACCACTCTGGAAATCAGTCTGGCAGTTCTTCAGAAAATTGGACTTAGTACTGCCTAAATAGGACCTAGCTATACTACTCCTTGACATATACCCCAAAACTGCTCCAACATGTAATAAGGACACATGCTCCACTATGTCCATAGCAGCCATATTTATAATACCCAGAAGCTGGAAAGAACCCAGATGTCCTTCAACAGAGGAGTGGATACAGAAAATGTGGTATATTTACACAATGGAGTACTACTCAGCTACTAAAATCAATGACTTCATGAAATTCACAGACAAATAGATGGATCTAGAAAATATTATTTTGAGTGAGGTAACTCAGTCACAAAAGACCACACATGATATGTCCTCATTGATAAGTGGGTATTAGGCAAGGAAGACCAAAGAATGGTTGCTTCTGTCCTATTTCGAAGGAGAACAAAATAACCAAGGGAAGGGGAGGGTCAGGGTGATGTGAGAGGAAGAGAAGAGGTGGGAGAAGGAGGGGAAGAGTCAGGTATGGGAGAAGATAGAGGATATGTACAGTGTCGGGAAATTGAACAGAGGGTGTAGCAATGGGGGATGGGGAACTTGGGCTAGTAACCAGAAAGTCTCAGATGCCAGGAAAGCAAGAGCCTCCCAGAACACCACAGGGATGGCATTAGCTGAAATACCCTACAAAGGGTATTTCAAAACCCGTGGAGACCATATCCAGAGGATAAGCAATCCCCCAATCCCGTTGAGGGATGGGACCACCCACCCATCTCCAAATGTTAACACGGAATTGCTCCTGTCTAAAGGAAATATAGAGACAAAGAGTGGAATAGAGACTGAAGGAAAGGTCATTGAAAGACGTCCCCACCTGGGGATACATCCCACATGCAGACATCAAACCCAGACACTATTGAGATTGCCAAGAAGTGTTTGCCATCAGGAGGGTGATACAGCTGTCTCCTGAGAGGTTCTGCGAGATCCTAACCAATACAGATGCAGATGCTCACAGCCAATCATGGATTGAGCACAGAGACCTCAATGGAGGAGTGAGGGGAAGGACCGAAGGAGTTGAGGGAAACTTATCTGGCATCACTGGGAGGGGAGACCCTTGGTCCTGTGGAGGTTTGATGCCGCAGTGTAGGAGAATGCTAGTGCGGTGCGTCAGGAGTGGGTAGGTGGGTAGGGGAGCACCCTCATAGTAGCAGGGAATGGGGGATGGGATAGGGGCTTTGCAGAAGGTAAACCAGAAAAGGAGATAACATTTGAAATGTAAATAAATAAAATATCTAATTTTAAAAAAAAAAAAAAAGATTACTTTTTCATCCCCAGTTGAGGGATGGGGCCACCCACCCTCAAAATGTTTAACCCAGAATTGTTCCTGTCTAATGGAAATGCAGGGACAAAAAATGGAGCAGTGACTGAAGAAAAAGCCATCCAGAGACCGTCCCATCTGGAAACAAAAAACTCTGACACTATTTGCTAATGCCAAGAACCACTTACTGACAGGAGCCTGGTATGGCTGTCTCCTAACAGGCTCTGCCAGGACCTGACTAATACACATGCAGATACAGTCAACATTGGAGATTGTCAGACCCCAATGGAGGAGCTAGGGTAAGGACTGAAGGAACTGCAAGGAATTGCAACCTTGTAGGAAATACAACTAACTGGACTGACTACCCAGAGCTCCCAGGAACTAAACTACCCACCAAAGAGTACAGTGGAGGGACCTATGGCTCCAGCCGCATATGTAGCAGAGGATGGCCTTATCTGTCATGAGTGGGAGGGGAGGCCATTGGTCTGGTGGAGGCTTGATCCCTCGGTGTATGGGGATGCTAGAGTGGTGTGGCGGAAGTGGGTGACTGGTTGGAGAAGCACCCTCATAGAGGGAAAGGGAAGGGGGAGTGGGATCGGGGGTTGCAGAGGGTAACTGAGAAGGCAGATATCATTTGAAATGTAAACAAATAAAGTGAATAATACATTTTTTAAAAGATTAGTTTTGTCATAGCAGATGCTCAAACACAAGCCTTGAAAATAACCAGACTGCTGAAATAAAAGTGAATCATTTGTAATGTAAAACAACAAATGCTTTCCTGGCAAATGTTCATTCTCCGTTCCCTATGTCATAAAACACAATACCAATGACAGAACCTAGGAAACAATGCAAGAATGACTGTAATCGGTAAGATAACTGAAAAAAGAAACATTTTTGAAATAAGAAAGATGGAGAGAACTATGCATAAATGATCTTTAAAACAGCTTAAGGAAGCATAAATTCCAAACAGAAAGATGTATACAAAAATATGTATGTTTGAATATTTATCAAAAATATTAGAAAATAAAATAAACCAAATAAAGAAGTATTCCTATAAATGTTGTATAATACATTATTGTTATATTATAATAACATTAATATATACAAGATTCAAGTATACACTTTTCTAGGAAATATTTTTTTAGTTAACAGTGGAGGAATACATAGAAACCCTAAACAAACTAGTAAAACAAAGTGAGATTGGCTTTCTTGCACAAATCTCATAAAATTCTCAGAAATAAAAACAGAAAACTCTTGCCTTATTTTAAAATTTCAATATTAAAGAAGCTTCTGAATATATTCAGCGAAATGAAAACAATAAAAAAGCTACGATGGTCTCTTCTTACTTGTACAAGTGTTTCATCTCTTGCAGCTCAGCAGCGACTGCGTGATCTTGGATGAAGGACTCTGCTAGCCTGTTTTCTCATCTGTGAAAGTGCTTCTGAGGTTCAGAAAGACTGTTCAAGTCTGAATCTGAGGATCTGTCTCATTCTTGGGTCAGTAGACAGCTCCAAGTCCAAAATACTGTAACAAAACCACCAGCCCTTAAACACCAAAACTTTGCCTTCCTAGGCAATCAGATCTTTGTTAGAGAACGTCGGCTGACTTGTACCGGGGTGCCTCTTCTGCACCCTTAATGTAAGTTAGGATAGATGACAGAGTATTCTATTTAATTGTCAAAGATGATGGACTGGATATATCTTATACTCTATAAATTACAAAATGGTAATAAAAAATAAAGAAAATTAAAAAAAATAGACAAGAAAAAAAAGTGCTACCAAAGTCTACCTGTAATGGAACCCTGACCATGGACCCTGTAATCTGCCTTTGCCAATCCTAAATATCTCTGGGTGGTATATCATTTGTGCCCTGCTATTTCTCCAATTTCAATCGTTTTTTCTTCAAGAAGTATCATTTTCTATATGTGTGCTTGAAAATAGTGGAATAGAAAATGTAATGCTTATAAAATAAATTCATATTTCCCAGTTTTATTGTGATTAATAAAGATGATATAGACCAAACCATTATTAAGTCTCAACTATATTTTATTCCTTCTTACTCTGTTGAGCGTACGTACTATGCTTTTCCTCTAATTTGCCATTCCAAAGGAAAAACAGAAATATGATTTTTAAATTCCATTTTACGAAATGTTTCTCCCTTGTCTTTACCTAACACCATTTTGCCCTTCTTTTCCACTCACCTTGATATGATTTGGAAGAAAAACTATTAGGTTTTTCTATGAAAATTACAGAATTCCATATGTCACAATGTAACTGAGGGTAGAAATGGACTCATAGGAGTGAATATTCCCCAACTGCAGTGAGAAGTGTCCCCATTGCTACTTTGTCCTTCGCTGACAGTGAGGGCCTGAGATATATGTTTGCGCTCTGTTTTCTGTCTGCTTCAAGTCGCTGTAATGAGTTGAGCTGTCACTGCTGAGAATGTTCCAAAAGGACCATGAATATGTAGAATGAGGCAAGATAAGATGAACCCAAGTATATAATGTTGACTCCAAGGACACTGGATTCTTTGCTTACACCAGCTTACGAGTATTATTAAGCAATGCTCATTTTTCAGAGGGTTTTCACTCATTTTTATGCAACCTTCCCAGTACACGCACACAAAGGATGTTGATCTGAATTCAATCAAAATCACAAAGTAGGTTAGAGGGAACGAGCATGCACCGAGACTCTATCATTTACTCCCTGTGCAAATTTCCACTGTCCTTTCTTTCCTTTTAAAGTTTTGTCCTACCCACACTTTCAGCCCTTGAGCTTTCTATTCATGTTCTGCCTAATACTCATCTTAAAGAAACAGCTCATGATTAAAGAGTTGGTTATTCAACTAAGGTGCCTGTATCACAGTGTCTCAGGCTACATCACATAAGAGGCATACACGTCAAAAGGGAACTACTAGATCCTTTTCCTCTTAGCAGATGAAGAATTCACATGTCATGGTGACAGATTGCATTTAATTGCTTCTCCTGCTCAGACTCTCTTAAGTTTCTATAGAAGTTTAAGGTTTTTAAACTGCACTTTTTTTCTTTTGAGACAGGATCTCAAATTGCACAGATTAGCTTAGAACTTGAGTTTGCTTTGAAACCAACAGTGACCAAAACTTCTCATTGTCCTGACTTCACCTCTCAAGGACTCAGATTCCAGGTATATGCCATCATGCCTGTAATGCCTGCCATAGCAACGTCTTTTATCCTTGCTTCACCAATACCTGTGACAGCACGACAGGATCCCATCATTTCATCTAGGCTGGCTGCTCAGGGAGCATTCAAAATCCGTTTGTTTCTGCCTCCATTTCTGGGGTTATGGGTATGTATTACTATGTCTAGCTTTTTAGATCACTGTTGGGAATACTAATTCAGGTTTGCTTGCTTGTAGAGCAAATGCTAAACCATTTATCCAGCCCCTGCATGTTTTAATAATAACAACAAGTTGTAGATTTCAAGTTAGGAAGATAAGTTGACAGAGTAAAGTGCTTGTTGTTCAAGGATCAAAGCCTACCTGCACTGGAATCCTGACCATGGCTTCTGTAATCTAGCTTTGCCAGTCCTCAATATCTCTGGGTCGTATATCTTTGAGCCTAAGTTTAATTCAAACGCTGAGGAAACAAAGATGAAAATGTGTTTCGAGCTCACTGTCTAGCCAGTCTAGCCTATTGGATAAGTTTCAGGCTAATATAAAAGTCTGTACACATGCAGACCAAACTAGGAATCATGCTTGATGTTGTCCTCTGAACTTCACACCGGCGTGAGCATGTAGCACGTGGGCATACACACATGTTTTTTTTAAAAACGTACGCATGCTGAGACAATAAGACAAAAAATTAATAATGTGGAGACTTCAGTGCCTAGGAAGGCTTTAAAGATTAAACAGGAATGCAAGTTCTCATGCAAAGATGTTCTGCCAAGGCAGATCAAAACAAATACACAGTGGAACTAAAACTTCATATTATTACCTTCCTATGTCAACTGTGGCTCAACTAATTTAAACGTATCCCCAACTAGCTAACAAATAAGTGAGACTCTGATTAGGATTATTTTATTTGGCTTTGACAATTACTGAGGTAACCCCTTAATCTCCTTTACTAACTGCTAGGCTGGCTACCTACCTAGCAGTGTTCTCCAAATGCTTGCTGTTTCCCCTGGCCATGTACTCATGGTCCATCTCCTCTCATGGTACCTTCTCCTCTCTCCTCCTTATTATTCTCCTGCTCTCATGGTCACACCTCAGACTCCCAGCCCAGGAAGTGAAATCCTGCTGCTTACCTCCCTTCTGCCTAGCTATAGTCTATAGGCATCTTTATTCAACCAATAGCTTTAAATTAAGGAACACGTTTTGCACAACAAAGCTGATGAACATGATAAACATTCACTTAATAGGCTTAGACCTACAGGAACAAAATTCATCATTACAATACATAGCAACAGTGTAAACTTCAATAGTCAATAAATCTGATAATTTTTTAAAATTTAATATTTTCATTTTATGTTTCGTACATTGTAAATTCATGGAGTATACATTCATAGATTTTATATCTAGGTAAATACATGAATGTTAATTTATACATATGAATTCAAGCTACATCCTATAATAAGAGATGCTAATGTCTTAGAAAGTAGAGCTATTTTTTTCAGAAAGAAATAGCTGAAAATTTTATTCTACATATTAAGATTTGTTTATATTAAAACAGTTATTACAGTAAGTGATAATACCTCATGCAAAAAGTAAATCAGACACACCAATTGGAAAAGATTGACACTCCTACACAGCTGTTGAGTTCCCAGTTCTCAGAAGCTTTCAATTCAAGTGAAACCATGTCTCCTACACGATGGGTCAGCAGTTGAAAGGAGATCCATTCCTCATGTATCTAGAGGTGATACCATCATGAGATAAAATTTTGCTGTTTAATGAGTTATTACTGGGGCCTGAAAACAAGGAAAAGTTACAAGCCATGGATCATGAAGGTCAATTTATAGCAGCCTCAAGGTAAAAAATAAACATCAGAGGCAGTTATATACAGGAAGAGATAAGTTGGGCATAGAAAGTTTCCAGTGGCAGGCAGCTGTTCAGGTAGAGGAGGCTGTGGACATGAGTCCCATACTCTGAGGTTAGTAGATGGGAAACCGTGAAGTCTTATGGATAGGGATGAGGTCAGGGAATTACTTACCTAATCCCTGGAGCAACTTATCAAATATAAGTCTCACTCTCCGTGAAGTTGAGAATTCTGAAGGCCCAATCAAATCTTATTTTTCACAGTGTCTTCCTTTTTGTATGTAGTTAATATTAATTTGATCTGAAAGCATTGATGCTGGTGTTGGGAAGCTCTGCAACTTCAAGTCTTAGGCTACCATGTCTGATCATTCCACTAAGCTTGGAGCAAAAGGATTCCCTATTCCAGAAGGGTTTGCCCTTCTCTGACCTTATATGTGTAGCCTAACCCCCACACCACAACCTCTACCTGAGGAAGGTCACATAGTCCTAGACATACTTACAAGTTCAATTTCCTCTTCCTTGATAAGAACTCACCCAATAAGTACTAGACTAGGGAAGTCCTGGAATGCCTTTCCATGCCAATGAAGTATTTCTAAAACTTTAAAGCTTAGCCAATGATATAACTTCACCCTAAAAACTCCTTCCCATACTCCAAAGCTCATATTTAGCCTTTATTCACCCCAAATAAATTAAAAAGACGTAAATAGAACATTAATTATCCAGAGTCATATGAGCTAGGGAGTCTCAGGAGCATTGTGAACCTGCCCAGCTCACAGGTCATAAAGCTAAGTGTGGTTCAAATCAGTCCCTTGTAGGCAAGGAAGAAATGGAAGCAATCTCTACTAGACCCATGACACATAACTGATATGGATAAAGCACCTTAACTGAAGGTAGAAAAACCAAGAAACTCTAAATTCAGTTCCTACTGCCTCTCTTTACCTGGCAGATTCCAAAATCCAGAAGAAAGGAATTTCAGTATTTGAGCTTTTATTTGTCGGCATTTTAGAAACTATCTTTTCATTTGTCTCTCCTATATTTTCTACTATTCTTTTCTTTTTAACCTGCATTACCTCCCTTTTATTCTGTTCTTGCCTCATCTCTCTTTTACATTCATTCTTTATTTTTTTGACTTTTACCCTAAATAATATTAAATTCCTATTCTAATCTTCTATTGTAATTTTTCCATTTTCTGTCTTATGGTTTAATAAATAAACTCAGTGCCATACTAGCTGGTTATAACTGATTATCAGTCAACATCTATGTCTTCTCATCCAGGTGGTTAGCAGAGTTGTCACAGCTATTTGTCTTTTTCTTCTCTGGGTGCTAATGGGCATTAAACCCTCAAGAGTATCCCCATTAGAAAGATACCAAGCTTAACCATCACAGATGACTGAACTAACATGTGCTCAAACTACAACAGAGAACCACAAGGAAGATGAACAGTAAATTAAGGACATGCTTTGAAAAGATAGAGATTGTTGGATTCCCAATCTGAAGATAGAGAAGAAGATAAGGACAGTTATACAAAGGTATTTCTAGGCAAGTTTTAGATGAGGGAAAGGAGTGAGAAGAATGGAATAGTGGTTATACATAAGACTGAAAATAGTCATTGTTGCTCCAGCCTGAAGACTGGATATTTGAGTTCAGACTCTAAAATCCATGTCAAACTAAACACACTAGGGCACAGATCTCACTCCCTGTGTAGTTCTATGGAGAGGCAGGATGGGATTTGGAGACGTAGGAATCAATCAAAAGGGCCACCTATTCTGACTTGTGCAGCAGTGCACAATAAAAGAAACACTGTCTCAAACAAGGTAGAAAGCTAGAACCAACACAAAAAGTTGGCCTCGGGCCTCCACATGTGAAAACCTGCATTCTCCATCATACACATGAGTGCTCATGTGTATGATGGAGAATGCAGAAGAGAGAGAAGAAAAGGGAGGAGAGGAAGGGAGGGAGGGAGGGAGGGAGGGAGGGAGGGAGGGAGGGAGGGAGGGAGGGAAGGAGGGAGAGAGGGAGAGAATGAAGGACAGACATTAAGTATGTTGTACTACCAACAAAAAAAATCATTAACGATGTCTCAAATTTTAATTTTAAAGACTATTATGAAATGGTGCAAGAGTTTTCAAATAAAAATCATCATGTTTGTAATACTTAAACTTGATTGTCAGATCAATGTTTGATCCACTCTTAAAGACAAACTACAGTTCATATCACAATTTAAGAAATAAAAAAGCATAATTATGTGTTTTAGTGTACACATCTATCTTAAAATCAGTGTTAACCACAGTTAGTCATTTATTTTACTAGCTGATGAAGGACTCATTATCAGAGTTTGAGAGTCTCACCTTCTTGAACAATTATCCTACCAGTTTAGCTCCTTAAGGATTGGGGTTACTGGCCTGCCCTACTTCCTGACTATACTAGTTTATACCCTACCTGAAGGATTTTCTTACCTTATTAATCTCTGTGGCCTAAATCTTAACTCAGCCATAACAAAAATGA
Organism: Rhabdomys pumilio; assembly: GCA_030674055.1. Lineage (NCBI taxonomy): Eukaryota > Metazoa > Chordata > Mammalia > Rodentia > Muridae > Rhabdomys > Rhabdomys pumilio. The sequence continues at coordinate 34,686,715 of JANHMN010000022.1, forward strand.
TCAGGTATGTCAGAGCTAAAAGTGATCATCTGTCACATTATTTTAATAAAGTCATTTTAACAGTTAGATAAAGAAAACTGTGTAGAAACTATAACTAAAGCAGAACACTGTTTAGAAGCATTAACTAAAGCAAGAGCTATCAGGAAGTGCTTATTTCAAGTTATCTTTTATGGTGTAATGCATTAGAATTCTAGTTTTGTCATATCTAGAAATATATTTATTTAGGCTTTCCTAGTAATATTAACCAATATTTGCTTTACCTGATACATTACAACAAAAATACCTCCGAGATATTTTGTAAATCTTCTTTGTATTCCCAGCAAATTCCTTTTTGTCATAAAAATTTTGGGTGATTTTCTTTCTCTGTAGCTATGTAGACAAATATGTAGACATATTTCTGAGTGATGATTGTACCAATATTGTGTACCAGTGTGGGAATGAGTTCTAAGTAGGCTTTGTCCTTAAATATTACAGTCTCCATCTGGAAATTCAAGTAGTTTATACTACTTATGAAATTGAATATGTTAATTTAAATTAATTTGAACGAAAAATTTCTTCTGTCACCTAGTCTCCAATTTTCCCAAGAAATATTTTTAAACTGAGAAGATGGCAATCTGAGTGACTTTGCATCTTTAGCAGTGTTTAGCAATTAAAAACAGTTCTAAATTAATTTGGGGATACCAGCTCACCAGCACTAAACTGACAATCGGAGAGTAGAACTTACCAGGAAGAAGTAATTTGTAATTTTGTTACTTGTAAAATAAATGAAACAACAGAAACATAGTTGAGGCAAATGTACTCTTGTTAACTTAAAAGAAAATTTATTTTTGCATAGTGATATTGACTTTTCTAAGCTAATGTTTTCCTTTACTCTCTAACAACAATACTTATAAAAAGGATTTGTTCTTTGATTTGGTACTGGAATGCAAACCTATTTGTTTATGTGTGCTTTCGACTGGATTCAGTGGGAAGGGATTAAAAAAATAATATAAAATGATCCCGTGTAAACGAAAATAAATGCATGAAAAGTATTCTTCATTCCTGTGATTAGAAAGTAAATAGTGACTAAATGAACATATATCTTAAGTGCTGTAAGAGGCGAAGGAAGATCAGAATACCAGTAAGAGGAAGGTGGTACATTGGTAACAATTAACTTAGTTAGAATAAAGACAGAAAACAAAACAATGGCTTACCTGTAATACAGACATTAAAGATGTCTGCAATTGAAAGACAGAGAACTCCTTAAATTCAAGGGATTTAAAAACCCCAAACCAGTATAAATCAAACAAAGAGTTTATAGGAAGGAAAGAGAAAAAAAAAACTTCACAAGTCCAGAAAGAAAGAAAAAATTCTTAAAGACCTATTTAACCACAGGTTTAACCCTATAATCGTTTAAAAAATATTAATTAATTAATTAATTTATTTATTTATTTATCATGTATACAGTGTTCTGCCTGCATGTATACCTTCTAGTCAGAAGCGGACACCAGATTACATTATGGATAGTTATGAGCCACCATGTGGCTGCTGAGAATTGAACTCAGGACCTCTGGAAGAGCAGCCAGTGCTCTTAACAGCTGAGCCATCTCTCCAGCCCCCGTATAATCCTTTTATGACATAATTCAAATGATTGTTTCTTGCAATTAGTAGATATTTAATGAGTATTGTTATTTTGGTGGGTTTTGAAGCACATGTATTTAAAGATCTGTTAAAGAACTGAAATAGGCTCACAGGGTGGTTCCTGTGGGGTCTTACCTGATCACAATTGTCAAAGTAAATTATGAATCCAGAATGGAGAAACCTAGGCCACTTTTACTGTGAATAGAGTTACTGTCTTGCTTTAGATCACCAGAAACTTCCCAGGGAAAGAAATAGGGCCATACTCAAAGTTACAGTCATTGAAGCCTAAACTTGGGTCATTGCATTTAACATAAAATAACAGGATATAAAAAAGACACTATATCTGTGCTTCTTTCTATGTGGTAAACATTTATTGCAACAGTTATTTGCTGAGGAAAACCAGATTCTCAACTTGCAAGAGACTTCAGACTCTAAGATGACCCTGAGAAGTAAGACGGAAGACGTTGTGCTAGGGATGTGTATATGGAAACAAAACTGTCCCTGTACTGTGTACAGAAATCAGGCATGTCTTTTCTACAATGTACCTGCTAATCACTCTATGAAACCATAATACATGTAAATTCCCCTTAAATAACTAAAACCAATATGATTAAAATAGAGCAAAAACAGGACTCCTTGAAAGTAAGATGGAAAATTGTTGGTAACTTCCTCCAACATAAAGGTTTAAAATTTTCCTTCAGTCATGGAAAGCAAAGGTTATGCTTAAAGCTTATAAATCATTATAATCTCATTTAACATACCTTCAAGTAAATGCAGATAATACTTATTTTAAATCTTCCAGACAGACAGACACACTTAAGTAAGGAAACAGCATGTCAATAATGCCTAAAGCATAAACTTAGTCATTAAAAGGAGCATTTAAATAATTTAAGTCTCAAATAAATTGCTAATTATAACCCTAGAATTTATTCCTATATGAGTCATATGTATTGATACAAAAAAACAACTTATGAAAAGACTTCTATGCATTTTCTTTACCAAATCATTTTCTCATATATAATATACCTTATATATAAAAATATATATTATATATGATATATATAATATAAATATACTTTGCTACTTAGGGATTTACATTGCAATTTGATAAAATGTTTCTTATCTTCTAATTTCAAAAAATAAGGCTCATTATTATTTTCCTTTCAAGAGATCCAGTACTGCTTGCCAATCCAATGAGCCCTGTGCTATACTTTACACACAAATATAGAGGCTTCTGATGGCCTGCTGTATTAATGAGACCCAGATAAAATGTAACACCTTGAATTGTATGCAAATACTTCAAATGTTTTCTAAATTACCTACAGCAATCTTTGGCTAAAGGTTAACAGAACCTAATAATTATGTTTATTGATATGTGTGTTTGCATAGCAAGTGTTATTTCCAAAGGTTAATTATTTATATAACCTCCCTGAATTATGGCTCCTGCTGACATAGAACATATCTTATTTCAACTTAAATTCACAAAACAAAAGCAAATTTTTTTCTTTCGATTGCACTTCAATGTTGTATGGATTATCAGAAAAGAAACAAATAGAGATATATTCATATTTTATGGGAATAACTGATATGTTGTATTCATCATACTTAAATGTGACATCATCTTACATATTAAGACATTTTAAATACTCTTCATAAGTGCAGAGCATAAGTGACTATTGACAGCCAAGCTCTAACGTGTCTGTAGCAGCTGCTCTAAGAATTGGGTCAGATCTGGAAATGTGGATCGGATTTAAAAGAATTTAAGAGTCAACTGTTGGGAAGGACTTTGTGAGATAGTGACTTTTGGACATTACATGGTGATGCAGTAATAAACACATTGCACCTGTGGCTATTTACACAAAGACTGTATACAGGAACGCCCATCATTTCATCTTGCATCACGGAGTGGCTCACTGTTTTCTCATTCATGGTAGGGGAATTCATTCTGGGGATGTCATTTTCTTAAGCAGAATAGGCGTTGATAAGTGGCCCATGGCATATTGAATAAATTTCCCATTCATGCAAGCAACTGTAATTGAACTTGGAGAGTTAAAAACAAACAAGCAAACAAATGCAAAAGATCCAATTAAAACCAATACCAGAATTCAAAGCAGAAAAAGGCCTGTTTGGAAGAAGACAGGTTTTGGCGGGAGAGATGAGGCAGTGTAATTGATAGCAAAAATAACAAAATAAAAAAGTGTGTATGTATGAAGTTCTTAAAAATAAAGTTCCCCTATTTTAATCACATAGCATTTTCAATTTGCATTACTATTCGTACGATTCTATATGTGTTAAGGTTATTTAGAGAAACAAGATTCATCAACTATATATAATTGTTTGACAAAATGAATTAGAGTGGCTAAGATGATCAGAAGTTCAGTAATTCCTCAGTTATCATTTGAAGTTTGGAGAAATAGGGAAATAAATGAATATCAAATATTCAAACTGGAAGACTCAGAAGAAACCAAGTTTTGTTCTGTGTTGGAATCTAACATTTTGTACCCCATGTTCTGAATTCAGGGTATGTCTTCTTTACTCATCCATTCTTCTCTGAAGTTCCCCTCACAGACAGATCTAAAAACATATTTAATTATTTTCTATTTTTCTCAATCTATATAAAAAATTACTCATCCTATTTCATGAAGGAAAGTTAAGAACCATATGGATTTTTCTGTGTTGTTCGGTTGTGGTTTGTTTAACAAGGTTATATACCAACCAGGCTTTATGTTTTCTTCTAATAAATAGTGAGTAGCTAAGTATTCCATTCATGCAGTGATAATAGAAGGCCTTCCATGGATGCCATGACCTGATATCGCTCCTGTTGTTAATCACCTCGCAGTGAGTGCAGGTGAAATTTATGACATACTTCTCTCTGCCTGACAAACTATGGCAAAGCAAATGAGTTTCCTTCCTGAAAGGACAGTTCATTATATAGAAGCTCGTCATGTTGGGGCAGGCTTGATAAAACAGTAGTTCTCAACCTGTGGATTGTCTCTCCTTCTGGGGTTGAACAATCCTTTTACAGGGGTCACATAGGACCACCTGAAAACATAGATATTTACATTATGATTCATAACAATAGCAAAATTACAGTTATGAAGGAGTAACAAAAATAATTTTATGGTTAGGGTTCACCAGAGCATGTGGAGTTATAGTAAAAGGTCTTAGAATTAGGAAGACTGAGAATCACTGCTCTGGACTCTTTTATGAGTAGAAACATAAAACCTCTTCTTATCCATCATTCTGATCAGTAGCACTTCAATAACAAAATAGCAACAACAACAACAACAACAAAAACAAAAACTAGTTTAGTTACATGAAGTTGCCCAAGACAAAGAAGAATTCAGGAATAAAGACCCAAGGATTCAGAAAAACTCTCTCTTTATGCTCTGGTTTGGTAAAGAATGACAGCTATGTAAAAAAATGTATTTCAAAAAGGGGCTATGATATAATGTTAACAGATTGAAGATCAGAAACATACTTAGCCCAATTGAGTCTTCCTGTGGTCTCTGTTTTTGCATTTCTTTTCCTTGGTTACAGGGAAGAATCCTTCTGGAATGAAGGTCTCAAGTCCTACATTCAGGAGCTAGGACTGAGTAAACCTTTGTGGCTAGCACCTCCAGGAACAGGTAAGAAGAGACTGCAGTAAGATTTCTACTTTGCCTTGAAAGTTGTTTCGAAAGAATGATATTTTAGTTTTCATGACTCACCTTTGGGAAAAAGAATTCTATTTTCTGTGGCTTCCTTTCAGAAAGTGGGATGGCAGACGAAAGGAGACAGGAGGACTGGAGAAGACCAGCAAAACTTAGTTTCCAGGGATATAAAGTGCTTTAGATCAGAGGTGCTCGACCTGTGTGTTGTGACCTTTGGTTAGTCAAATGACCCATTCACAGTGGTCCTATATCAGACATCCTGCATATTAAATATTTACATTATGATTCATAACAATAGCAAAATTACAGTCATGAAGTAGCAATAAAAATAATTTTATGGTTGGAGGTCATCATGACATGGGAAACTGTATTAAAAGCTCATAGAATTAGGAAGGTTGAGAAGACTACCTTTAGACAGAGCATTCACTGTACCAATGTGACATATTTGAAAAATCATTTTTTTGATATCCCATGATCCTGAACTCATTCTACAGAATGTCTTTTGTATTCTTTCTTTTTTTTTTTTTTGATAAAAACAACTATCTTTTAAAATTAAACCCAAGTGTAAAATAAGTTGGTAGGGGATAGGTCAACTGGAACACATCTAAAGTTTCAGTCACTGTGGATTTGCTCTGCTGCTCTGACAAGGCAGCAACCATACAGGGAACTGTGTCTGGCAAAGCATCTAACCTGCTAGCAATAATGAAGCAAAGAGAGAAAGAAAAACCCGAATCTCAATCAATTTAAAGTATATCATCTTTTTTTTTGTTTGTTTGTTTTGTTTTGTTTTTCGAGACAGAGTTTCTCTGTGTAGTCCTGGCTGTCCTGAAACTCACTCTGTAGACCAGGCTGGCCTCGAACTCAAAAATCAGCTTGCCTCTGCCTCCAAGTGCTGGGATTAAAGGCGTGCGCAGCCACCACCTCCCGGCTAGTATATCATCTTAAAGATCTAACTTCCTTTCCCTAAGCCCATGTCTCAATAGTTCCACCAACTCCTCTATCACTAAAAGGTGGGGCAGCCGTTAATGAGTGAGTGATTGCATACCATTTAAGATATGGATAATGACCTTTCTACCTATAGACTCATGTTCATCTTGTAAAACAAAACTACAATCAATCAACTACTAAGGGTCTCTGCCCCACCCACTGCTTGATTAAATTTTACTTTTCTCCATACTCAAAACATCAAAGCCAGAATTTCATTTGGGACTAAAGACAGACTACTAACTATGATTCCCCTATGAAAATTAGAAATTTACATATTTCCAAGGTATATTCCCATAGGGCGAAACTTTCTTCCAATGATGGAGAGGGGAGAAAATTGCAAAGAAAGAAAAAAAGCTTGCAGGGCATACATCCAAACCTGCTATAATATAGCCAGCATTAGGACATGAATTGGGTTCCAATAGACTAAAACAGAACTACCCTGACAATGGTGAGGGCCTGGCACCTCTAAGCATTTGTGATGTTCACTGCAGCAAGAACTCTAAAGCTTGTGTGTGTGTGTGTGTGTGTGTGTGTGTGTGTGTGTGTGTGTGTAGTGTGTATTACTAGTCTCCAATGAGTTCCATTGGAATTTAGCAGAAGTATACATGATCTCACATGTGTTGCCTTTAAAATCAACATTGCATAGAAAATGTGAACTCTACAACCAGGTCTTATTCAGGCCTCCCTGAGTCACAGCCACAACAGCTTCTAATAGCTTGAATAGATGGATATGGGAAAATTAGCTGTCAGAAAGGCATTTTGGTAGGTAAAACCTGTACCAACAGGACAACAGAGAGTTCTCTTCTGAAAAAGTTCATACTTTGACATTTTTGAGACTGAATGATGGGAATTGTCTTGATGATCTCAGGGTGTTCTTGAGAAATTCTTCAATTTATTCTGTTGTAAAGTAATTGGATCTTTCCGTTGGTGTTACTATTTCAACTCTACAAGGCCTAACACGTGAATGAAGTAATTTTCCAGCCAAAGCCTAAATTTTCAAAAATTACCTGCAATTGATTCCTGTTTTAAATACAGCTAAACTCAGACAAGAATAGTCATGCCCCAAACTAAATAAGTGTTTTGTTTCACATTTTTATATTATATTAGTTATTCCATCTCCTTTAAACTTGGCTTCTTAGAAAGACTCAGAATGTGGATAAATATATAAACAATCTTATAAGAATATAACATGTTCTGAGTCTAGTCTAATTTCTAACAGCTTAGTCATGACCCTCTGACAATTTATTAGCACTGTTTTTAGTCCCTCCATATATATCACCCTTCTGGATTTTCGAGTCCCTGTATGAATTGCCTATTAAGTGCAGCTTACAATAAATATTTAATACTTTTTCTTACCTTACGAAGAACTGTACTTTCAAAAGTTCAAATTGTGCCTGTAAGCTCTATCCAATTGATAGAAACTCCACATTTGCTAGAAAAGCGGGGGTTTCTACTGTGAGATCCACTAAGCAGGTTAGTCAAGGAAATTTCATCCAGTGTAGTTCCCAGTGAAGTTCTTTTGAAACCTCATGAACCTGGACTCCACTAACTTACTTCTCTTGTGGTCTGGTCTTCCATTTTCTCATTTTCCAGAATGGCACAGTAATCTCTTCTTATAACGTTGGAATGTTTTTATACCCCAAAGCTCAAATGATTCTACATTTTTTTTCTGCAATTCAGTTCTAAATGCACAAGGACCACATGGCCATGTTAATCAAAGTAACAGCCCTGCTTTCCTTATTCAATTTTATGTATTAATTAATTTTCTCCTGTCGTGAACTAAGTTTGGCTCCTTACGGATGGAAAAGTTTATTCTGGCTCACAGTGTGGGAGGATCTTTTCCATGGTAGGGAAACTGTCCCCATGAGATGAAAGTATAATGATAGTAACAGGCAACGTGAGTGGCACTGATCATAGTACATTTGCAATCAAGAAGCAGAGAATGAACTGGAAGTAGTACCAGGCTATAAAATAATGTCTGCATCGGAGAAAGAAAAATTAGTATAGAGCTGTTTACAGAGCAGACCTGGAATTGGCATCCACAGTTTCCTCTTATATTCTATCAGTAAGAATTCTACATGTGGTCACTCATATCCACAGGGAATCTGGGAAATTCTTTCTAGCCATGATCCTAGGCAATTAAGTACTTTCTATTGTCTCTTGTAGTCAGTTTCACAGACTCAAAGCTCCTAACACCATCATTCATCTGGAAATATAGGTACTGTGAACTACCACTGAGAGTTCATCAGTCAGTGATTATAAAACAGAGAAGTGCAAATAGGACATAATGTAAAAAGATCAATTGCTTGCATCAAGTAAGAGAGCACTGGAGTTAATTTATAAAGCTTTGTTCTCCTTGAACAAATACAATGGGAGCTTTTATGGCAGAAAATTTTTTTGCATATTGATACAGGGAAGACTCAGCACGAGATATTGGGGTAGGGATAATCCCACGTATTCTCAGTTCCAGGTCAGAATCATCACATGCTCCAAAAGAGAAAAATCAGCCTCTTCAAAAGAATTAGCATTACAATAAGCAATTTATTCCAGGTCACCTGAAATAAAGGAGTCAGTGATGTGGTGACCTTGGATAATTCCTGCTGTGCATCTCCAAAACCCTTTGCTGAAATAAAAATAAAACAGCTTTGAATGGATGTTACCAGCTTTTAAGTGAGGCCGCAGTGTTTCTCTCTTAAGTATAGATTCATTTCCTACAAGTTCCTGCCTCACCTAGCTGCTAACATTATGGAGTTTAACTTAAAAGCACAAATTAAAAACACCACAGAGCACATATTATAAGGGAAAAGTTACTGGCCTTAACTGAAAAGAGAAAAGCAAGATGCAGCCTCCATTATTTGCCCAGAGTTCTTGAAACAGCCAGGAAGTTTGTGTCCATTTGTATAGTTTTCAGTAAGTAAGAATTTAGGAATAGAAAGCCAGAAATTGTAAGGACTAAAACCAACTCCCGAAACCTGGTTTAGGAACTGACAGACAATGCCTAGCCCTTGCACAGTTTTCATTATTTTATTCTCTCTTATAATTATAAACATAAACTCTAAAAGCTGAAACAGAAAAATAACAAGGTATTTATGGTAGTTGATATTTATCTTATTCACATGCTAATTAACAGGCAATATAACAAGACTTTAGAAGCCAGAAATTTGAACTATGGCCTGGACACAATACTGACAAAAACTAAGCTCAACTGGCCAATAAGTTAAATTGATTTTGAAAGGACTTTACTGAATCTCTGATTTGCAAATTAAATAAAAAAATTTAGTGTAAGTTTTATTGTTTATTTAAATTCTTGAAAAGTTGTACTGTAATGTAATTTTTGAAGTTAAAATACTAATTCCACTTCAATAGATAGTTAATAAAAATGTGTTCTGAGGGGAAAAAAAGGAATAAACACATTTACACTCTCTCAGAATCTATATTCTGAGTTCCTCAGGCTGTATGTATCTCTTAATGAAAACCTATCATCATTCCTTAGGGGGGTAAAAGTAAAATTTGCCAGCTACTTCAGAAAGTTTAATAGAACAAATGGACATAGATCAGAATAGAGAGAGCGGCATAAAAAACTATTAATATGCAAACAGGAAATAGTATCACAGCAAGAGAGAGAATCGTCAGAGCAAGAGAGCACCGACTTGCCATTATTCAGACGCATCGTCTAGTTTTATTTTTTCTGCAGGGGAGGAGCACCATGGGGAATGCAGACAATTTTGAAGGCCTGGAAGTGATTACTGGGTGAGTGAATGGTGCCAGAGATGGTCATTTTGGAATTTCAATGAGCCCGAGAGACAGACATTATCTTGTAATGTAAGACCATCCAGGTGTGGTTATATTTCTCAGTCATCATTCCAAAGATAGATAATGGGATTTCAAGGTGAGGATGGAAGGCAATTATAGTTCCTTTCTCAGTCTGATCTGAAAGCATATAAAGGAAATTCCAGACAGTGCCTTTCCATTTACATCCAATTGCTCTGTAGGCCAAAAAAACGACCATATTTGGGGAATATTGATTCCTGAGTCCAAACTCCTTCTTTCCTGTAATCCTAGGTAAAGCAAAATGGGAATTGCTATTGGTAAATCTTCTGGATAATTTTTAGTTATTTATAAATATAACTTTTAAACAAGTTAATGAAAGCTTTCATTATAGAGAGCATAGCTAACTTAAAATGAACTAAATACTGTTATCACTAATACAATTTAAAATGTTTTGTATTGAGCTTTTAAAATGAGTTTTCGTAAGTTGGTCAGATCGTGTTCCACTTTCTGTTGCTAAATAATGATAGCATATTCAGTATATTTTCCCACAATTCACTATTTAATTCATAGTATAATGGCTTAATCATTTGGTTGCTTTTTACTGGTGTTTTGAAAACACTAATTTAATTTTAATTATGCAAGATGACAAATTATTTCATTTTTCTCAGGGATGTGATTAGTTTCATTTAGAAATGTGTTAGATACTCCAATTATTAATCCAGAGAGTGTGTGTTAACAATTTGAAAGAAAATAAGAAGCAAATTGGGTTTTGAAAAGCAATTTCGATTAATTCAATTTACTAATTCTTCAACGAAGTTGATTCGAGCATTTATAGACTGACATCCCTATAATAGAATTCTTTTCTGTTTATAATTGAAATGATGAATTGGTGTATTTTATTACACATAATATTTGTGAAATATTTTCAATTGATGTGATTGAATTAAAACTCATTTTCAGATGTCAAAGTGGAATACCTTGTCATACTAGTTCCTTGATAACTTTTTAGATGGAAAATTATATTAGAAACTCTGTCAGAGTCATCTGTATTCCAGAAAAATGGCATATTATGTGAATTTTATTTTTCTTTTTTTTTTTGAGTTTTTATTAACTGGCTAACATTGTGCCTTGGTTTACGTGTGAATTTACCCTACTAGCTCCTGTGTTTGAGTACGTGTACCTCAGTTGATGATGTTGTCTTGAGATGCTATAGAAACTTTGGGAAAGGAAGTGTCTCAATTTCATATCTAATTTCTGTGACAAAATATGAACAAAGCCACTTAGGAGATGTAGGAGAGGAAAGATTTTAGCTAAAAGTTCCAAAGTCCAGTCTATTATGCCAAGGAAGGCCCAGTGGTAATTACTTGAGAGAACTGGTCACTTCACATTAATAATCAGGAACAGAATAAAGACTGTTTCTATTGTATGCTGATGATTAAACTGTCTATATTCTATTGGTTTCCTGAAAGGTTGAGTGACAGTGAACTCAAAAGTAAGAGATGAGAATATGCAGTGGAAGAAATTTCAAATTGAAATAGTATCCGGCCTCACTTACTATATGAACTTAGCCAGGTTTGTAGAGAGAACTCAGAGCAAAAACCAGAACAGAAATAAGTGAAAGCACTATAGTTTGGTGATTATGTTTAAATAATGATTTATGGTGATGAATGATGATTATGATGATAATGTTTAAAGTTGTGATCAATTCTAATTCAGACCAAGTGGTTGTAATTGTTAATAATATTATTACCGTCAAAGAGAAAAAGCTAACTTTGCTCTAGGCCAATAGCAAAGAAGCCTTAACCTCACAGATCCAATAATTCATTTATTATTCATTTAAATTACTCACTTAGTAAGTTTCATTTAAATAGTAAGCCCTTGTATAAACAGTGTCTGAACAAGGAATGCTGTTGCAAGAGTGCCATATTTTAACCAGGCAATCTAGGAAAATGTTTTCTTAGGTTTAATCATGAACCTATGTATCCAGGTATTCAGAGACCACTTTGGTCATGAATCAAGGAGCTTCATATACGTCTCACACAAG
>JANHMN010000022.1:34704229-34722380 GCA_030674055.1 Rhabdomys pumilio
GAAGAAGAAGAAGAAGAAGAAGAAGAAGAAGAAGAAGAAGAAGAAGATGGTGAAAGGTGAAGACTGTGACATGTATTTACCCACTCACTTCCAACACCCCTCATATACAAACATACACCATAGGTCAACATGCACATCATTTATAAACACACACACACACACACACACACACACACACACACAGAGAGAGAGAGAGAGAGAGAGAGAGAGAGAGACAGAGAGAGAGACAGAGAGACAGAGACAGAGAGAGAGACAGAGAGAGAGACAGAGAGACAGAGACAGAGAGACAGAGAGACAGAGAGAGAAGAGAGATACACACATACCTTGATTGAATGCACTGTTCCTTAAATCAAATTTCTTTACCAGAAAGGTGAAGTACAAACAGAAGTGTGACCTGAAATTTTTAGGTGGTAGAGAGATGTGTTGCTATGGACTCCTTATTCTTCCCTTCCTTTGTGTATTTTCAAGTATCTCCATTGCAAAATATTTTGCTTTACTGACAGCTTGGCCATTTAAACTTGCTTTTCTAATCTGAGCTTTTTAAAGCAACGATAATTAAATTACTTTGGGGTAAACTAAGGTGGAATTTGTAGCAAGCAGTGTGAACTGGCTGTGTTAACCAGTGTGTGTACTTGATGGTATTTAATATATTCTCCTGATACTATATAAATTGTTTTGTACCCCATGATTTAAAGGTTGTTACTTCAAAAACCGAACATTATTTCTTTTTTTTTATTCCAGAAAGTCAACTATGAGAAAATTTTTCTTTGATTTCTAACAATATATGTATCAAGAAAACTTTGGCAATAAAAATGTTTATTATATTGTAACATGAGGAATGAGTATAAAGGAATCTCAATTCGCTCATAACTGTACTTCCAGCTGAAGTGTGACAGTAAATCCAGAGATGAAATGAAAGATTAACTCACGAAGATGGCAGCTTGGCAGACACGTATTACTACCATACTGCTAGTCTTTGCAGCACAGCGGGCTACAATTTTTTTCTTCATGTCATGTGCATCAGTATCCAAGTGTACAAAAAAATATTTCTTCCCCACTGATGTCAGTATGTGGTGTTTATTTCACTGGATCTGCTTGAAAGTCAATTAGTTAACACTAGTATACTGATTGAGAAGTGATTTCATAGAGACCCTCATGTGGGGCTTGAGCAGTGCTGACTTCACAGCAGGAATACAACCTGAGATGGAGGAGTGGACCAGCCCAAAGAGTGCTCCCTGGTCTGCAGCTGTCAGTTCCCATCAAATAATTACAGGAGTGAGGAAATCTGTTGCATTCTGTGGTGGTTAGAATTAGAGGTGGGGGAGATCAACAAGCAAAGAAAATGAAGTACAATTCCTCAATACTTTTCTCAAGGACTAAACACTCGAGAGCATGTTAGTCAAGTCAGTTGTATTTGAGACTGGGCTGCTCAGAGCTCCAATCACAGCAGTAACGTTACACAAAAAGCATAGTAAGGGTGTCAGGGGCAGAAGTCCTGAGATCTGGGGACTGCTGAGAGACAGCTCCCTTGACATAGTAAACAGGAGTCAACAGTGGCTGTGACATGCTGCATGAATGTACTGCACAAGAAGGCACAGAGTAGTGACAGAGGGAGGGGTGTGAGGAATTTATGAGCACTTAAAATGGTCTCTGGGGACGTTAAGCAATCAGTATTTGAAAACTTGAGCTGTGTATTCCAGGTGCTGCTGTGACACAGGTAGGTAAAGCAAGAGCTTGTGAAATTTGTTGCTAATGAGAGCTCATTTGTACTGTCAGCTGGAGAGACTTGGGGATGCAGGTCAGTGCCTTCAAAGAGCTCTCTGTGTAGCTGGGATGATAGAATGCTCTACACACAAAGATAATGGAAAACAAATGCTCCATGAAAGACCCAGAGAACTGATCAGGGGTCTGAAAACAGATGATTATGAGCAGAGCTTTGAAGAAAGCTTCATACTGAATACTGTGTAGAATAACTGTGAGGAGCAAACTCGAGCAAGTACAGGGATATTTCTTTAGTTTTCATATCAGATATTTTTTAATATTTAGATCGTGGATATTCTATTATTTATCTTTGATTTATCAACTAATTATAATAAATGAATCCACATGAATGAAATCCTCAAATGCTAGTTCTAACAAACAAAAATATAAAGTTTATCATAACTGGACCCTGTAGATTTTGTGTTTTCAGATCACATTTGATAAAGGGCTCTACCTCAAAACTGGATTTCATAGCATGTAATGCAAAGCCTCTTGTATCCAGACAGTCACAACCTTCTCTCTGCAGTTTTATATAACTGCTTCCCCCAAGTTTTGCATGAATAAGTATAAGATGATGAAGGTACTCAGTCTGTGTTTGTTGATTTCAAAGTTTCTAATGAACACAGGTATATTTGATAGCAAAGGGTCCACAATAAATCTTCTAATTCAGTGTTACTGTCTTGTATTTGAGGCACAGGTTTCTAAACAGATGGTCTCATGCATGCTAGACAAGTACCGTAGTGCTGGTCAACATTGCTACTCCTCTGTTGAGGTTCTGAGTGCCAGGGATCATCAGGAAGGCTTTCATGCTTTCTTATCATAAATTCTACTTAATTTTTTTGTAATACAGGTCAAAGTGTCTTTACAAAACTGTTTATTCTCTTTTGTTATATATGGGCTTCTCTAGCCTATGTTTTCCAAACAACTGTCCTGAAGTAGTAAATCTCACCTGTGAATGATCTGCCACACTCTCATGGTTCCTACCCATAGCAATCATTTTCTTTATTTTACTTACATTCCTTTACAGTAGTAAGGATCCATAAGAAAAAGACAGGAAAATAGACTCCAGACATGGGTGAACTTGGAGAAAAAGGAACAATAGGACTCTCTTAAGTTTTTTTATTAGATACATTGGAAGATATTTAAAAAGAGAAGTTCTTAAGTTTTCTATTAGATACATTGGGAGATATTAAAAAACGGTCATGTCTCAGACACAGATGCCCTCAATATCTCCCTCCTCCCCCTCCTTTCTCTCTCTCTCTCTCTCTCTCTCTCTCTCTCTCTCTCTCTCTCTTTCTCTCTCTCTCTCTCTCTCTCTCTCTCTCTCTCTCTCTGTGTGTGTGTGTGTGTGTGTGTGTGTGTGTGTGTGTGTGTTTATACTCACATGCCACTGCACACATGTGGAGGTCAGGGACCAACCATACAGGATGGGGTTCTCTCCATTTACTGTAAGGGTCTCTTAAATTGCACTCAGTTCATCAGGTTTGGTAGCATATGCCTGTACCCATAATCCTTCGCATCCGCCTTTTTCTAAAAATTAAAATAAAAAAAATAAATAAAATGTGCATTTGTAGAAGTTATGCTTGTCTCATGTTACAACTTCTAACCTCCTGCTTTTCTATTGAAGTATTTTGGGGAGATGACAATTTCTTCCTTAATAAGCTATCAACCCAGCTCATGTAATTACAGTGAGCATACCTGTTTCCTGAGGCTTTTCCACACTAAGGACTCTCCTGTTATCTCTCCTCTGCTCACTGTGCAGGTCATTGCTCCTTTACTAACTCTCTTTTATCACTCTGATTACATAATGAACTTAGTGGCCATTAATAAATAGATCAGAAAGAAGCATCTGATGTACGATATACGATCTTCCATCTCAGCCTCAAATTCGACACGCTGCCCTCTCAGGGACAGCTGGCTCTCCTTTACAGTGTCTATTTTTCAGTTTCTCACAATGCTGCCCTTTGTTCCTGAGGGAGTGGCACCCAGGTGACTCCAGGTAAAAACCACCCTATCTCCTTGACAGGTTACACAAAAATATCACACTTAGATTTATAGATTGCATTCATTTCTATCATTCGTTGGTATTAATGTCAGAAAAGGTCTGTGGAATTTATTGAAACGACGCCCTTGAGCTTTTTAAAGATAAACTACTCAAAGATGCCAAACCTTTTTTTAGGCAGTTGTTACATGTAGAGACCAGTGTTGGTATTGAACTTTGAACTGGGGAGGGGGTGAGTGAGTAGACTGGAGTTCAGAGGGAGCCTTGTGAAGAGCTTGATAACTGATGTGACTTGTGGCCAAGATTGCTCATTTCAATGTCACTCTTAGACATTGGTTTGTTTGTATATCATGTCATATTTATCACTAAGAACTAGTAAGAGTCTCATTTAACTTAAACATTTCCTAAAGAGTGTATGTGAGAAGGGATTTATGTAAAACCTGCATAAATCTGAGGGTATGGGTAGAATACAATTATTCCGTTGTCAATTTCCTGGTTTTGACAATGGGAGGTGTTTGTATGAGAAGCTATGGGGAGAAGGTAGGCCTATTATGTACACAGGTATTCTACTGCATGGCATCCTCAAATTGGCCTTAATTCATCTTAAGTTTGAAGTGTTTTTTTTTTTAATGAAAATATATAAACTTTCATTCATTTCTTTGAACATTTAAAAGTTCTTAGAAAAATGTGAAGGTAGACAACCCTGAGGAAGAAAAAATTGGTAAAAAGCAGCAAAATGACAACTTTTTTTAAATTTGTCTTTCCAATGTGTTAGATTTGACAAAGGATTCCTTACATTTTAGTAACTATTGCCATTCTGGTAAATGGTACCGGATTTGACAAATGAGTAATGAGGAGTTAGTCTTCCTAACCGAAAGCATGTATTAATATTTTTGATCTTAGCATCAATTTTTTTTTATTAGGGCTAAAGCATAGCTTTCTGGCTTCTTGTGAATTCTGCAGTAAAGCAGGCCTTCTGGCCTTCTGTTTTCCAGTATTTCCTCACAGCACTTGTTAGACACCTAAAGGATTTGTCACAGGTGACAGAATCAGTGACTAAAATACTTTTGAATAAAGTGACAACTTTATAAAGTGAATGATCTTCATTCAGAGGACCCAAATGTTTTGTTACAAATTCATTAGCATAGCATGTTTGTGAAAATTGAATCTTTCCTTATTTCTGAAAAAAATACTAGAATCTGATAGAGACCAGAATTTTCTCTGTTTTTTTTTCTGAATTGTGGACTCCTTGAATCTCATACAACATACAAACTCAATAGTCATATTCAAATAAACAAAACCACCCATTCTTTTAGCGTTGGATGAAAATATTGAACAATGAAATTGAATTTCAAGCTAAAAACTAGCACCAGGCATGAGAAACCCCTTCTAAAGCTGTTGATCAAGGAAGTCCAAGACAGTATCCTAACAGTATATATTTGCAAACTGCCAAAGTTGGGAAACAAATGAACCACAGTGATAAACAGCTTTGTAAGATACTCTTAAAGGTGCCACAGTGGCATTCATTTCTTGGCAGTTATGAACAACTATGTAATTGGACTCAGGGCTGGTGAACAGGAGGAAAATCATGCCTGGAACTGGAAACTTTGCCAACTAACTGGGACTAGTGAGGTCATAAATCTTGGAGGAGAACCTATTACTGCTCCTTTACAAGAACAGCATGATTCTTAATTGTGTTATAAATATTAAGCTCTATACCCACAGATATTCGTAGCTCACACTCATCATCAAAGAAATTTATCTTTGTATCAGAGGGACAACTTTACAAAAAAAATGACAACCCCTAAAAAAACAGACAACAACTGATTGTGGGATAACCTATGATGCATACACTTAAAGCATAACTACTGCTCTATGATACAAGGAACACTGGATAATGAGACAGCATCAATTGATGAGCCAGAGAACCTGGAACTCATCTGTGGGATTATCTCCTAGAAATGATAGAAAAGCTATACGTGTTACACTTCAGTAGCATGACTGCCTAAACAAAACCCAACCATGACAAAATTAATAGATATGCTACTATGTAAGGGGACATCTCAAGGATCCCCACACCTAGACAGGGAACTACAGGCAACAAATGAGTTCTACAGAGGGAGATTTAGTTTTTGTGAAGAATGAGACCCCTAAGTGCTTCTACAATACCAAATGCTAATCCCTGGAAACATATGCATACAACTAGCAGTGAATAAACTAGGTAGGTTACGTTTATATATGTATGTATTAGTAAATATTTATCATAATAATAATAAATTTGAGAGGGGTAAGGGTCCATGTGAGAGGTTGGCAGAACCAAATTTAAGGAGGAGTTACAAGGAGGGAAGAAAAGGGGGCAATGATGCATACTTGAATTAAATACTTGAATTAAAAAAATAACTTATGCAAAGAGCTGAGGCAATGGCTCAATCACTGAAGTGCTTGCAATGCAAGCAAGGAGATCTGATTTTATATGCCCAGCACAGAAATTAAAAAAAAAAAGAGCCAAATTCACATCTCTGAGGAGACAGATCCAGGAGAATCCCTCAAGCTCAGTAGTCAATCTGCCTAGTCAATGAACTCTTAAGTTCAAGGAGGCACTCTGTCTCAAAAAATCAGGTGGCATAGGGATGAAGGACACTGCCTGGTACCAAAATCTACCTCTGTATCCATGTGCTCTGACCTATATATACATATACACATACATACATACATACATACATACATACATATATGTACATGTGAATGTACATGTGAACAAATTATGTAAAGATCAAGCACAAATTCCTACATATTTTATATTACCTTTAGACTTCATCAAGATTCTTTGATAAGTAGCTAAATTAGCACTAAAAATTGTCATTTCTTCCCCTTATTCTTAGTTTCATGCATTCACAATACCCTGTCACACAATCCTGTGTTTTGAAAGTTTGGCGTGTAATTAATGCTGCTCTGGGGAATGGGGAGATTGTGCAAACTTTAGGGCGTGTGGCTTAGGTGGAGGTAGAATGTCACTGGGGGCCAGTATAGGAGGTGATATTATCATTGCCTTATCCTTCCTTACCTTCTGTTTTCTGCTTGAGCATGAAGTAAGCAGCTGTCACTTGCCACATGCACCAACTGTCATAATGGTCTGTCCAGTCAAGAGAAACCAAGTGTCCATGAACTGACTGAACCCTGTAGAACTGTGAGTCACTAAAATAATCTTTTCTCTCTTTAAGTCCGCCAGGAGTTTGATCTCAGAAAGGAAAAGCAGCTAACATTCATTCATTATTTGCAATAAACTACTGAGAGCCACCTTAGACCATACTCATGTTCATATCAGAACCTGAAATTGTTAGTTCAGAAACCACACAGAGAGAGATGGCTTCCCCCAAGCTCCTCTAAAATCTATGGATGTTATTTTTTCTGATCATATTTTGCTATAATATTTAGCAGTTTAGAGTTGCTGGATTCTGTCTGTCTATCTTCTATTCATCATGCACCCCCAATTATGTCTTTAATATGATTTTTTGTTGGTGATGTGTTGATTTGGTATTCGGTCACTAACCACAAAGCCTTTTATTTGTCAAATATTCACTTTATGACGGAACTACACTCCCAAGCCCTATATGCACAAGTATTTCTTATGCACATATGCATTTTATGAAGTCTCAAAAATGACTTGATTGTGGCTCCAAGCTTATCCCATAAGTAAATCATAATCTTTGTCATATTGAAAAGAAATTATTTGATGTCAAACTATACATTTGTTTACCTCAAAATTATAATTCATGACCCAATATAAGAAGGACATTACTATTATTTTGGTTTTATGTGTTCCAAACTACTTTTTCTAAAAATGTAGTGTTTAATTTAAGTATATTTATTCTTCAGTATAACACTTACAGAAACGAGGAAGGCCACTTGAATTATAACATAGATAAGATTTGGTAGTACAATTTGCCATTTTCCACACAACTGGACAAATGCTGGAATTCGTAAAATGATTCGTTGCTCTCCCAGCCTGTGGTTCTACTGCTGGGCTGTGGGCACGAGGAGCAGGCTCATGATAAATGTCTGTGCATTAGAACAATGGGGCCGCTCTTTGGCAACTCAAGCCACAGACCAAACATTCCTAATTAAGATGTTGTCATTTTACCTAGGGGGAAAAGCTTTGGCCAGATTCCAACATGCCCATAAATAAGAGAGACTGCCAGAAATATGAGAAAGAATAGTTTCAAGCAATAGTATCCTTACATGAGTAAGGGCATAATTCAGCCAACTACTGAAACTGATTTATAGGCTTGCAGTATAGGAGACACTGGTTCTGGAGTTTTTTTGTGCAGCGTACCTCCTGCTGGCCACACAGAAAATTACATGTGGGAAGCTCATGAATTGTTCAAATGGTAACCGATTCACTTCTCATTCAAATGTGAAAATTTGTCACTCTAATTTTGCTCATGAACATATTCTTATATTTTAATGCCAATGTCTGAAACATGTATACATGTACACTTTCATTCAATATGATTTCAAATTTTATTGTTGTTTAGAAAAATGTACACTCACTTAAGAACAATTTTTTTTTCTCAATATCGAATGCACACTAATTTGCTTTGTATTTCTTGAGGACAGGGTTGCACAGCATTCCTCTCCCGATAGACCCATGTCCTTCCTCTTTCAAAATCTCATTAATATGAAATATGCAGCAACGTGACCTGGAGATTCTTTTCCCCCTCGGAAGAGTATCTCCCATCGTTCACATCTTTTACAGAGTAGAGCAAGTTGACCCAGCATCGTCGGATTCATGGCAGTAAAAGAGCACCCGTGTCTCTTTTTTTTACAGGCACAAACTTACAGATGTCTTCACATTAAAGACAACTTCCAGGAATCTGCAGCTGGAGGAAAACAAAATACTGAATTACCTCAAACTGACATCTTGATCTTGTTCTTTGAGATCTCCATAAGAATCCATCATTGCGGCCCTAAATCAGATGAGTCTGATGCTTTTGCTTCTTCCATACGGAAGACGGTGCATCTCCTGTATGCTGTAATGTTACTACAGTGAGAAATTCTCTGCAGAAGAAAGCCAGTGCCTTCTGTGCAGTCACTGCTTGTATCTAATTACTTCTTTAGAGACAAGCAGCTAGAAAGGTGATCCTTACTGGGGCTGCCTCAGTGTTTCTAACAGTCAGAGAAAACCGGGCACTCGGAAAGTGAACTGGGAGATTATCAACTTGGGGACAGAATCTCAGTTGCAGACAAAACACATCTTTGGCAGTGAACGTGAGCAGCTTTAAGCCTTTCCTCTTATTCTTCTGCAGGTTATCACAATTCCCAGTGTGGCTTATGGAAGGTCTCAGCTCTTCCATCCTGGCTTACTTCCCCACCATGTTTCTAAGGGGATGCTGAAAGCAACAGCTAGACATCTGTACCTGATCCCTGTCTCAGAGTCCACAGCCCTTCAGCTTCACCGCTTCTGTTCTTTATCTCTGCAGGGGATTGAGGGCAATAGGAAAGCCTTCATTTTTATCGGTGACTCTCTTTTTTTTGCTTTTAAAAAATACAGTTCTGTTTACGATGCACGGTACTCACTTTAGTTTGCCTCCTATAAAATGATAAAATGCACTAAGCCACCCTATTCTCTTGATTACTTGAGCCATAACATTGCTCAGATTTCATGTGGCAGTTTTGAGGCATTTATGATGGAGCAGAAAAAAATATTAATTATAATGAAGAGAGAGATAAATTATGATGGTTACAGCATCTTGGCATTTATTTTCCTGAGGCTTATGTCTGCAAGTGTTCTAAAAAATAAAAATCTGCAGATCAAGAGACGGATGTGTGCCTTGTTTCCATTGAGTTGGTACAAGATACTAAAGGTAAAATTTCCGATAAAATGTGGCACTCTGTTTTGATTTCTATAGAAGAACTGAAATCTATTTATATCTGTTTTATACCTATTGGTTGCCAGTGTCTTTATAATGGGATAATATCATTAAAGATGTTTGAAGGCTTTTTTACAGTTATTCATGATATAATAGTTTCTATAATATCCACAAAAATACTACAGTATTGTGATTTTATTTATTAAATATGGATTGGGCTTGGCTTTGACTTAGGAATCCATAGAGTTTACATCTGTCTTAGTAATTTTTTTCTGTTATTATAGAAGGATAATTGATTCTGAGTAATATATAAAGTTAAAGTTTTAATATATAGTTCTAGTTTGCATGTGTATATATATGTGTGTGCCCATGAGTGTGTACACAGGTATGTGCATATACAGGTGTGTGTGGCATGGATATTATTTCTGAGGATTAATTTATCCTGTTTTATAAGATAGGTTGCCTTATTGAGCTGGGGTATACCACCTAGACTGCTTGGCTACTGAGTATCAGGAACCAATTGTCTGACCCTTCCCAGAACTAAGATTATAAGTGTTCTTCACCATACAAATTTTTTACGTGGTGTTTATGAATTGAACTGAGGTTTTCATGATTGTATGGCAAACATTTGAGTGCCTGTTTAGATGCTTACAGTGACAAGTGTAGTTCCAAAGTCTCATGGTGATATGTGATCATGGTGTTGTCTAAAAACAGAGACCTGAAAGGGCGAATGGCCATGATGGAAGAAACAGACAAAGGGTCAACCTGGGGTTTCAGCATCTCCTCAGGAAAGGCATCATTTGTCATTAACTATCTGATCCTATGATAAGGCCTGACCTGTCCCATTGTCATGGGGACAATTGAATTCCAATGAGTATCTCAGAGAAAACGATCATGGTCAAATCATAGCTCTGCACTTCTGCTGCCCTTTGGTCACTCAATGAAATGCTGTATAGAAGGAAAAACAAGAAGCAAGCTCCCACATTAGGCCAGTCCATTTGATAATCATTTAAATTGGAAAAAAAATGTATCTTCAGACTAGGAGAGGAGGATGTGAAGAGGAGATGCAGGATGCTGCCTCAGCATCTCTAGTGTTCTGTGACATTACTCCTGCTTCAACATATTTGGTACACAACAGAAAGTATCCTGCAAAGGACTATTTTATTTTATTTTTAATGGAATCTTGAAGAAAGTAGTTATTCAAAAGCTTGGATGAATGCAAATTAATCCCAGAAGTACACTTTAGTCATTGCCAAGAAAGAGAGGTAAAGTAATCTCCCAGGTGGTGGCATATTTTTTTTTTTTTTTAGTTTTGTTTCACAGCTCTGAAATTCTTACAGGGGTTGAAGGGATCTTTGTTTTATTGCAGACAGATGGACATGGAATAGCTAAGTGAATCCATAAAAATCCATAGCTAGCTGAGGCTGAAATGTCTTCTGCAATGAAACCACTTTGCCAGAAACAGAAGCTGGGATAGACCTTACTCACCAAAGTACATACGCTAAGAGGACATGATCAGTTTGCCAGGAAGTGGAGAGTTGAGCAGGTTATGTACAGAGCTCAAAGAGTTTTAATTGTCATTTTAAACACAGAGGGAGTCGCTGTATCTGAAAACAAAGGGTTTCATTGCTTGTCTCTAACTGGCACATGAGGACAAAAGTCAGTAGTCAGGGGCCACAAGAAGTCACATAGATTTTCCTCCACCTTGCTTGGAGCAAACCTAACTCTCATTCCTGACTGATAAATTCAAGTCCATTGTCTTACTATTTACTTACTTAACCAGGTATAATATCCTGTATTGGGAATGAAATGTGAATCTCTAATAGGCCTAAAAGTAAGAGAATATAACTGGTACTAAGGAAAAACTAACATGTTAATTTTTGTACCCAGTCAATGGCAAGTGAGAGCCTCCATTGTAGAAGAATACTGACATAAATCAGGCATTCAAGTTGAGTTATCAGAAACTCAGAGCATCTAGAAGATGTCTTGGTTAGGGTTTTTGTTCTTGCAATGAAACACCATGACTGAAAAAAACATCTTGGGGAGGAAAGGGTTTATTTAATTCATGGTTTCATATAACACTTCACCATCCAAAACAGTGAAGGCAGACACTTACCAAGGGCAGGAACCTAGAGGCAGGAGCTGATGAAGAGGCCATGAGGTTGGGGGAAGGGGATTGTTTTTAACTGGCTTGTTCCTCATGGTTTACTCACCTTGTTTTCTCATAAAATTCAAGACCACCAGCCCAGGGATGACACCCCTCACAATAAGCTAGGCCCTCCCTTATCAATCACTAATTTCAGAAAACGCCTTAGGTTTACCTACAGACTAATCTTATGAAGACATTTCTTTAATGGAAGTTTGTACTTCTCAAAATACTTTAGCTTGTGTCAAGTTGACAAAAACAAACAAACAAACAAACACAAAAGCAAAACTATCTAGCACAGAAGCATTCCTGAATATCTCAAGAATTAATAAAAAAAATTTAGAGTGAGAATACAACTGACTAAAAAGTATTCATGGGATAAAAGTAAGACAGCTTTCTGTTATCACTATAAGATTGATAACTTGATTATGGTTTCCAACCATTATCATTATGCAGATCTATGTAAAATGTATTGTAGGTTATAGTCCAAGTTTAGGCATACTTGGGAGTAATTTTTTTCTATTTATTTATTTATTTATTTATTTATTTACTTATTTATTTATAATCCAGCAGTTGTCCCTCCTCCCAGTCCCTGTTCCCACAATTCTTCACCCCATTCCTCCTCCAACACATCCTGGAGATTCAGTTCCAACACTACCAGGCCTCCGCACTCCCTGGGGCCTCAAGTCTCTCAAGAGTAAGGCACATCTTCTCTCACTAAGTCCAGAGCAGGTAGTCCTCTGCTGCATATGTGTTGGGGCCTTGGACCAGCTCATGTATGCTGCCTGGTTAGGTGGCTCAGTGTCTAGGAGCTCCCAGGGGTTTGGGTAAGTTGAGACTGCTGGTCTTCCTGTGGGGTTGCCCTCCTCATTTGTTTCTTCTATCTTCCCCTCCTTTCCCTAATTCAACCACAGAGCTCCCTGACTTCAATTGGGTGTAAGTATCTGTGTCTGTCTCAGTCAGCTGCTGATTGGGCCTCTCAGAGAACAGCAATGCTAGGCTACTGTCTGTAAGCACATCATAGCTGCATCAGTAATTGTGTCAGTCCTTGGAGCCTCCCCTTGAGATAGATCCCAATAAATAACACTGTCCCATTGGAAAGGCACCTAACCCATAGTATGCTCAGAGATGTGACTAGAAATGGTTCAGACAGACTCATGTATGAAACCTGAAGAAACCAATTCATGTAGTCAGGCAGAAATCCCAGTGTTGTAATAGAAACACCAACCCATCAAAAATCTTTCAACCCCAAGTTTATCCTGTCTCCAAGTAATGCAGGCACAAGGGAGAGAGCAGAGGCTGAGGGAATCGCCAAACAATAACTGGTCCAAATTGAGACCCATCCCATTGGCAAGCACCAATTCCTAACACTATTAACGATATTCTGTTATGCTTGCAGACAGGAACATGTTGTCCTCTGAGAGGCTCTACCCAGCAGCTGTCTCAGACAGATGCAGACACTCACAGCCAAACAGTGGATGGAACTTGGGGACTCTTATGGAAGAATAGGAGGAAGTATTGAGGGCCTCAAAGGCTGATAGGATCTCTACTGGAAGACCAACAAAGTCAACTAACAAGGACCTGTGGGGTTCTCAGACTTTGAACCACCAACCAAAGAACATACACAGGCTAGACCTAGACCTCCCAGCTCATATGTAGCAGATGTGCAGCTTGATCTTCCATGTGGCTCCTGAACAACTGGAGAAGAGGCTATCTAAAAAGTCATTGACTATATATGTGGGATATGTTCTACCAGCTGGACTGCCCTATTTGGCCTCAGTTCAAGAGAAAGCACTTAGCTTCTCAGAGACTTGACATGTGGGAAGACTGGGGAGGGGAGTACCCATGGAGTCTCCACCCTTTCAGAGGAGAAGGGGGGAAGAGGATAGGGGAAGGATTGTGGGAGGGAGTGACTGGGAGGGTGGAAGTGAGTGGAATGTAAACTGCATAAGTAAAAATAATAAATTACATTAATAAATATATGAAATGAATATTCTAATTAACTTATATTACTTAAAATATAATAAGAAGTATAGATAAAATTAATACATATAAATAAAATACAAAATATAATTAGTAAATAAACACAAAATATATAATAATAAAATAAATCATTCCTGGTGAAATAATTTGTAGGAAGAATAAAAGAATTAAAGACTATGTTTTTACAGACTGTGGGTGTAGCTCAATGGCAAAGTGCTTACCTCACATGAACAAGGCCCTAGGTTCAATCCTTACCACAATTAAAAAAAATCGATTTATAATTTAAAATAGATTGCAAGGCTGTCAAAACATTTTAAATATTATCCCTGTAATCTGCGATTCAAATATTCAGCTGCTGCTTACCAAATGTATTTAATAGAAAGCTTTCCTGTTTTCTTCCCTTTCCTACTAACACTGCTCATTAGTAGTTTGACAGCTAACTTGTAGCTCATGGTCTCTTGGTGTACACCATATAGTAAACCATTACTCGTTAAACTGAGTATCCAGTGAAGACAGTAGCAATGAATTACCTGTTCATCTTCCTTATTTGAAGGAGATATATGCTACTATCCACCTGTTTCCAAAAAGTATGTA
Source organism: Rhabdomys pumilio (assembly GCA_030674055.1). NCBI lineage: Eukaryota > Metazoa > Chordata > Mammalia > Rodentia > Muridae > Rhabdomys > Rhabdomys pumilio. The sequence goes on from JANHMN010000022.1 coordinate 34,718,586, forward strand.
GTTCACTCAATAAATAACACTGTCCCATTGGAAAGGCACCTAACCCATAGTATGCTCAGAGATGTGTCTGGAAATGGTTCAGGCAGAATCATGTAATGCTTGTTTGTAGTTTATATTTTATTAGGCATTCCTATGAGGACATTGCTTTTCTCCATATACATTTCACACAGAGCAAGATTCTAAATAAAAGCTGAATATCTACCAAATTCATCAGACTTCACTGAAATGCAACAATTAACAGCAATATTTCATTTAGAAATAAACATTTCTGGAGCATTTCAGTCTACTGAAAGCATGGTTCACACATGTGAGCAACCTATCTCTGGAGCAGAAATATATTGTCATTGTGTGGTGCACCTGGATCCTGCTTAGGTAAGCTAGAGCAACAACTTCTTGGAATTTCATATGCCTAAAGTGAATCCTTCTCTCTAGGTGCTAGTCATGTACACAGATATTTTGTATTTTGTCCAAAGAATAATTGCAAACATATGCAAGTGAAGAAAGAAAGGAAACCAAACCGAGAAAATGGATAGTACTTTAAGACTTCAAGACAAGAAGCAGAGGGTCAACTCTAGAGTAAACAGAGCTGTTATAACTCTTCTAAAATATCACTTCATGTTCTTAGTAATTTCAATGTACCTAGAGTTGTTGGCCTGATTGATCAATATTTGTGAACATTTTTTAGATTAAAATGACCCCATCTAACGTGTTATGTATATCCCTGTATGCCACATGCACCCACATGAGTGTGGGTACATTTGATCTGATTGGAGTCTACCTTATGACACCTGCTTAATGAAAGCCTGAAAAAGAAATATGATTCAGGCAGAGACAATGTACTAATATTATGTTTATTAATTTTTATTTTTTAATTTAATTGTATTTTATTAATTTTGAGTTTGAGTTTGAATGTTCCAATGCTTTCTACTGCAGAATAACACACATCTTAAGATAGCTGGCTTTAATTTTTATTTCTGAGTGGCCATCTATTTACAATTTTATAAAAACAAAAATAGATTCCAACAAGCATATTTATCCGTGATACAATGGTGTTGCAAAATTTTCAAAAATTTATCCTATCTTAGAAATCACTTTAGTTAAATATTTTGGATGCATTACTAAAATCTGTTAGGCTTCCCAATCAAATAAACCAGTAACTCTTTTTGGTTTCTACTTCTTGATTGTGTATTTATTTGGTTATTTGATTCCAACATACAAATAAAATGTGTGCAATTCACATGTAAAATAGTCTGTCTTATTATAAGTCAATACTGGATTTTAAATTATTGCCTGAACAAGTGGATGCCTGGGATAGCGTAGAAACAGTTGCAAGCACACACAAAGACTGAACTGAAGATATATTTATAGATTTTTACAAAACGAAGACACTACATTTTATTTCCTAAAGGCACAACGTCCATCATATCTTTTGGGAACAGTGCACAAAATTTGCATATGAATGTAATTGTGTCTCTCATCAAAATTGGGCTGAAAAAAAGCTCACTTCTTCCCCTGTGAGAACAGCGTGTCTCACCACTGTGCCACTTACCATCCCTGCAGCGCTAATTTCATCACCTAAAAAAAGCCCATGCAATAAGCAATGGGGTGGTCCTCTCTAGCTTTAAAAACTTCCTTTCTTGTTAATAGCTTCTGATGATCATATTTATCCCAAGCTCACATATCAACTCCTCCCTAATCAAGAGGCGTTTTCTCTTAGGTCATACTCCCTGCGCCCTGCATAAATATTCCTACCAAATAGTGACCTGATAATTATGAATGATGGCTTTTCTCATCCCTGAGAGGCCGAGGGATAATTTCAAGTAAGTATTCACAGTCAGGGATGATCAAGTGATTACACTCCAGATTAATCTCCCTGGGCTTCTGTGCTGCCTGGTGTAGACTGAACATGGTGCGGCATGTAATCTGTTCTATTTAGCCCAAATAAAGAGACCTTATTTGTTCAACCATTTTAATTCATTGCACACAATTTAATTATGCTTCGTTGCAAAACCACCTGTGACCTTGGGTTTAGTAATGAAATCCACTCCCCAGTCATCACTTAGAGAACATAGTTTGTTTGCTAAAGACAGTGGAAAATAAGAATCTTAAATATTGTTCAGAACCTTCACTTGAATAAGATGTAACATGATATTTACCACTTCAACAAGAAAACAGTAAAAGATGCATTTTATTATATTCTGAACCAGTGCTTGAAAAAACGCCCTTCGTTTTTTTTTTTTTTTTTTTTTTTTTGTCTGAAAATTAAGATGAAAGCATATGGCGTGCAATTAAATGTTATTTCTGTACAAATCTGGGTCATTTGATGTTTATTTATTAGCAGTGGTTGCTAGTGAGTTCCCAATGTATCTTTGAGAAACCAGTTTCTCATTTGTCAAGTTTTCATTAATCGAGGTTGATGACACTAATTAGAAAAAGTCCTTGAAAAGTTTTGGATTTGAATATCTATGTATTTTAACAGAAGTTCTTTGAATCTGATGGAATTCTCAGCGTTCTCTCATTTGAACACCTTGTACTTACTCTCCCCCCACCAGTAGGCTTTATGATTGTTCTCTCAAAACAATATCAAACATTTCTCTCAAGTTCTAGATTATAGAAATATTTTCTTACACCAACAACTAAACACTATAGGTTAAACCTAGTTCATTGATTTTCAAGATAAATACTTTTTGACCTACATTAGAACATCTGTTGAAAATTGATTACGTTGCTACCAATAGTGTTTATTATTTCTGTTGTCAAGCGGCAGTTTGTCTGCACATTGCTTTGTTTGAAACCCATTATCCGTGTTTCTGTTGCCTTCACTGTGTATATCCAAGTAGAAAAAAGAGATTCTCTAATCAGTGTAATTTTTAAAGAAAAAACAAGTCATAAAGCTGTGATCTAACTGGAAACACTTTTCAATCTTAGCAATTAATTTCATAAAATATACTAAAATCATCCTATGCCTTTGTTGGGTAATCCATGCTGTGTAAAGTTATATTGCTCTTTTGGAGTATCCCGCCCCCACCCCCTGCCCCGGGTTTTGCCAACCATTGTTGTTCTGTTTTGGTTTTGGGTTTGGGTTTGATTTTGTTTGATTGTTTTCATTTTCTGGTCACCTATCACATTGTTTGACCCCTGAAAGCTCTATATTGCTACATTTGATTTGACACTCCTTGGCTTACAGATTTTAATTTCAAAAATGTAAGAAAATGGAGGACCAAGGAGTCAGTTTAGGGTAACCATTTCACTGATAATGTAAAGAAATTAAGGCCAGTGAAAGTTACATGTTACAATAGATTTTTGATAGTTAGTTTTGTATCGTAGATACTGCTTATTCCAACATCTAACTATATGTTAAATGCATAAGAAATACTTGTTCAGTTGAATTAAATTATAGGAGCTAGATATGGTAGTATATACCTCTAATACAAACATTTAAGAAGTAAAGAGAAGAAGATTCTAAATTTAAGTATAGCCTGAGTACCATACCTAGTTCTTGGACAGGGTGAGATATATATAAGGACAAACCCTGTGCCATCGAAACAAAGAAGCACATCAAATGAGCTTGCAGATTCCAGACTGAATGAAAACAGCAAGCACCAAGTCTCTCTGTGGATGTTTCCACATCAGATTTTCTTGATAAGAAAATGGCAACTTTTTAACTTAGTCAAGCATCACAGTTTAGACAATTCTTTCTTTGTTTAAGAAGAAGAAGAAGAAGAAGAAGAAGAAGAAGAAGAAGAAGAAGAAGAAGAAGAAGAAGAAGAAGAAGAAGAAGAAGAAGAAGAAGAA
>JANHMN010000022.1:34722390-34771031 GCA_030674055.1 Rhabdomys pumilio
AAGAAGAAGAAGAAGAAGAAGAAGAAGAAGAAGAAGAAGAAGAAGAAAGTAAATACCACAAAGGGTTAATTATGTGTTTAAATACAAATGTCAAAAATGGTGAAAGTATAAAAAGGAAACCTAAAATACACTGCCCTTTGGCATCTGCCAGTAATAATTTTGGAAGAGAGGTAACGATTTTCAAATCAACGTCTGAAAAATAACAGGAGAAATGCCTCCTTCCCCACTACACAATCAATCGCAATAGGTTAAATTATGGTAAGTCTCAGGTCATGTTTTAAGTTCAACTCCCTAATTAGAGAGAAGAATAGTACTACAGAAACACAGCATTTCTTAGGAAATTGTCAGTTTTTTTTTTTTTAATTAATCATTTTATTTGTTGACATTTCAAATGATATCCCTCTTCACAGTGTTTCCCCTCTACAAACCCCCATCCCATCGCCAATCCCTTTTGCCTCTATGAGGGAGCTCCTACACCCACTCACTCACTCCTGTCTCAGCACTCTAGCATCTCCTTATGCTGGGGCATTAACCCTCCACTGGACCAAGGGCCTCTTCTCTCATTCATGGCAAATAAAGCCATCCTTTACTACATACTAGCTGGAGCCATGGATACCTCCATTTATACACTTTGGTTGGTGCTTTAGTCCCTGGAAGCACTGGGTGGTCCCGTTAATTGATTTTGTTTTTCCTATGGGGTTGCAATCTTCTTCAACTTCTTTAGTCATTCCCCTAACTCTTCGACTGTGGTCTCGGGGCTCAGTCAGATGGTTGGGTGTGAGTATCTGAGTATCTGCATCTATATTAGGCAGGTACTTGGAGAACCACACCAAGCATACAGGTGCTTGGTATGGAGGAAAGCCATACCAAGCTCCTGTCAGCAAGGGCTTCTTGGCAACAACAGAGTCAGGGTTTGGTGTCTTCAGATAGGATGGATCCCTAGGTGGTGTCGTCTCTGTATGGCATTTTCTCTGCTCTATTTTTGTCCCCACAATTCTTTTTAGGAACAATTCTGAACTAAAAGTTTTGAGATGGTTGGTTAGCCCCATTCCTTGATATTGGTCTGCGTATCTACTGGAAGTGGACTTTACAGGTTCTGTCTCCCAATTATTGGATATTTCGGCTAATTTCATCCCCCTTGGGTCCTGGGAACCTCTAGCTTCCCTGGTGTCTGCAACTTTCTAGTGGCTACTCCTAGTTCCCCATCCTCCACTGCTACATATTTCTATTTAATTTCCTGACTCTCTGTACTTCTCTCCTGTCCCTTCCCATACCTGTTCTGACCTTCATTTCCCTCTTCCTCTCTCCCAGGTCTCTCCTTCCCTAAACCTCCTGATATTATATTGTTCCCCCTTCTATATAAGATTGAAGCATCCACACCTTGATTTTCCTTCTTCTTAAGTGTCATATGTATGGTTTGTGGGTTGTATCCTGTGTATTCTGACCTTTTGGGCTAATATACACTTATTAGTGAGTACAGAGCTAAACAAAGAATTCCCAACTGCGGAATATCAGATGGCAGCAAAGCGCCTATAGAAATGTTCAATATCTTTAGTCATCAAGAAATGCAAATCAAAATGACCTTGAGATTCCACCTCATACTAGTCAGAATGGCTAAGATAAAAAAAGAAGGTGACAGCAGATGCTGGCAAGGATGTGGAGAATAAGAAACATTCCTCTATTGCTATTGGGATTGTAAGATAGTAAAACCACTTTACAAATCAGTCTGAGAAAATTGGAAATACTTTACCTGAAGACCCAGATATACTAGTGGACATATACTAAAAAAAAAAAAATGCTCCAACATATAACAAGGACATACATTCTACTCTGTTTATAGCAGCCTTATTTATAATAGTCAGAAGCTGGAAAGAATCCAGATGTCTCTCAACAGAATAATGGATATAGAAAATGTGGTACGTTTATACAATGGAGGCTATTAAAAACAATGGCTTCATGTAATTTGCAGGCAAATGGATGGAACTGGAAAATATCATCCTGAGTGAGATAACCTAGATACAAAATTACAAACATGTTATGTACTCACTGATAAGTGGAAATTATCAGTCTTGAAATACTGAATTTCACACTAAATCTTGTAACAGGTGTTTGGCTTGAGGTCATGGGTATGGTGTAATGTTTTTTTATAGCCTCTCTCACTGACCAGAAGACAAATGCTTAGAGAGAAAAATAAAATTTAAATAAAAATATACCTATCAGTAGCTAATTGTTAAGCATTCAGTAAGCAAATCTCAAAGAGAATTTAAACATGAGTTGTTCTTTACTGGAATAGTTAAGTAAGTGTACCTGTGAGGTGTAAGCATCTCACTTCTCAAGGTAAGAAGCAAAGACTAGGAAAACAGTTCTACCCAAGGTTGGCTTGGTGAACAAATGAATTTATTTGCATTGCTTACCGAACCAGAGGTGGGTCGCAAATTACATAAGCACTGGCAACGTGAAGACAGATAGTTGTATTGGCCAAAGATCAAAACTAAACTAAACTAAACACAAAACTTGATGGTGTTTTACACAGCACATACTGAGCTCCCCACACAACTTGAAACAGTCCACATGAGGATCCTCTCCTCTTCCAAGTACAGATGCCTTATGGGAACCCCAGGATAGAGCCTTGTGAATTTCACACATTTTTGAAGTTCTGGAGCCTGCGTTTTATTGAGTTTCCTGAGTCTTGTGAACTTTCTTTCCCTAGCATTTAATTAAAATTAATAGCTACAAAACATCTTTCCACAGGATTTACACAATAGAGAAAAAAAATCCCAGAGAAGCAGAGAGAGGGGGAGAAGCTGAGAGGACAGCAGAGAGTGGTGTAGTCAGTCATGCAGACGTTTGAAAGAATACCACACTGGCACAATGTGCAACTAAAGACAAGTGAAAAATGGGCCTCTCATCTGCCTTCAGGTTTTCAAAGCAGAAACCAAGCAACAGCAACAAGCACTTGAATATGTTGGTGGGTAGTGCTGTAAAATCAACTTGGACTTAAACTGTGATGAAATAAGGCAGAGTGGCAACAAAAGAGACAGGGCATGGTTAGCAGAGCAGTTTGAATTCTGGTGATTCTGAGATAGCAGATGGCTAGAAACCCTTTTTATTCTCTCTATAAATATTGATAACATATTTGTAATAAAATATAAAATATTAATTATAAAATATAAATATGTAAAAGTAAAATTTTATATTTTCACTGTTTATAAAACATGATTTAAAAAAAAAGATTTTTACTGCAAAAGCAGAATGTTTATATCCTCTTTTTCTCCGTATATATATGAATTCATATATGTATATATGTACCTATTGTTCCCCTACAAATATATATGCATCTGTTCATGTTTATTTATGTTTATAGATATATATCTGTAGGTTCAAATATGTATGAACTTTCCATTTCATATAGCATAAGACTTCACTGGTGGCTCATCAATAATGAGGATTTCAAATGATAGCTACTTTTTAAAAAATTAGGTATTGAAATAAATTTTCTTTTTATTTACATCATCGATTCTAAAGTCATAATTTTCCAGAGGAAAAGAAATCAAATCTAAATCTTAATCTTAATTTAGTCAACAAGACAGTATTTAAAATACTATTATCCCTATTTTAAAATCAATAGAAGCAATGTAGGCCTAGAAAACTGTTAAAATAATTAAATGAGGCACCTTATAATAGGGACAGATCTCATATATTCATAAGGGGGAAATATATTGATTCACTGCTGCCATCTCTGTGACTATTAGGAGGATGTCTCTTTCAGTAATCATTATTCAACTACTCAGAAGGAGGCAGTGGGTGTGCTTTGTCCGTCTATGTCATTTTATGCATCCTCCATGGAAATAACAATGGTATCATCTAAATATTCAAAGCACACAGAGCCACTATACAAACTAGCAAAACAGGCACCCCTGTTTTCTCATTTTCTCTTCTTAGAATGGAAACATCTTAAGTGCCCGCCTTTTGTAGGAAGGTGTGCCACACACAGTGTGTCTCTTCTGAAGTATTATGATCATTTGAACCTTCTTGAAGTGGAGAATTTAAGAAACAATTTTAGATATGCTGTCTTAAATTTCTTGTTTAAGATCCTTAGATGACAGACAACATTTGAGTGTGAACAAATCTGTCAGTGCTTTCTATGCTTTTCCCTTATTCTGCAACAAGTACCTTGCTGAATTTATGTGAAGGATGCATTTTAGAGGAATCATTTCTCCTGCAAGCATTTAGGTAAACAGACGCTACAAAGTTTTCTGAGCTCTAGGGACCAGAGAAAAAGCTGAAAGGGAGAAGAATTACTTGGTTCCCTTGTTTATGGTGTATCTTCAAACCAACATAAGACAGGAGGCTTTGGAGAGCCCTGATTCCTAGTGAGTCTCTGTGTGTGAAGCCAGTTCATCACCGTCCACAAGAGGAAGAAAAGTATCAGATTTGGCTAAGATTTCTCACCATAAGAGCTCTGTAAACGCACGTACATAGAGGGTCAAAAAGCATTCCGTGGGTGAAGAACGTTGCTTCAAAAATGGCTAGAGGGATTTAGTAGAGAAGCTAATATATAGAAAGATCTGGAATGTTAAAAAAAGAAAAAAAAAAGAAAAAAGGAAAGAAAAGAAGAAAAGGAAAGGAAAGGAAAGGAAAGGAAAGGAAAGGAAAGGAAAGGAAAGGAAAGGAAAGGAAAGGAAAGGAAACAAGGCCCTCCAGTGGAAGGACTCAATAGCATGCAAACTGAAAAGACGAAAGGTTGTGCTGAATGTTCAGGAGACTCTAAAATGTTTTCAACATAGATCATTATATAGAGATAAAGAAGTAAACCTGGGAGAATAGTGGGACATTGTGTAAAATGTGGGAGGATTTAGTTAAAGATGCAGAGTTTTATTTGAGTGTTTAGTCACAAGGATAAGTGACATTTCTACTGAGTGGTATTTTAAAAGACTTATTCTGAGAAGAGTAACTGGGTAGAATTGAAATTGGATTGGTTGTCTAGAGTTAAAAATTTCAGAACACTGGATAGGAATCTAATATTTTGTTCTATAATAAGCGACCTCAATTAGCATGACCGCAGGAGACTAATGAGAAAACATGACTTTTCATGCTACTTCAATCATATTTGAAGTGTATAACTATCATTTTGTCAGTGTTTTTCCTCTGTGAAGCATTGGGCTTACTTCTCATGCTTTACCAATAAGTAGTACTAGAAATGACAATCAAAATTAGAAGAGGTAATCTCTTGTACCTCACTGGTACAAATAGGAATAATTATGCTCTAATTGTATTTTGAGAGAAAAGTTTTATTTTAACAGGAAGGGTGATATGCAGGAGGAGCTAAGGGGGAAAAAGCACCGAGAGGAAAAGATGGAGTAAGGAGAGAAGAAGATGAAGTAGATGAGAAGCTAGGTGATGAGAGAGAGAAAGAGAGAGAAAGAGAGAGGGGGCATGGAGGCAGAAGTTCACGTGTCTCCACTAGTCAAAGATAGTTTACATAGCTAGGTTGGGTATTGGGTTACACTTCTGATTGAGCATTAACATACTTATAAAGCCTTTGATTAACATATTTAAAAATTGTATAAAAGCAAAATGGAAAAGGGGGCACGGGATAGGGGTTTTCTAGGGAGGGGAAATGGGGAAAGGGGATGGCATCTGAAATATAAATAAAATATCCAATAAAAAAAAGTTAGAAGAGGTGAATTAGACAAAATTCTTAAGTTAGGACTGACACTCCTTTAAAACTTTAAATATAGTCATCTCTTCATACACACACGAGTGTAGCTCTAAGAAACTGATCAGGTACAAAGCTCCATAGACATTCGTACCCTCTTTATCAAATGGCATGATTTTGGCAATGAACACTACTTATCATATCTAATGCAAGGAAATAAGATACTTAAATAGTTTCTATGCTTTAGTGATAGACAATTAAAAAGCTGTCTGTGAATATTAAATGTAGACAGAATTTTTAAATAATTTTGATCTGTTGTTGGCTTGGATCCATGGATGCTAAATTCAAAGACAGGGGCAATCAATTGTGCAAAATAACCAATGCAAAGGGATATACTGTTATTTCCATTTTACAACCTAGAGAACTAAAATTTATAAAATCTCAATAGGTAGTTTTATCTCTAAATTAGAGATAAAGAGTTAAGGTCCACATACATACAGTGGTTCACTGCCAACCATGTGGCAAGAGAAAGCTGAATAATCTGTACTATTGAAATTCAAACTTTTCTAATTTTCTAAAATAAAAAAAAAGATTTTAAGAAGCTAAACAACTGGACATTAACATTGTCTTAGTTGGGATTTTTATTCCTGCACAAAACATGATGACCAAGAAACAAGTTGGGGAGAAAAGGGTTTATTCAGCTTAAACTTCCAGATTGCTGTTCATCACCAAAGAAGTCAGAACAGGAACTCAAGCAGGTCAGGAAGCAGGAGCTGATGCAGAGGCTATGGAGGGATGTTACTTACTGGCTTGCTTCCCTTGCCTTGCTCAGCTTGCTTCCTTATAGAACCCAAGACTATCAGCCCAGGGATAGCACCACCCACAGTGGGCCCTCCCACCCTTGATCACTAATTGAGAAAATGCCTTACAACTGGATCTCATGGAGAAATTTCCCCAAGGAGCCTCCTTTCTCTGTGATAACTCTAACTTGTGTCAAGCTGACACACAGTACCAGCCAGTACAAATAGCTTACAAATATAATTTTGGTTAGTTTTAATAGGTGACACTTCTATTATAAAGAAATGTCTTATCTTTCTAATAAAGATATACATGAGTGGCTCAAACAAGGTAGCAGTTTTCCACAAGAAATATCTAAGCCACTCAGAACTGACAGAAGGAAGCTGCATACTGTTAACAACCTATTGGTCAGTCATCTTGCTGTTCTGTTACCTTTAACATGGACTGTCTCCAAGGTTCTGATGCTCATTGTAATCTACCCACATCCCCTGTGTGTCATCCAGCACGAACATGGGAAGATTAAGATAAGTATCCTTGTGCCTTAGATACTTTTGGTCTCCTATACTTCATGTACTCCAACTGTAATCCTGGGCCAGACCTTAAGTGACCAAGGCCAAGTGCAAGAAAAGATGGGGACTATGTTTTAAGAAACTTTATTTTTAAAGTAACACCTGTAGAAGCATTTGGGGGAAAGTGGGAACCCTTTACTAAGTGTTCTATTGTCAATTCAGTTTTCAGCTTATCTGCCCTCACTGCTTCTGACATACTTATTAGTTTCTGTAGTAGTCTTCTTTGTTTGCTGATTTATGTCCTCTTTCACTCTCATTTCTCATTTCCCTTTCAGTTTTCAGGGGCTGCCTTAGCCACTCAACACAAACTTGTTTACTTAGAGCAGCAGAATCGTATTTGCTTTCTATTTCAAAGACCAGACACATAAAATTAAGGTGTCAGAAGGGTTAGTTCCTCTTGGGGATTCCTAGGGAGAGAGGTTTCCTGTTTCTTCCTGAACTTCTGAGGACTGCTGACAAGACTTAACATCTCTTGGCTTGTAGCTGTACCACTTAAACTCTGCCTGTATTTGGCTTTTCTGTGTTTATCAAGATCTAAGCTTCTTTTGTATGTCTCTAAATTTTCTCTCTTTTTTATCTTCCCACTTTCTGTCTATTATAATGACACATGTTATTGGATTAACATAAATGCTATATTCCAGAGAGAGCTCATCTGAGATTCTTATCTAAAGTTTATCTTCAAAGATCCTTTATTGCAAATAAGTTCGGAATCTAAAGATCAACATTTTCTGCAATTAATTCTGATTTGACTTTATTTGTCTTTGGGGCATATTTTAAAAAGTCTCAGTTCAAGTCATTCTAAACCCATTTTATTGCTTTATCACAATTTCTCATAATATATTTATTGAATTCATGTATTATTAAGATTTTTCCTATAGCATAAGCCATTTCTGGTAATTTTACAGCTAATATTTTGCACTGTTTTGTTCCGCTCAAGTTGGGTTGTTTATAAATTCTCATTCTACTTTTCTTCTATTTATCTTTTAGCTATCTTTGGGACTAGTTTTATAGCATTTTCATCATAAAACATACAAGCTCCATCTACATTTTGAATGCCTTTAACTAGGTATCCTGTTGGTATATTTATATGGTCTTAATGTTTTATCTTTTTCTATTCATATATCAGAAATATGCTATTCTTAACCTCTGAGTAGTTTGTATTTTATATCATCCTGAGTGAGGTAACCCAGTCATAAAAGAACACACATGGTATGCACTCACTGATAAGTGGATAGATGAACCTCAAGAAGAAGAAAGACCAAAGCAAGTAATAGCACTGAAACTCATTTGTTCACCAAGGAGGACTTTAGTGGCGTCTTTGCACAGCAGTATTTGATATGTCAGTATGGTTTGCTGAAATCTCACAAGGTTCCAACACTACATAAAGAGATCTTGAAAATCAGTGTAAGATAAGAGGTGGAAAATTAGTTCTCTACAGAAATGTGCCCCCTAATAGTTTATGTAACCTGTAATAGGTTCATCCCTAAACACATGTACATAGGAGTAACACTAAATAAGTAAATAGACACAATAGACTCAATAGATTGTGTGTGTGTGTCCACTTGCATGTTTAAGCATGTGCACACACACACACACACATACACACACACACACACACACACACACACACACACACACACACGAAGTGGAAATCATAAGTTTGAAATGAATTGAAGTGTGGGGCCTGTCTGGGTATAAGGTATTTGAGAGGTCACTGGGAAGAATAAATATGAAAAAACAGTGATCAGTTATAAAATTCTAACTAAAGAAAATTTAAGAAAAATATTACTTATTTAGTGTTAAACAGTACAGAGTACAAAGCAAAGGAGGCAGGAAAATATGCAAATATATGTGTGTTTATCTATGTATGCTAATTATTCAACTTACTTTAATGGAGAAGTGATGTGATTAACTTTCAACAGCATCTACTATTGCATCGTCAAATTCGTCCTCTGTAATATTTGACAGTGGTCACAGTTCTGCCATATTCTAAAACATTGTTTTCACTTAATCTCTATTTCCAACCAACAAGACTGATTCTCACCAGGGACATACATCACTGAGTGTATTTCAGTAAGCAGGGAGTAAGAGTGGTATTGTTATCTGGGTTGAGGAAAGAGAAAGCAAAATGACCACCAACATTCATCTATTTACCCATTGCAGACCCACTGTAACCAGCTTCCCGGAAGTCCTGCCACAGTGATTTGCCAACCACAGTGGACTGTATATCTATATACCATTAAACTGTGAGCAAGAATAAACCTTTCTTTCCTTAAGTTGCATTTGTCAGGTTTTTTTTGTCATGGCAGTGAGTAAATAAATGAAAAGAAATAATTGACAAATATAAAGGAGTTCCAAAATGTTTAGAATTGCATAAAATTCCTAAAAGCCAGAGATGTTGAACATGCAAGCACACTTGGCTTCTCTGATGAACACTGATAGACACTACACAAGAGTCCTGAAGAAGTAAGTAACATTTAACAGAAAATATTCAGAGTTACTGAATCACTCTTCCTTTTGTATTATAAATAATCCTTTAATTATTCTACTTTTCTATTTGCATATATTAATTAAGGAAAGCTACAAGTCAGGATACAAAAATAATTGAATAAGCAAGTTTATTGGGTAAGAAAATTGTACCGAAAAAATTAATTAGGGAACGTTCTGAAACCAGCATAATCAACTGAGATGTGACAAAACAAAATGCAATAAAATATAGGAAGGCAATGTACTCCAGTGTTTACAAAACAGATTGGTGGGCAAAATGATGTAGTTAGACGCTGTAGCCCCAAGAAATATTACTCTCATGAGGAATGAAACTTCATGAGGACTATATTCAAAGAAGTGATGGTGATTTAACAGAGTGGTGCCTACTAATGTCAACAGATTCCACTGAATACCCAGTGAACTAAAGTTTCCAGAGAAGAAGCCACTTTGTGTTATGTATTCCCCATGGCTGTTCTCTACATCGATGTAGAAGACTGAAATGTTGCCTGTTTTTATCTTGGGCTTTTATCTTGAAGATATTAGTTCACTTAGCAACTATTTATTGCAACCCTTCCATTCTTGTGACTGTCAACTAAATCTTTTGTATTATACAAATAGATCCCATATTCCACCATTTGAAAGGCTAAAATTGCTGTCAGACAGCTCCTCGAGCCAACATAAAAAACTTACTATTTCAATGTAAACCAACTATTTGATATTTTCATGAATGTGTTTGAAGATCCCTTGAATTATGAGTTTCTTTGTTTTGCTATAAGAAAAAATTACATAAAATATTCACCACATTAAAAATGATACTTAATATAACTTGAGTCTGTTTCCTGGGCCATGGTCACTCTTAATGGGCTCTGATATAAATCTCATTCCTTTTGTAATGAGAGGAACTGTTCTCCACTACCAACTTCCCTTTCCTCAGAACACGTTTCCACAGTTGTATCCAGCTATAACATCATTTGCAAGGCTTGGAGTACTAGTGCATCTGTTGATCATGCAACTCTCCAAATATACATGTTGCAAACATTCTTCAGGATTTTCAGTAAAAGAAATCGTGGAAATACTGAATGAGGCCTCAGTGGCTAAAGATGACTGACAGAAAGCGCAAAATCCTGAGGCCCACAGCATGAAAGAAGAGAGTTACTTCCTGCAAAAGACGACCTCCACAGATTCTCCAGGATACAGGTATGCTCCACTAGTTAATGGCTATATACACTCATAAATAAAAATAATAAAAAGAACATAGAGTTACTATAGAAACCAACTCACAAAGAGTTAAGAAGCCAATGACCTGACTCTTAGATGATGCTGACCTTTAAAATGAAAGTGTACATGAATATACAAAATAAACAATCACATGATAACTTTCAACTTACCAAACTTAGAATAGTATAAGAGGTGGATTACAGGGTGAGCCTACCTCACTCTGTAATTACACTGATTACATAAATAGAGTTGAATAGACCCATAGACTGTGGATAGCATTGCTCCTAGATAGAGATTCTAGAACTGTATATGAATGAAGAAAGTGAGCAGAACACTTTCATATATGCATGCATACACTGCTCCTTTCTTGTGATCTATACACAACATGATGTCATTTCAAGTTCCTGCTGCTTTTACATCCTTGACCTAGTGGATTGTAACATAAGCTGTAAGCCAAATATGTCTTCAGTTCCTTAATTTGTTTTCCTGGTATTTTATCACAACAACAGGCAAAGCAAACTAAGACACCTATGATATGTAATTCCTTTACCTCATTCATTTCCCTACTTGGAGTTGGATGAATTGCTTTTCTTGGTCTATGGGTACCCTATATTCTGAGTCAAAAGTCATTTCTTTAACTTTCTCCTGGAAAAGCCACACAAGTATTACTCACAATGATGATGTATCTATGAGGAAACAACACTCTTTACTGGAATAAAGAAAGGGGCAATTTCCACTAACAACTTATGTATCAAATAGCTGCCACTCAATTAGAATGATGAGGTGCTTGTTTTACACAAAGATAAATAGTGACAGAAAAAAAGTAGTAACTACTATATCCTTGCTGTAAGAAAGATTGTTCCTCTAAAGTAAAATGTGAGTGCATTCAAGGAAATCAATATGTTTGGCCCCCAAATACACTTAATGTTAATATTCCTGCTAGCAGATTGTTTTGCAGAGTCAATTTGAAACTCTGTAGTTCTACTAAACTACAGTAAATGTTGTTTATGGATGAATGTGCACAAGTAAAGAATTGACTGTAGTCTCTTGCGCTTATTTTTATAAGTTTTATTATATACAAATAATCTAATAAAGTATGTGGTAATTTTATTTGATTGTTCAGTTTATCCATGTCTCTCCAAGATAATTATATTAATGATCTTCATCCAATAGACACCATTTGAAAGATTATTCTGGAAATTCACCCTTTCCTTCCTTTTTTCATTGTTCATTCCTTCTTTCCTTATTTTATTTGCCTTTGTAACTGCATTGGCATTCAACGGACATTATTGAGATATACTGCTATCCAGAATCACTTTGGGGATTAAAAATGTAAAAGTGAATGTATTGTTTTTCTGAAATGTCATAAATGTCATAAATTCCATATACTCTTGAACAAAACAGGCAAGGCAGCAATAGAACACAGGCTTGAGATGTCCTGGACATAAAGATGAAGAACATATAGTCCAGTTTGTAGATGAGGTGATGCCAAGGTGATTCCCAGTATTTAATAGGAGATTGTTACATGAGAAAATATGTCTGCGGCCATTCCAGGTGGTAGAGGCAATATAAATATATGCCAATTTCTTGAGAACCTCTATACTGATCATATAAAGTCTTAGTGAAAGAAAGAGACAACATGCAGCTGAAGAAGAGGCAGGGTCAGACAAATAAAAGTAGCCCTAATCAAGAGCTCTGATTGCAGGGTCCAGTGGCAGCTATGGGTAGTTCAAAGCTAGCAGTTGGGGATTCTTGTGCTTGTGTAGGTGCCTAATAGAAACCCAACTTTATTTTCTGGTCTTTAATTATCATGCTTCCTTGATTTTGTTTTTATTCACTCCACTGTCTTGTATCCCCTACGAATACCTCACATCCTCTTTGTGGCAGTCCTGGATGCTGATGCTGATGCTGATGCTGAAAAATCTCATGTAACATCCTGGATCAGATTCCAGCTATAGACCCGAATAAGAGAAATCAAGCTTTAAAACAAACAAAAACATCTAAGCTCATGTGTCCTGTCAACACCATAGAAAGGCTAAATGGTAGTCAACGACATTTAAATCCCTTTTCAGAGGACTGGGAGAATGCAGCCCAGATGCTGTGAAATTCCACCGAAAATAGATACTTTGAGAATTCTCACTGGAATGAAGGTTTAAATTATCAAAATGAATCTGACCAGCTATCTTTAACAAAAGTGGTACACAATTTGCATATAAAATTCATTTCTTTTCTTAATTATTCTAAATAAAATGCATTTATTTTCTCTGTGATTATAGGCCAGACTTGCCAAACACCTGTGACTGCCATAAACCCTAATTTGATATTTATTTACTTCAAAGCAATCTTATTATCTAAATTATTTTAGCCAACGAAGGCCTTAATTATTGAGAGTTGATCCAATAAGGTCCCTGTCCTTAAGTCTGTGTTTTTGAGTTGTGTCTTCTACTTAGATACATGAGGCAATGGGATTTTGCTATTGACTCTCTGGGGGATTGTGTGAAGCCAAAATATTTCCATAATAATTTTAAACTGTTAGTTATATTTTTGTTTGTTTTTCCTACTAAGAGTGCACAGTATAGTGTTCTAGAAGCTGCAGCTGCTAGCAAAATTGCTCTTTTGAATGTCTTCAGTAAAACATGATTTAAACATGATTTAAAATGTCCTAAAAATGGGGTCACTGAGTACTTTAGCTTAGAGAGTCTAGTAAGACCATATCCTCCAAGGTTACCCTGACCTAATACAGCATGTTTTTGCTGACTCCCCAGCATCACGCAGATAATAAATATGCCACGTAAAAGCTTTTTGTTGCTTATCACTGGTCTTTACAGCATAAGTGAGCAATGGCCAATCAGGAATCTGTACTACTCTTGTCTAACCAATATAACTCTAACAATATGGTTGTCGTAACCCTCTCTGGCCCCTTTTATCTAGGAAACCAGGCCTCTTTAAATGGAATTTCTCAGCCCACAGTCTGAACAATGAGAATATGTGTTTTACCTGATAGCTTTCCTTATTTTAGCACCAGTAAATATTTGTTCTGGTATATATTGTGCTTTATCTTGCCACATAAGTTGGCATCTCTAAAATTCAAGTGAAAATGTAATTCATATAACAACAATATTAGGATGCAGGGCTCTGAAGAAATGATGAGGCCATAAGCCTTTGTCCCCATGAGTGTATGTATGATAGTGCCTTTACTGTGGGATTGTGCTGGTGATGTAAGTAGTGGTCTCTTGGTAAAATAAAGCACACATTAATCCTGAATCTATCTCACCACGTCAGAATAAAACGTAGGCACTCCGTCTTAAGCTCCAAAAGTCATATTCTGGGACTTCACAGACGTTAGGACCATAAGCCATTAAACTGACTGCTTACAAAGGACTCCATGAATCATATACTGTTGTGGTAACAGAAAATGCTGTAAGACAGCAACAGGGTGATTGAAAACACAATGTGGTTGCACAGTGTAATGTAGGTGTCTTCTATTAAACCAAAACAATAGCTTAATTTTAAATGAGTTAATCTTTCTTTCTGTCACATAATATATATATATTATACACACGCACACACACACATATATATATATATATATATATATATATATGTGCGTGCGTGTGTGTGTGTGTCTGTGTATGTGTGTGTGTGTGTGTGTGTGTGTGTGTGTGTGTACTGTATTGGTAAGCTACCTCCTAAAAATTAGTAAATATTTCTTAACTGCTAAGCTTTTAATATGGTCACTTTAAGTTGACACCATCCTTATATGCCAAAGTTTGGGTGATTAATAGGTTTTTAAGGTTGTAACGAAGTCCTCGGAGTGAACAGTTTCAGATCTCCTTTTATGTGAATCCCTGAGCTGTGTTTTCTTTTTAACATCACTGTTTTCATTACTCATATGTTCTGTAGCCAAATTCTTAATGAAGATGTTCTACGTAATTCTTGCTACAAATTCTACTGTAGCAACGATGTAATAGATCTCAGAGAGCACACAGTCTTCTGCACAAGTCTTCCCTGCAAAAGCATAGTTATCAATGCCACTAATACGTTCACCTGCAAAGAAACGCACTTGATTGGCGTGACTAACTTAAATCAAGGAGGCCCTGAGTGTGTTAGCCAACTTTGACCTTCTGCTTCTTTCCATTTTGCTCACTACTTTTTTTTCCCCACTTAATATGTAGTAATATTATTTTAGGATTTTCTTATAAATGTTATTTATTCTCTTGTGTGATCCAACTCCTGGCTAAGACAACAATGCAGAGCAGACCTCCTTTGCAAAACAGTATTTTAATGATGAAAAGGCACGGACAAAGGTATGGTGGGATGGATTAGAAAAACTGGACTTATCTTCTTCCTTCAGACTAAACAACATTATATTGATTGTTAGTAAATCCATCTGAAAGGTTACATGGTTAAATCACATTGGAAAGGGAAGACAAAGAATAAACAATTACAATGGTCTTAGGATTTGCAATTATCTGCCAGTTAGATGGGCTGTGGCTTCTACCTCCAGACTTCTTAGGACCAATGAAGTGCTTTGCTTATGCTCACTCTGAACTATCACTTGTCAAGACTGATCTCTTGCTGTGTGCTTCAAACCAGAGGTAACACAAACACAATGTGACACTCAATTAACCACACATGTCAGTCCGTGGAAAGCCAATGGATTCTACTTTGTCAGCAGCTCTGCACACTGTGTGCATGGGAGACAGAGCCCTTTCATTACTGCCACTTCCTAGATGCCTCCTGTTTCTAGGTATTGCTGGATCAATTCTGTAGACCTGAACTAATGTTCTACCACAGAAATCTAAAAGGTGAGCCCCAGGAGTGCATTTGTCTTCTCTGCTTGTTACATTGCTCAGGCCACAGTGTAGTCCTGAAAGAGGCTCAAAAAATCTCCTTTCTTTCCATCCTCTGCTTTAAACTCAGTTTTTCATTCATATAACTGAGGGTAATGATGGTCTTTATTGACAGAAGGAAGAGCATTTTAGTGTCCATAGTCAGTCTCCTACTGTCTTGCTCTCTGTTCAGTCCCTCTTCTGCTCATGAATGGAGATATGCTAAATTTGAGAAAGACGTGATTTGAGTAAGATATTTCTTAAGTTTTTCTTTTATTTCACTTCTTCCAGATACTTCCAGCTGCTTGATATTGTGACATAATGTCATTATATATAAAGTTCACAGTTGAGAAATATGCAGCCAGCTTACAAAGACACTGAAAAATGAATTCATAATGTTTTAAGTAAACTCCTAATTTGGGGTAGGGCTGCATTCATAGAGATACTAGTGGGCATGTGAACTACATAGAGAAACTATGTAGGCAAGTTGGATATGCCTACATAGTTTCAAACACCTATGAAAAATTTTGCATGGGTTTATCAGATAGGTAAACACGTATATATGTGTGTGGTAATGTGTGTAGTTTCTTTGTTTGTTTTCCCTCTAATATTTTATTCCAGACCCAATATTCCAAGGATCTGGAATAAAAGAAATCTAAAGTATCAAATCCATCCAATATAATCATTTTGTTAATTTAATTAATGAAGTCTCAAGTTTTAGCAGCAAGTATGAAACACATATGATGACACTCCCTGTGTCTGATTATGAGAAAAACTTCAGACTCATCATACAAGGAGAGTTTTAACAAAATATCTCATCAATATTTCTTATAATCAGCAAATCTAAAGCAACTCCAAGAAGCTGTCACAAAGGGAGGTGAAGGGCATGATTTATATAATATCCTGGAGCTAGAACATCAGAAAAAAATTTACAAATGCAAATGAAATCAAGCCTAGAGGCACTGAAATGTCATCGTTGTGAATGAGAAGATGAGGTAATAGGATCACAGGTTAAAGGTCAACTGAGCAATTTTGTCAGATCCTGTCTCAAATTAAAAGAGTAGGAAGTTACAGCTAGTTGGCAGACTACTTACTTACTCTGGGTTTAATCTCCAAGACTACAAAAAGTTACCCAATATTAATATATCAATATTCATTTGATGGCTATGACAGATATATATTAAAACATAATCTAAAAGAATGGGATGCAGATAAGAGTTTTGGGAAATTGTTGTATTGTTTTGAAATTTTCATATGTGTAAACTATTCTAAACAAAGATAAAGTTAAAATCCATAAAAAAACAACCAAACATAGTAAAAATTCTATCACACATATGGAAATGTACTTCAAAAATAAGTCTTCTTGATTTGCAAGTTTTGTTGATTTTGGAATATTTGCATAGCTTATAGCATAGCAATAGAACATTTTTCGTTCAAAAATCCAAAATCTTATAAGTTTCCTAAATCCTTCATTCATAGAAATTGAGAACTCGGAGCATTTTAGGTCTTGAGTTTTGTGTAAGGGACATTCAATTTTGGTTGGTTTTAGAACTATTATGTACAGGAAGGTTAAGTGCTGAGGAATGTTTAATAAAGATGTGTATGTTATGCAGATGGGGGAAGGGAAGATTTGTAAAAGTGCAGCTGATTCACCATTGTCCTGGATTCCAAGTAAGTTATTCAGTTGACATCAATCCAAAGTATAATTTGTGATTGAGTTCTGGACACTGAGCAAATGCTACCATTTTATAAGTACTTTTCTGAGGGTCACTTGTCTGTACTTGAAATAAATCAAATTTTAAAACTATGAATTACAAGAAGGATGATAGATTTTTTTTATTAATGAAGTGGTATAAAATTTGGCTCATGCTATGTTTAAAATGAACAAATACCATTGACCTTTGCGACACAGTTTAAAATGATGGACATTTGCTTGGCTATAGGCAAGCTGCTTTGTATGCCTGCTGTGCTTAATAAGAGGCAGTATTATGTGCCATTAGCCTCATAAAACAGAGGTGTTCAGAGCACTCCTGAACCATGCATACCCGTTGGTGTTGTTATCCCAACAGTACCTGAATATTTCTTATAAAAGTTTTTGTACTTCCTATACCTGACAAAACAGATTCAGCTCTTCATAATTCTTTCTGCCATGTAGACACCGACTCCCTAGTCAGCAACAGTGAGGCATATATCCCTGTTCTTTCATTTGGAAATGATTTCATATCAACCAAGAAGAGCAAGATACATTATGACTAGAGGTATTTCTTGCAAACACAAAAATGGGATTTATTCTAGCTAGTTGTTTCCAGAATGTATAGGTTTTCTTGGACATTGCATTTTGTTACTTAAATTTGTTCATACTTACTAAATGAAATAACATACAAACAAACAAACAAACAAACAAAATAAAAAGACAGAACCAATAAGTCCTTCTACTTTACATAATGGGCTGCATGCAGTTCTGATTGTTTTCTCATAGATGCTGGTGATAGAGCACTTTTACATCTGAGGATTTGAGGATTTGAGGTACTGAGGTTTCATCACCATCAACACAAAGTGATCCATGTGATTTTCCATTGGGAAAAATTGTTTAGCTCAAAATGCACTCTGCTATTTCAACTGAAGTATATAATTCAGGTATAATATCTGTGGGTGGTGGCTACACTTATACCTAATTCATTATCTGTATTCTTCAAGTATATCAATGTGTCACCATGTTCATATTTTTCCCTTAGGGAAAACATACAGTTTTTCTCCATCGTATGTCCTACTATTCACCGTAACCACCGTGCAATCTAAATTTTTGTGGCTTATTACAACTCAGAAGAAACTCTCCAAATATTTGAATCTCTCTATGTGGCTACAGAAGTACAATCAGTCCTGCCAGTATAGCTGTCATATCTGTAGATGCAAAAAACTATAGACAAAAACATTTTCAGTATTAACAAAAATTTTTTTTAATACTGAAAATTTCCAAGCCAAAAGAAGAGCCTTGAATTTTCTATGCACTGACCCCACATAGATTAATCCATGTGTAGATTCTTTCTGAAATTTCCTTCTAGTATTTAATATATTCTCACTCTCCTTCCAGTACTTAATGTTTGAGAACTAGTTACCTCATATGTTGCTTCTTACTAATATGTTGTTA
Source organism: Rhabdomys pumilio (assembly GCA_030674055.1). Taxonomy (NCBI): domain Eukaryota; kingdom Metazoa; phylum Chordata; class Mammalia; order Rodentia; family Muridae; genus Rhabdomys; species Rhabdomys pumilio. The sequence continues at coordinate 34,741,102 of JANHMN010000022.1, forward strand.
GGCCTAAGGCAGTTGTGTCAGTGATACTGTACATGCATAGACTTCTTTTTATTTTTAAAGTGCCAGAATAGAGAATATACTATTATTTGCATTGCATTTACTTTGTGTTAGTTATCAAGATAATCTAGAGATGATAAAAAACAGGACTGGATTGAAAAATACTGGATTCATCTAATAATCAAACATTTGTGTACTTTCATAGTCAACGGGTCTCAGAAGCAATCAATTCCCTCTGTATGCAGAAAACTGCCACTTGCCTGTAATATTTTTTAAAAAATATTAATTTAATTTTACCTAGGGACACCTGCAACAAAATTAAAGTGGTAAATAATTATATAATGAGAAAAAGATACCTATCACTAAATTTTGAGATTAGACGCAGGATAGAAAATGTTTTGAATTTTAACTGCTGACCTATGATGTTTTTTAATTTTATTTTTATATTACAGTAAGTGAAAAGTAGTATAATAAAGGACTTCTTCTAGTCTCAAATATCTCTAAACACTTCCCATTTACTCATTCTTCAGGCATTTTCTGTACACTGGAGATATAAAATTGAGTGGTCCTGACATGATTTTTGCCACTGAAGTATACATATTTTAAGGGAATACCTTTGAAAAACATGAAGTATAAAAATTACTTTATTGATTTTGAAAGGCACTCTGCAGGAGGTGACATCTATTCTGTGAATGCCAGGTTGAGGAAGAGGCAGTTTTTGGGAGTTAGAGGTAGTTAATACAAGGGGAACTAATTGTGCATAGGCACCACCCTTATAGGGAAGAACAACCTGTCTGTTTGATGAATAAAAAAATTGAACTAATAAAAAAAAAGAGTAGAGTTCTTTCTTTCTGTTAAAAGATTACACTGCAAGTCAGGGGACTGAAAGGCCAGGATGATGATGTTAATGACAAGTAATGGTGTTCTAACAAGTATCAACTGTCATGACAAACTGTCCATTGAAGGCACAAGGATGCCTTTAAATTGAATCATGACTCTTCTCACCCTAATGTTACACTTTTATAGGCTCCGTGAAGAACCTTTTGCTCAAAAACATTTCCTCTGAAATTCCAACATAAGAGATTTATGCATGTGTCTTAAGAGGCTCAATGTTTTAAATGTCAGTACCACTTGAGGTTAAGCAGAGCTATAATTCACCCAGGCCTTGGTGTGGAATCCTATCATGCAGATGCATTCTTTCTCTTTATGGTTTAATGATACTAATTATGAATGGAAAATGGAAACTTCCAGAAGAGGATAAATGAAAAGGTCACCCTTCTCTTTTGCATTATCAAGGAAGAGATATGTGCAAAGAACAGGCATCTCTAAGGGATTGTAGAAAGGCATGAATGCACAGAGTTATCTCTGTGACATAAGACTTGCGAGTTTGGTCACTTCAATGTCTCTCAGTAAAGAACTGCTAACACATTCTTGATCTATTTTATAAACAAATAATACTATGCCCTAGTGCTTTCAGATAACTAAATTTTCTTTAACTAGAAAATAAATATTTTGTTTAGCTTTGCTTTCTATATGCTACTAATATTCTGTTTAGCAGCAGATTCTGATTTTATAAACTATTGGTAGCCTATAGGTCACACATTGTATTATGTAAATTGCAATACAAAATAAAAACACTTGACATCCATGACTCTTGATCACAAACAGGGAGTTATCAGAGTTATCTTATTTCATTAGCAGCAATTTCTGTGGGTAAGAAGCTAGAGGAGAAAATATGTGGATTAATAGTGTTGTCTAAGTGTTACTTTTCAAGATTATATTTTATACACTGTATTCTATGTATATAATACACATATGATATAACACACACATATAAAATTATATATATTTATAAATATGAAATAGGTAATACATATTGTTCTAATTTGTGTACAAATATTATTATGTCCTAATGCTTTCAGATAACTAAATTTATTTTAACTAGAAAATAAATGTTTTGTTTAATTTTGGTCTTTTCTGTGCTACTAATGTTCTATTTACTAATAAATGCTGCCTTTATAAAATATTGGTGGCTTATTGATCACACATTGTTTATTCTGGCTTCCTGAAGAAGGCTGAGAACATCAGGTCCCTTGGAATTGAAGTCAAAAAGAGTTATGAACCTCCATGTAGGTGCTGAGAACTGAACCTGAGGCTTCTGTACAACCTCATAACTGTGCAACCAGCTCTCCCACCTGAAACGATAACCTTTAAGAAATGTATGATAATTTCAAATTTATACACTGTTTTACTAACACAGAATACCTTCAAACTATGTGAGTCACTTAGGGATACTTCAGTAACCCAAGATTCCTAGCACCACTTAAAATGTCCACAGCACATACTCACTTTCAACACAAGAATTCAGAGGCAATAAAATGCACTTTTGTAGTAAGTGCACACTCACATACTCATTGTGCCCACACAGTAGATGAATTTAAAAAGAAAACTAAACAGTGAGAAGCATATCACTGGACGAGTTAGTATTTAAACAATGACATTAATCTCAACACATACTTCAACATTATCCAATAGGTACCATATAACACTTAAAATCATTATCATATGAAAAATTGTCTTTATGCTATCCTGGGTTAACAGTTGCAGCCATCGGTACTAAATTTTAATTAATCACTTTATGGATAAATTTGCATAAAATAACAAAACTTGATAAAATTAATTAATGAAGATACTTGGAATTAAGACACATTTTATTCAGAATAGACATGATTAAAAACTAAACGTAAATATAACTGGCTGTTTGATAACCTAATGAACACTGTGCATATATTGAGAAGATTGTTAATCTATGCCATCTCTTGTTATGTGCATTCTCCCTCGTGACAGTTACTAATTCAGCAACTATCAAACCGAGAGGAAACTTTCCTGTCAGCAGATGAGAAGTATCACACCAAACAGAGGTTTCTTTTTCCAAATGGTCACATTTCACAACTGCATGTTTATTCCTTAGAAATCTGGCTCAGATCTCTGTGGTCTCTAAAGTACCAGTTATTTGTCACAGTTCTTTGAAATCAAGAGTAAATGTACCAATAACCACATCTAAAGAGAGTATCTTTTTTTTTCGAGATATCACCACTTCTCCATATCATCACAAAGGATAAAATGAGTCTCTGAGAACAGAAATGTCTCTCATAGGGCCCAGCATTTAGTTACTAGAATGCCCTATCTGTAAAAATGTAAGAAGCAAAAATGTAAGATCCTTGGGGCTTAATATTTCAATTTATGAATGGGTTGGAAACACAAACATTTATACACCTGCCCACTACTGTTGTTGTTGTTGTTGTTGCTGTTGTTGTTGTTTTAACTTTGTGTATATACGCATACCTGGCTTCATAAGTGGAGGCCAGAGGACAACTTGAAAGAACTGGTGATCTTTTACCATGTACCTTTGCAAGGAGCATAAGAAGTCCTGAGTAAACATGCATCACTGACATGAGCACAGCCATGCCAAGGACAGCAATTCTTCCTATCCGTGGGAATGGCAAGACTTTCCTCTTGTCTGAATATGAATTTTACAAACAGTTTTCCTTTAGCTAAAAGCAGTATATACAAAAAAGAGTGACTACAACTTTCTCATCCTGATTGACTGCAACCTGAGGTTACTCCCCCTTCAAAAAACTCCAACCTAGAGTAACCAGTCAGTATTGCTAATCTTGCTGTATGTAATATGTATGTATGTGGTGTATAAGTAGTAGGACTTCTAGTTAAGCTCCATCCGTATGTACAGCCTTCATCTCCCAACTTTATGATATTTGTGTCTATCAATTCTCCACCCCCATCATCCCTGAGAGAGACACACACACTAATATATATATATATTAGTGTGTGTGTGTACATGTATATATATATACACACAGATATATATATATAGTATATATTACAGTGTATATATATCAGTGTGTGTGTATACATGTATATATATATACACACACACATATATAGTATATATTACAGTATATATACTGTATATATACAGTATATATATAATTTATATATAAATTATATATATATATATAATTTATATGCCCATAAGCCTATTATTTTGCTCCCATCATTTTATGTTGTTGTTTTCTGTCCCAGAAAATATTCGTTTTTAAACCGTTAAGGTTCTCTGTGACTGATGGATTGGTAGAAACATCAATACCTTTCCTACAGTCCTGCAGTATAAGAGGTAGACAACTCATGTCTCTTTTCATCTAGGACCAATGTGTGCTATGTCATTGTTGTGGGTTCTGGTTCACTGCTTTTCACAATCTACTTTTTGTTCTTTTTATTTTGTATATGTGTTAACATGAGTATACTTAGGTATGAAGGTAGATGAGCATATAGATGCCAGAGGTGAACAGCTGGTGTCTTGCTCAATACCAATTCATTTTATTTCATTTCACACACCATGTCTCAGTGAAGGTGGACCTCCCAGACTCAGATAGTCTAGATGGCCAGAAAGCTCAGGGATCCTCCTGTTTTGCTTCTGTTTTGATGTCCTGCCTGCAAGAGCCACTAAAGCAACAGTGGAACAAAATTTGTGGGAGTAATCGGCCAGTATCTTATTGGATTTAAGGGCCACTCCATGAGATGGAGCCCATGCCTAAAACTACACAGGTGGCCAAAAACTTAAGATGAGGTAGGCTATGTATCTCAGTAAAAATCCAATACTATTGTTCTACTAAAAGTACGCAGTGGGGCTGGAGAGATGGCTCAGCCATTAAAGGCTAGGCTCACAACCAAATAAATAAAAAGTAAAATAAAAGTACACCGTGACAAAATGACTCCTAAGAAAATTCTATACTTAATTATCAGTGGCTTGTTCAACCATCATCAGTGATGTTTATTTCTTCAGTAGATGGGAGAAACACAGAGACTACAAAGGATGCAGAGAAGAAGAAACCTCAGAACACTCTTTCCAAATATAATATCCTCATCAAATTCCTTCCCTCTGGGCTCAGGGAACTTTGCAGAAGAGGGAGTAGAAAGATAGTAAGAGCCAATGAGGATGTAAGATGCCAAGGAAGAAAGACCTTCTACACATAATACAACTGATGCACAAAAGAACTCGTGGGTATCCTAACATAATGTACAGGGCTTGCTTAAGTCTAAGCCAGATGGGCTCCCAGAACTGAGAAGGGAGGTGGACACAGTCCTCCATGCCTGTAGTTAAATCTATCTCCAATTTGTTAATCCTAACAAAAGAATTTTTTTTTCTCAATGGAGTCTCACTGGGTGTACAAAACACTCTAAAAGCCAGGCCATATTCCTAGCAGTAGATGACAAGCACAAAAACAAACTCAGTGAACTTTTTGAAGGATTTTTGTCTATAATGATTTGTCTGTGTTTTTTTAAAAAACATTGTTTATATATTATTATTTCTGGATTTTGTTTTAATGGAATTTGTATGTATTCAAATACGTGTGTTTCTGTGTTTGTATGTGTTTGTTGTATTCTTTCATTAGCTCTTTTCCTTAGGTTTTATGCTTGCTTATTTTGTCCAATTTTTAAAAATTTTTATTTAATATCATCATCATCATCATCATTAGATAATTATTTTTTATAATAGAATCAAAGGATATGGATTTGGGTGGGTAGGGAGAGTTTGGGAGAAGTTTGAGAAGGGGGGACCATAATCAGAATACATTTTATAAAAAATAATCTATTTTCAATTTTTAAAATTGGTTCAGGTAAGTTGGATGTCTAGTAATTTTTCCTCTCTTGAAGACCATAGTACAACATAGTCCACTGTAAAATACCTAGAGAGAACCTCTGTATGCATCTTTGCTATTCATTTCAGAGGTATTTAAATCTTTGTTTCTTAACCACAGGTTCACTCTTTTTTATTAATTATTCTTTTATTTATTTACATCCCAAAGATTGCCTCCTTCCCAATCTACCCCCACAGAATTTTTTGCCATTCTCCCTCCTCTTTGCCTCTTAGAGGGTGCTCCCCTTGATATCTCCACACTCTGGTGCATCACGTCTCTACAGAATTAGACACATCCTCTTCCACTGAGGCCATACAAAGTAGCCATCTGCTACATATGTGTGTAGGACCTCAGATCAGCCCATGTATGCTCTTTGGTTGCTGTCTCAGTGTCTTAGAGCTTCTAGGGGTTCATGTTAGTTGACACTGTTTGTCTTCCTGTAGGGTTGCCATCCTCTTCAGTTCCTTCAGTCCTTCCATTAACTCTTCCACGGGGGTTCCAAGACCCCAGTGCAATGCTTGGCTGTGACTATCTACATCTGTCTCAGTCAGCTGCTAGTAGAACTTCTCAAAGGACATCCATGCTAGGCTCCTATCTGCAAGCACATCATAGCATCATCAGTAATAGTGTCAAGGATTGGTGCCAGCCCATGGGACGAATCCCAATTTAGTCAAGTTACTTCTTGGCCATTCCTTCAGTCTCTTCTCCATTTTTGTCCCTGCATTTCTTTGGACAGGAGCAATTTTTAATTGACTAATTAATTCATTTATTTACATTCCAAATGCTGATTCTCTCCCAGTTCCCCTTCATAGATTTCTTTACCTCATCCCCTCTCCCTTTTGCCTCTGAGAGGATGCTCACTCCAAGTGTGTCTTCCCACCATTGTACACCAAGTCTCTATATAATTAGACTAATTCTCTACCACTGAGTTCAATCAAGGCAGCCTTCTGATACATATGTGCCAATGGCCTGGAACCAGCCAGTGTATACACTTGGGTTGGTATCTCAGTCTCCGGGAGCTCCACAGGGTCTAGGCTAGTTGAAACTTTTGGTCTTCCTGCAGTGTTGCAATCCCCCCCAGGACCTTCATTTCTTCACCTAACCCTTCTACAGGGGTCCCCAAACTCTGCCTAATGTTTGACTGTAGGTATCTGCATCTGTCTCACTTAGCTGCTGGGTAGAGCTTTTTATCTATGCTAGTCTCCTGTCTGAAAGCATAATAGAGTATCAGTAATAGTGTTAGGGATTGGTGCTTGCCCATGGGATGGGTCTCTGGTTGCCCATTCCTATAATATCTGTACCATTTTGGCCCTGCATTTTTTTTAGACAAGACCAATATTTGGGTTGAAATTTTTATAGGTGGGTTGGTGTTTCCATACCTCCACTCAGCGTCCTATCTGACTACTGTTGGTAGTTTCTTCTGGTTCCATATCTCTATTCCTGGGCATTTTAGCTAATGTCATTCACATTGATTCTTAGCAGTTTTATTCATAATAGGAAGAAACTGGAAGTAATCCTTGTGTTCCTAAACAGAAGAATGGATACAGAAAATGTGGCTCTATTTACACAATGGAATACTGCTCAGCTATTTAAAAAAAAAAAAAAAGGTGCATCGTGAATTTTGCAGGCAAATTGATGGAGCTAAAACATGTCATTCTGAGTGAGGTAACCCAGATCCAAAATTCCATGAATGGTATATGCTCACTGATAAGTGTATATTGGCCAGAAAATACAGACTACTCATGATCTACCCCACAGACCCAAAGAAGTTAAACAAGAAGGAAGACCTAAGTAGAGATGCTTGAATCCCATTTAGAAGGGAGAACAAAATAGTCACTGGAGGCAGAGGGATGGAGGTATCTTGGTGGGAGAGGGATGGGAGATGGAAATAGTAGTGCAAGATCAGGTGTTGGGGAGACAGGAGAGAGCCTTGGAGGACCAGGACAATGAATGAAAATATTAAGCTGCTGGGAGGTTGGGGATAGGAAGAATCGCTAGAAAGTCCCAGAGACCCAGGATGGGGGAGGCTCACAGTCTCATATATATACTATATACTAAGGAGAGATACTTTGAGAAGAATATCAAGCTATACTCTTGCCAAGTATTTGCCAGCGTAGATCATTTACGACATTAAGATTAGATATTTAACTGTGAATATAAGAATAGATGCTTACATGTCTTCTTTATGCAATTTGTAGTTCAATGTATGATTTCCCACATGTTCAAAGAGAAAAACTATCTTCCTTAATTTTCAATTAAATTAAAGCAAAGCACCTTGCTACTTTAATAAAACATGTCAAAAGTCGTCTTTGGAAAAAAGCAAATAACTATTTGTGTTTGAGTCTACAAAAACAACAACACAAAATGGGATATAAATTTGGAAGTATACATACAAAATAAATATTTGGTTCCTCATAAACTCATTGGCTTTTTTTAATATTGAAATTTAAAGGTAAACTAGTGTATTCTTCACTAGAAAAAGTCTTACTTTCCTTTTTTGTCAGCATTACTTAATTGCTTATAGTTCTTTGTACAGATCTGAGTTCTCCTGAGCTTGCTTTCCTCTTCACCTTAGCATGCCTGTTAGTAGAATAAGGATTCAGGGAAAAACAGACCAATAGTTTACACAATATCATGTGGTCTGTCCTGAAAACAATACACACACACAAACACACACACACACACACACACACACACATGTACACACGTACACACAGCCTTCTTAGTCTTAGATACATATATCTACATATCTATCTATCTATCATCTATCTATCTATCTATCATAGCATATACACATACACACACACATATATATATTATATATATATACATATATATATATATATCACAGCATTCATGTATTTAATAACAGACCATATATTTGAATCAGAGTAAATGTAAGATTGGGGTACATGGCAGAGTTTAGAAGGAAAAATGAAAAGGAAGAAATTATTTAATTTATTATAATAATAATAATAATAATAATAATAATAATAATAACTTTTAGGATTTCCATTGCTGTGAAGAGACACCATAACCATGCCAATTCTCATAAAAAAATTTTAATTAAAATCTGGTGTACAGTTTCAGAAGTTGAGTCCATTAACATCATGGCAAGAAGCATGTCAGCCTTCAGAAAAACATTATGCTGTAGGAGCTGAGAGTTCTACATCTTGATTCATAAGCAACAGAAGGAGACTGTGTGCCACACTGTATGTAGCTTGAACATAGGAAAACTAAAGCCCATGCCCACAGTGATACACTTCCTCCAAGAAGACCACAGTTCCTCCAACAAGGACAGACCTTCTAATACTGACCCTCACCTCTGGGCCAAGCATTTAAGCACATGACTCTCTAGACTCTGTTTCCATGCTAACCACCATGAATAATAATAAATAAACCAAGGGATTTCTCTGGAGACTTTTTTGATGGCACTTTTGGCTTCCTTGCTCCATCCTCATGGCTACTCTCTTAAGTTTCAGTGTCTCTTTTTCTCCCTCCTGAAATTCTTCTTTGGCTTTTAAATGGAAGGCTAGGCTTCCCTTCAAAACTACTATGACATGTGGCTTCTTCCAGATGTTATACCATTTTTTGTCTAATGTTCTTCCTTTTTGAGGTGACAGTCTTGTCCGAGAGCTTTTTCTCCCAGATATCTGTATTTCAGAAGGTGATTGCCATCCAAACCGACTTTACTTTTCAAAACCTACTGGTTCAAGTTCATCATTTAGACAAGGCACATCATGTTTCCCAAACCAGCCTAAACAAAGCACAAGATATATCAATATGTTATGCTACTGAACTTCTCCAATATGGGTGAAATTATATGGAGTGGAGATGACGCATCTCCCACTGTATTGCCATTCATGTATAGATTGTCATGTTAGAAGTTTGAATAGAGACTCTCATGTAAATGCAGAGAATAGCGATAAATGTGACAGAGAGCTAGCACTGTGGTAATCTCCATGGATGATGAATATAGTCATTATGCCATATGTGGTTTGGCACATAAATTTACAGTTTGAACGCAAATGGTTTTTTGGCTAAAAGTAGAAGGTTAAACAGTATTATAATCTTCTTGACTTATGAAATAGCAAACACAGTCCAATAATACCATAATAAATTAAACTAAGGCTTAGGATGAGAATAAAACCATGTAAGCAAAACAACAGGAAAATAGCTGTTTTTAACTTTTACCTTATATCAGCTTTTTTTTCTAAATTTATTTCAAGTCTTTATGGAATCTATGATATACTGTGTGAAACCGTTAAGTAGTCATCTAATTGACAGGGGCAATAAATTAAATTAAGCATGCTGTGGTCCAAGTACAGGTCTACTATGGTGAAAAAGGAACTTCTATCATCAATTCAATAAGTCACCATATTCATATTGTCTATTTGTATTTTCAAATGGATTTTTTTTTATTAATAACTTGAACAAATGTTCTTTTTCATTTTAACAGAACAACTGCTGCTTTGGTAAATTCGAATTTCTTTTGAAAGAAGTGGAATAATATTTCTATCAGATGCTTAGCCTCTGGTGAGGGTCATCACTGGGGAGGAGGCTCCAAGTTTTACTTTTAAAATATGATATAATTTCCATCTGTGTTTTCGACTTGAAAAATATGTGTGTTGGTGAAGGTATTTAAGTAGTACACATGTGAGAATATTGATTCAAGTGTGGTTAATGACTGCGTCTCTTCACCTGTATTCAGCAGACTGAAGTATATTTTATTCCTGAGTACACATTGATGTAAATATGGCTCATTAGAGAGTGTCTGGAAATTTAGAATGGCATGGTTTTATTTCATATTTTCTAGAACACCCAGGTAAATGTTAGAAGATCAGTTGATTCCTTAGTGTACTGTCAGCAAGTTAAATAGTCACCCTTACATTTTTATTCATTCAGTCAGTCATTTCCTCAAAATATATGCTTCAATTGCTGATTAGTAGAAAAGAGGGTAAGCTTCCACTGTTCTTCATGGGCCAAGAAAACAAACAAAAAAAATTATATTTTTAACCACGAAGAACTCTTAATCTCAGAAATTGTAAATAATCTCCGTATTTTAGACAGGGAAGAATCCATCTATTTGTTTGATTGCATTTCATAATGATAGCTCATATCATTTAATACCTTCTGACACATTTCCTGTTCAGATGATACATTTACTCTCGGAAGCACAAGCCTGTATTTGCATCTTTGACAGCAAAGGAGAGACTGACTAATGGAACTGATACTTGGTTTGAATAATGTAGGATGTTGTGACAATGACAGTGGCAACGAATCTTAAATAATAATCCCTACGTGATGAAATTTGAAAAGATGCAGACAATTGTCTCACACCCACATATGTTCAATTTCATTTCTCTTTTGCAGTTGAAGCAGAATGCAATCCATCTTAATGACAGTTGACAACTAATTTTTCTTAAGAGCATCTCCCAATGACCCATTTCTTGTTCTTATTTATTTATTTTTTTATTACTTATTTATTTATTCATTCATTCATTCATTCATTCATTTACTTTTGCAATTGAACATTCAGAAACAAACCCTTCACTTATATCTTTGATTATGTAGAGGGAGGAAACTGGGGGAAATGGCAACATTAGACATTTGTTTAATTTCTGCTTTGCAGAAAAAAAATTGTTTAAAGAAAAATATGGTTATAACAAAGGCTGGGAATGATCTGATACCTATTGTTAATGTGTATACATCTGAATGCCAACTTTCTTTGTACAGCAAACAACTCAGCTCAGTAAATGAGGAAAGAAACATGGGATAATAAAATAGAAAATATAATGAGAATTCTGGGATTTTGTTTTTTTTTTAAACACAGAAATATTATAAGAATATATTGCTGTTTTAATCCATGGTGTGGGGTTATGGGACTGTTTGCAGCTGCTGACTATGATTTGCCTCTTGCTCTAGCAGAGAAATAGTTTTGCCCGATGCAGATAGTTACTGCAGTTGCATAGTGTTTGGAATTCTGGGAATGTTTCAGGTGGTATATAAATGCTAGAGTTCCAATAAGTACTTTTAGTAGTTGTTAGTCACTCATGGGAGTTGTTTATGGTTTGTTAGTAGTCGTGTTCAAAGAAGAAACAAGAACAAAGAAATTATATTCAAAGGCCTCTCTCTCTCTCTCTCTCTCTCTCTCTCTCTCTCTCTCTCCTTTTTTTCTTCCTATCTAGTGATGGGGTAAAACCAGGGGATAAAGGGTGGGAAAAGGAACTCACAAAGCACCAAAGAACAAGTATAGTCAAAGAACAACAAAAAGAAAGAAATTAGATTCAGAGAGCTATCTTTCTTTCTCCCCTTGTATCCTTTTTTCTTTCCTATTTAGTGATAGGGGTGAAACCTTGTGCATAAATGGTGGGGAAAAGACCAGCTACAGAGCAAAATAAGAGGAAAGGGAGAGAAAGGAAAGGAAGGAGAGAGAAAACTGAGGAACTGAGGGGGCATAGCCAAGAGTAACAGAACAGAGAATGGAGGAAGAGAAGAAAATATTCTTTCTGTTATTAAGAATACAAAACACAATGAGACAGTATTCATTACTCCTACATTTATGCTCGAAATTTAAAATGCATGTAACAGCTAAGTGTGACAGCATATGGTATTAGAAAGCTCTGGAGTGTCAGTAAGTATACCCCTTTCTCCTTTCCTTCTTGAATGATCATGCAATGAGTGTAATCAATGGTGATGGAATTTGTGTCATCCCTCTGTCATTGTCTGAAATTTAAATATTGAGATCCATTGTTTCCACAAAATCAGCACAGTCCAATATCACTCATAAGACTACATTTTTCATTGCGGTATTGTTTCACCTTGTATATTCATCCCCATTTATATCAATCTTCTCTCAATAGAGTTATAACAAATTTTTCACTATGTCTATAGAAGGTGGTTGAACTCTTCCTTCATTCACAATGACATAGGATTAGGGATGGGATTGATGGTGTTTTAATGGGGGAAAGATAAATAATAAAGGTTTGAAAAAAAGTGACTTGCTATTATTTTGATTAAGATTCAGGAAGTTGGAATCCATTTAAGTGAAAAAAACACACCTAGATTATTTAGTAGGTTTGACATTTATAGCAAGATGCATAGAAACTGTAATTCTGAGATTAATGTGTATGAAGGGAGAGATTTGTAATAATATAATTTTAAAAACATATAAAACATCCACAAACTATCTAAATGGAAAACACAGGGAAATACCAAAGTGGTGAGACGTATTTCAAATGAGATCTCTTTGAGAGAAACTGTTTTGAAGTTTACCCAATGAATTTTAATCCTTGATCCACTTGAAGATAGCAAGTATGTAATAGGCAAGATAACTTAGAGATTTATTTCAGATGGATTTATGCTATAAATTTCTCATAGCTTTGATTTTCCAAGGTGAGGAGCACAGTAATTCTAAATTCTAAAGTGATCCCAACTTGTCCTGAGCTCCCAGGAAATAATTTAAATACTGTGTGTAAAAAGATTTTTTACTGTGTTGGTATCATTCGCCATCCAAAATAGTGTGTGATCCTGAAGGACTAATCCTTTAATAATAATTCTGTGGTCACGGAGTTTTTCTTGTGTTCTTCAAATCCATGTCTACATTTACCACTGTGTATATTTGATGTTTGCTTCTATTGACTGCTGCACACATTTCAATTAACTACCATGGAAAGACTATAGTTTCTTTTCTATTAGCCAAGGGCCCTATACTTTCAACCATACTATACTCAGCAAACAAATGGTGATATATTGTGGTTTTGATCCTTAAGAATTGTATTTTCTACTACCTTCTATGTTCTGGATCAACAATGGCTCTGTCAATTTTCCTTTTAATGCATAAAATACCATATTTTAAGTTTTACATTACTTATAATAGCTTTAGACGAGATACATGTACATAGTCACATACCATATAACTTGTGACTAAGCTAAACATGAAAAACTGCTTATACATTTTATTTAAAAAATTCAGATACTGTCCATATTGAATATTAATGTCTTTGCTTTTACCAAACCACTTTTAAATATTAGAAATTAATAATAATAATAACAATAATAATATAAATAATAATTAGCTCTAGAATCCTTAGCTACACTAAGCAAAAATAATAAAGTTCATATTTATAAAAAATGTACATGAAAAATACATTTAAAAAATTGAAAAGGAGGTATTACCAATCCTATTATGGTTTGAGAATCTGTAGTTGGAGCCTGTCACTGAGAGAAAAGAAGTTTATCCAAAGTATTAAAATGCTATTTTTTTCTTTCTAAATAGCCTCTGCAGACAGAGTTAGGTACAGGTATATTTTAACTCGAGTGATTTACGTGTCTTGAAATTTTTCTGTTCTACATCTATTTTGGAATATGGCCTTTCATCTAAGATGGTATAAATATGGGTTGCTAAGTATCTCTATGTACCTCTCACATAAAGGTACAAAAATAATTGACACACTGTGTCAGTTCGTCCCACAATGGAGTTTCTGTTAAATGAATAACTCCAGACAACCTGAAATCAGGACAGTGCGGTGGAGGGTGCTAAAACTAAACAGAGAAAAAAAAATTCAAATATCTGCTGGTAAAGAACCAGTGAAGTATAGCTAAGTATAGCTGAAAACCAAATGAATCTGAAGTAAAACCACTGAAAATCAACAATTTGAATATTTAAAGACTTACTGGCGCTGTTGATTTCCTTCTTGCTTTAATTCTGTATGAAAGATGATGTTTATACATTCCTTCTTTGACAAAAAATAAAGGAGGCAATATATGCCAGGATGCTGGGGAGTCTACCCTTCTTTTACCAGGCAGTGGAACTCAGGGTGGGTGGGGGGAGCTCTCTGCAGATTTTTAACAACACAGTATATAGCACCCCAGCAAAGAAAACCCAGATCAATCAAGGCCCAGTTAACACCTCTCCACCACTACAGAGCATACATAATACACCTAATAAAACTATAAAGCAATTAAAAATAGTCAAACTGCTATATAAACACATGAAAGAAAAAATATACCAAAGAAAGGCATTCGCTAATGGACTCCTTTGGCTGTTGCCCTGTACACTCTAAGTTTTCTTTTTGCAGAAATTTGGCTTCTCACCCATGCTGGTTTGTCCTAGTTCCCTATGTAAATAAATTCTGTCATTTTGTGTACAAAAATGCACTGTCATTTTGCTTGCCAGCTCCTACAACTTTGCCAAGATTATATATTTTTTTAACTTAGCTGTTGTTAAGAAATTCTTAGTGGGAATTTATTTAGTGGCACCCAAAAACTGAAGGTCTATAGACAATGACGAGGTGTAGCCCCAGTTGCTATGAAAGAGTTTCTAACAAGTAGACAATGAGCACCTAAAGGATTTTCATTTAAATGAACATCTTCACACCAAGAATTCTTTAGGGATAATTTAGTCAAAACAGTGCTGTTTTCATGAAAGATAGCTAAAGGAAACTAGAGAAGGAGGAAGGAACAAAGCAAGGACTAAAAGACAAAGTAAATTCAGGCTAGGAAATGATGTCAAAAAAGCTAGGGCCGTTCTACATGTGAGCTTTCCATGGGCTAGAGATAGAAAACATAAGGTCCCAAAGCAATGAGATAGAATTCTGAAAGGTTTCCAAAGTGAGTAAAGCATTTAAAAACAAACAAATGAACAAACAAACAAAACAACTTTCTATGACGTGATTCTTGATAGAAATGATTTGTTTCTCAGTGGGCACTTAGCACTTTGTAAACATTTATCATCATCACAGAGGTTTGGGGATAGTGTGCAGCTTGTAGGATATGTCGGAGAGTGCTGATAAGTATCCTGTACAGATAGCCTTTTACATCAAAGACATGTCTGCCTTTAATAAAACTTGGCAAGTGCTCCAGCTGCTATCATACATTGGTTTGTCTAAGGACACATTTCACTTCTAACTTTTCCATTGGGGCAAAGAAAATAAGGAATTTCTGGTATTAGTTTGTAAGAAGTATTCTCAATTCCATTGATATATCTAGTCTGCTTTCTCTTGTGTGGATCTGTGTATTTGTATATGTGAGTGGCAGTATTCTCTGCTTATGAGCATTCAACTAGCTTTAGAGTGGGGGTTCTTTCTTTAGGAATACTTTAATAACTGCAAAATATTTACTTTTATATAATGAAAGAACTCAATTGTAGACCGTGGCATCCCACGAATGGCACAGATTACTGAAACTATAACATTCTTTTAAAATAAAATTTTAAATAGTTAACCCTATGCTACATATCTGCAACATGATTTTAAGTTATTAGGATATAGTTTCAGGTTTACAGCAATGTTTCAAGTCTAGAACAAGATATTCTATGCTGCCCATGTTGATGCATGCCTGTAACCCTAGCACCAGGGAATAGGAAGCATCCGGCTGTCTGTGAATCCAAGGACAGATTGATCTATATAGAAAGTTTGAGGTCAGTCAAGACTACACACTGAGACATCCTCTCAAACATGCAGATGAAGAAAACCAAATAGAAAATTATGTAATTGTTGGACCTGACATGAGGTCTAATCTCCATTCCACCTTCATCCTTCAGTCTCATACACTGGTGGGTGTGATAAACAGGCCCCAGGCCCTAGAGAGATTTACATACTAATAAGGTACCTAAAGGTCAGAGAGTGGAGCCAATTAAGCATTCCTTTCCAGCCCCTCCCCCTTCTTCCCCACCATATTTAACTCAGGTCCACCCTGGGTTTTTGGGGGGACCACATCCAGATCTATCCACCATCTGCCATGCCAATAAACTGGTTTTGGAAAGCCAAGGACTTCCTCATGAGTTGGGGCCATGCAGTGAGGAGCCGTGGAGCCACAGCAGAGGCCTTTAGTGAGCAGCCTGGCCTAACTTACAGCTGGAGGAACCCAGGGTGTTCTCAGCCAACTACACACAGTGTGGTGTGAGAGACCCTGTGGTTCCCCAGCCATTTGTTACCGACATGTAATTCTTTACAGAGATTTATTCAGTATTTATATTATGTCTACATTATGGTATAAGTGTGTGTGTGTGTGTGTGTGTGTGTGTGTGTGTGTGTGTGTACACTATTTTTCTGAGCTTTATTTAATTATTCTTTTCATTCTTAAGAAATCAATTTGAAGACATCTGGTTGTGAAATACCTACATTTTACTTATTTTTTTTATGGTGTACTAATTGCTAAAGGTCTCTCATTTCATTGCGTATCTGAAATTATGTCTTCATTTCCTCCTTTCCTGACTTATGTGCTAAACAACCAAAAAGAGGAGAGGGGAGAAAAGAAAGAAAAACCCAGCAGGGATAAAGAAAATAAAGTCAAGTACATAGAGAAAATAAGTTGTATTTTCTCTTAATTTCCTTGTACCCCAAGATCTAATTGAATTTAAAAGAAAAATGTCACAAAGAATATTAGATCTCAAACCTGTAAAAGATAGATGTGCAGAAAAGTACATTGATGGGAGTTTCTTCAAAGAAAAATCTGAAAGAATGACTGCATGCATAACCAGATTTTACACTTAGAATATAAAGGCAGACTGATTTGAAAACACAACTGAAGTCAAACTCTCTAGTATGTAGTGTTTCCATAAACCCTCCTTAGTTTAAAAACTGAAATTCAGTGAGGTTGTCCAGTCTCATGTTTAAAAACAGATTTTAAAATAGCACAACCAATGTTCCAGGAAACTCTATGTCCAACCCAGAAAACTCAGGATGGATTCAAAACACAGCAAAATACTTTCTTCCTACAAAACAACTCAATCCATATCTGTCTACCCAGAAGCCTGACCAATCACAGCAAGTTTGTACATCTCAAACGTCTAAAATATCTGCAATTGAGATGTCTTCATCCTATTTCAGTTGTTGTAGAATGCCATCATTGTAATATGGGGTACACATAGTAGAAAGAGAAGGGATAAAACTTAGTTGATGTCTCATGAATAACTTTGCTTCTAAGAGACGATTTGTTTTGCTTTTGAAATGTACTTTTCTATTTTACATTTGTAATTCAAAACATTGTTTACTCCTTCCCTTTCCTCAAGTCAAACCTTCCACATACACATCCTTGCTCTCTTTCAAATTATTAACTTTTTTCACTAGCTCTTATTATTTACATATACATATGTACATTTACATAGAGCTAAATGTAACTGTCTCATATGCTTTCAGGGCTGTTCATTTGAAATTTGGTTACCAGTTGTTATAATCTTCCCTTAGGAAGGATATTTTTCTTACTCGTTTCTCCTTAGCTGTTTGTTTTAATGTTGTGTTAAAGACTGTTGGCCTTTCTTCTGACCACTTTCAAAGTGAATTTTAGGGCAAGAGAGTTCAAGGACTGGATGAAAATACCAGAGGAATAAACCCTACATATTCACCTGTTTTAGAAAACTATTTGGACACATAGCCCAGTATCATGTAATTCTAATTCTCTGTCAACAGCCCAGTGTCTTATCTGCTGGAAATACCTTAAAATATATTTAAACTTTAAGGTCTATAATTAATGTCGTGATTCACAATACCAGTATATATGAGTGTTCATTGTACCTGCAGTACCATCTTCTAAATAAGCCCATGGAAACTGTTGTTTCTCAACAGGAGAAATCTGCCACCCTATTCATTTTCTAATGATCATGGCATTATCTATTTAGTTCACACACTAATGTCAACATCACCTGGAATACATTTATCCTCAAGAACACCTCATTATAATGAATTAGAAATTACTCATTCTAAATTAGTCAAGGTTGGATTGTCTTTACAATATGTTCCATTGCTAAGGTCAACCTCTTGTGTTTGCTGACGCTCATGGTCCTGCAGTAGACTTATTATTCTGGCTTTATTTTATACAAAAGTGAACATAACTCTAAACTTGAGTTAAGAGTTTAAGGACATCACTGAGTTCTGAGAGAGCGCAAGCAAGGACAGTACATAAGGTGACTCTTGATTTTCCTTCTGGGCTCATCATTTTTTTACTTCCTACTTACTTTACTTACTTTCTTGCTCCCATTCTCAAAATGTTCCAGTATGTCTCCCAGTTACAATTACAGCTCCCTCTTTAAAAATTCTGCTTGAAGCCGGGCGGTGGTGGCACATGCCTTTAATCCCAGCACTTGGGAGGCAGAGGCAGGCGGATTTCTGAGTTTGAGGCCAACCTGGTCTACAGAGTGAGTTCCAGGACAGCCAGGGCTACACAGAGAAACCCTGTCTCGAAAAACAAAACAAACAAAAAAAAATTTGTTTGAAAGTGACTCACTCGAATAGATTAATCAAACTCTTTTCCTCACAAAAGAAGAAAAAAAAATATTTGACACAATCAGACAAAGTCCTGGCACTTTTCTGTCTCTTTTCTCATTTTTAAAATCAAGAATGTCATTTTTTTTTATTTTTAATATGTAACAGGACATGAATTTGAGTGTCATCTGTGCGCAGTGGCCATGCTAATCTTCTCTGTATCGTTCCAATTTTAGTGTATGTACTGCTGAAGTGAATCAACATGCCTCTTGTCTTCCTTCCTCTGAAGCTTCATATTTCATAAAATTCTCTTCCGTATCTGGAAAGAGCAACATACATTAAAAATTAAAGCCATCTGTAAATTTCTTATAAAATGCAAGTAAAGCATCTGCTACGTCTAATAGATTGGTCAAACTTTACCACAAATCAGCATGGCTGCTCATTATGGGAAGAACAATCCCGTAAATGGGAATAGTAGTTGATCAGTGTTGATTTACTTACTCTATACACACAGCTATGCTAGGTTATGTCACGTGTCTTACTAGTCTACTAGAAAATAAAAAAAAAAAAATGAGGGAAGGTCATGTGGAAAAGAATAGTAGAATTATTGTAGAAAAAAAAAAAGAAAGAAAATAAGCTTTAGGTGAAACCAAAGGTGTGGTCACAAATTTACACACTAATTTTGTCATCATTTATAAAACTCAGAAAACTGCAGTACTTGTTAACTAAGTAAAAAGTTGTTAATGTTTGTAGCTTAAAATTGTAACTATTTTAATGTTAAATAAATGTAAAATAGTTGACGTTTAGTCATGTAAAGAATAACTTAAGAACCTCACTAAACCCAAAGTTGCACTTTAATAATCAGAACTCTGTAATATCACTCACTCAAGATAACCAGGCACAATCCTAGCACAATGCTCACTGGACAGTATATAAGAAGAGTTCAAGAACAATGCTGTGCTCTGCACATATGGAGAGATGCCACTTTAAGATCCCTCTATCTGGGTAGCTTTCTGTAATAGCTCACAGGGATATCAGTAGATATGTCAAGTGTTCTTAGCCAAGCAGTTATTTTAAAGGACATTATTTTCAAAAGTCCTTACTTATAAGTGGACAATCTTTCCCAGGATCCTGACTATTGACTCAGATACTTTTGTTAGAAACTGGACTTGATCTTCAGCTAAGATATATCACACAGGTAAGCAGCCTTGGGGAAATATGTATGCTTAGGACAGTAGTTTGGAATTAATAGTGTGACCCTTGTGTGATGACCATTTTCATAACAAATATAACTTTTATTATACTAACTATGCATATATACCAACTTTTTATTATTTTATTTATTTCTATTCTAGCTGTTTCCCCCCACCCCCACACCCTCCCACAGTTCCTCATCCCATTCCCGCTCCCCCTTTCCTCCAAGAGGGTGGTGCTTCAGTTCCCATCCATAGACATTCCCCTTCTTTGAGGCCTCAAGCCTCTCGAGAGTTAGGTACATCTTCTTCTACTGTGGCCAGACCAGGCAGAATTCTTCTATCTGTGTGGCAGGGGCCCAAGGATGCTACCTAGCTAGTAGGTCAGTCACTGGGAGGTCCCAGGGGTCTGAGTTAGTTGAGACTTCTGGTCTTTCTATAGGACTGTCCTTTCCTTCATCTTCTTCAATCCTTCCCCTAATTCCTCTATAGGGGTCCCCAAATTTAGTCTAATGGTTGCATGTAAGTATTTGCATCTGTCTCAGTCAGCTGCTGGTAGAGCCTCTCAGAGGACAGCCATGCCAGGCTCTTTTCTGCAAGCACAATATGGCATCAGTTCTGTGGAACTGTTGTAGAGGGGCCTGGAACAATTCTGGATTTGTATCCTTGTTCTTACCGCATTTTTAATATTTTATTTATTTATTTATTTATTAACTTACTTACTTATTCTCTTTACATCTTGCTTCTGCCCCCATCCAGGTCACCCCTCCCACAATTCTTTTCCTATTTATGCCTCCTCTTCTCCTTTGAGCATGTAGCCCCCACCCCCTGGCACTTAGCGGAATCACATTATCTACCTTCTTGCTCGAGATATCTATACATAAACAACACTCTCTATGTTTGACTGTATGTAGATAGAATAACTAGAAAATCTACTACTATTTTCACTACTATGTATGTGAAATCTCTATTTTCTAATAAACAAATACATACACTTATATTTAAACACAATTTTTCAAAAAAAAAAAAAGAAAAAAAAAGGCCTTGAAGAGATCATTTCCAACTGCTTTGCCGTCTTCTGAAAAAAAAAAAAAAGTTCAACTTATGTTGGTAAATGTTTGAGTGCTTTAGAAAAATCCTATTAAATAACATTTCTCCTCTAGCCCTTCGGCTGAGAATAAATTGTAATACAGAGTGCGACCTGTGGATGTTTTTCTTATTTATGATGGCGGGTGTGAAAGCCGGAGGAGCAAGGGCCAAGTCCTCTGTGTTAAAACCTTTACCTTCATTATTCTTATTATTGTCTGGAACAAAACAAGGCTCTGCCTCCAGCCACGAGAAATTGGAGATCCTGAGTCTAGTAACTGAGAAACTTCGGAATCCAGCTCCCTCTCTCCGGGTAGCTTTCTGTAATAGCTCACACTGATAGTCGTGGGTGACTAAAGTGCTCTTAACCAAGCAGTTCCTTTGAGGGACATACATCCAGAGGTAAATGCATGCAATTTGAGCATAAGTACCTGTTTATGAAAACATATCACGTACTTAAACTTTGTCCAATAAATACGTATCTTATGTCTATTTCTTCTTTTGAGAGCAGTTTGCTAAATCCATGAGGACCTTCCCAAAGTTGGCATGAGAAGGCAACAACATTACAAAGCAAAAGAATGCACGTTTTCTTAACTAGTTCAGTCACTTTGGACTTCAGAGATCTACAAACTGGAGGTTCACTTTGATTTCTGGACTGTTTATTATTTTTCTTTGCTCACAACAAACCACTCCCTAGAGATGTACTCTGACTTCCAGAAAGCAAGTGGTACTATGGGTGAGATGTTTCCGGAGAGGAGAGGAAATAGCAGGTTAGATGTCCTGCCTGCTTTCTTTCTGGCATGTTAATTCAGTGAAGAACTGTGTGCCCTCCGCTACTGGCAGACACATCCCTTCCCTGATCTATGTCTGTCCTTTCACTAAAACTGACACCTGGATTTTTTTCAAAGCCAACTGTTAAAAACTTCAAGAAGTTTGCTTCGAAATGATCACAGTTAACATATCATTAGGAAATGACAGTCTTGTAGTATTGTAGAAATTAAGTTATGGTTTTAATCTATAACATAATATGAGCCAAATATCTAAATTGATAATACCTGACGACTACATAAAAACTCACCCTACATTTTTATTGTTATTAAATTGTAACAGATCATGCTAATTGATAACATGATCACATCCTAGTCAGTGTGATAGTTTACTAAGAACACAGTAGGAATTGATTTTCACTATAGATTGATATGTTATATTCCCCATTTTAAGAGTGCTACTAGTAAAGGTAATGGGTGTAAAATAACTTTCTGAACCCTGCACCCAAAGAGGAGCAGGAGAATCCAACTCAGAACCTGTAAAGTTGAACATTAATGCACTTGTCCTTTCAATTACACTCTCAGCAGAGTTTGCCTCCTGACACAAAGTGTCACTCCCATCTCTGGGACCCATATGCAGGACTTTACACTTCCATCTCTGCCTAAGATTAGAAGAGAGGGTAGATCAGAAACAAGCCTTGCATCCAATTCCATTCATCTTACATGCCAGCCCAGCCCCTGTTGCCTGTCACTCCACATGAGGCAGAAAGCCAGGCCAAATTAAATCCAGCTGTCAAGACAGCCAGATTTGTGGCAAGCAGAGACGCTCTTTACTCCTAATGTGAAAGCTCTGATTGAAAAGACAAAAAGAATTTAATCAGTCACTGCGCACTGCAGCTCTGGTAACTCCAAAGTGTTTGACTTGCTCTGTAGCACCTCCCAAGTCTCTTTTCTCCCCAGTGCCAGTGTGCATTGCTCTGCTTGGGATGAGCCCTCCTGGCTAAGCTTCAGTAATTGGATTATTCATACACTGTGTGAGTAGCTCCTGGAAGTCAGCAGTTTATGGAGCCCAGCAAAGAGGCAGGTGCTGGAGCAGAAAGGGCTCGCTTTCCCAGAGTTGGCCCGGGGTCCTCAGGATGCTGTAAAGTTTGATGGTCTGAAGCCAAAGTACCTGCGCAACCGGCAGGTGATTAAGAAGGGCAGTTCAGTCTGCCAGTCACCCAGGCACAGGGACATGGAACTGGCGAGGATAACCTGTATTGTTTAAGAATTGTAGGCCTTTTTGCCCAAATCGCTTTGAATATCCAGTGAGATTAAGGTCAGGAGATTATGGCAATGCTATACCCTAGGCAAGGTAAGCTATTTTAACAAGCTGGACCCAGACGGAAGAGTTCTGACATCAGTGTCCTTGCTAAAAATCCAAGGAGATAAAGAACAATTTGCCACGAGTCATAAACTAGCTCTGTTGCTGAACAAAAAAAAAAGGGGGAGGGGTGGCGGGGGCTGTTCGTCTGTAACTTCTCTATACTGAGACAAAATGGAAATATTTCAAAAATAGTTGACTGTTTTAAACCTCTGTCACCATCTTGTAAAAGCGCCTAGCCTCTCAGATTCTCACAGCACGATGTTCTTCTGGTCTGGATGTTACCAGTGCGAGTAAAAGAGCACAGAGGGACTAGGAACTAGGTCTTTTTGTGCAACAAGATACATGGCATCTTATAAATAAGTTTTCAGGAGGCACCACTGTAGGTCGACGGTGGACTATTTGCATCTTTATAAGGGTACTTGTTTTAAACTCCAGCATCACAAGAAACAGAAGATAGTAAAATAAATAAACTGTCTTTGGTTTCTGCAATTGCCCATCTTTGGCATTAGTTGTGACAGTCCGGTTTCACACGGCTTTCTTCTGTGTATATGCCTCCTCCATTTGACTTTAGCCCCCCTCTTTCCACACAAGGCCAGTGGCCACTGGATTAGGGTGTACTAGGACCAAAGATGACATTAGATTAGCTTGTGTACTTCTTCAGACTCTATTAACAAATACAATTGTTAGGTACTGGGATTAGGAATTGAACATATGTGTTTAAGGAACACACTTCAACCTATGTGGGCTAATATAATTTTAAACATTTTAAATATAATTCTGTGGGGTTTTATTGGTAAATGAATATATCCCAGGCAATTATGATTGCCCTGCCTTCCAATTCTGGGTTTCTTTCGCCTTGTCATTCAAAGCTTGACATTCTCTATTATAATAATTAATTTATTATTGATTAATTTCTTATCATTTGTTCTTAATTTTATTAATATTTGCATTCATTTATCTAACTAACATCCTTTTCTCCCTCTTCCTCAGACTTTAGTCTGAAACACTTGCAAGAAAACCGTCCAGTATTTTTCAACAAATAAATACCTGCTGATTAAATGGCAAATATAATTTTTGAAGTATGCAAATATTAGGAGATGATTTAAAATCATCCAAAATATTACTGTTTCTAAGAAAACATGAGTAATTTACCTGTTTAATTCTTTACCTTACTTTTATGGAGTTGTTTTTTTTTTCCCACTCCATAATTATTTCAGTATATTAACTGTCATCCCTCTGTAGCATTTTTTTTTTTTTTTGCAACACGGTATTTTTCTTGATTATTTGGGAATTTCACATAATGTAACCCAATCACACTCACTTCCTAATCCTCCCAAGTCCACTCCAAAATCCATGTGTCCTTTGCCACCAAAAGTAAATCAGAAAAAATTACACCAAGTCTAATTTGTGTTGGCCATATACTCACTGGGTCAGGAATAAACTCCCATTGGCCAGGTCCTTAAAGAAAACTGAGTCCTCCCCATTGCTATCCCTGCCAGAAGCCAACAGCTGAGGAGAGCTATACTTCAGTATCCTTATACCAATTTGTATGAGTTCTCTCAGATGGTCTCCTATCTAGACTGTTTCTTTGGGGTGGGGGTTATCAGGGTTGTCAGAGAAGAATTCTATGCTCTCCTTCTTATCTTTGTTTCTCTAGTCTTTGATAATACTCCAAAAGAAGCTTCCTTGTCATTTAACAAAATCAGCAACATGGATCATGACTTCCACATGGTTTCTGGCAACAACATGGACCAGAGACACCACATGGCCTCTTAGGTTATCAGGGACCACAGACCTCAGTATGGTCTCTAGTGTTACAAACCAAAGACGTCAACATGGCCCTTGGCCACAGCATGAACCAAGGACACTATCATCTTCCCTGACACATAGCACTTTTAAATGTTAGCCCTCAGAAGTTCTCTAGTAAGCGATGAAACATTCATATGGTCTGAAGAGACATTAGAATGTTAACAATTCTCTGTGTGTTACATTAAATTCAGGAAGACAAAAGTTTTCAAGATGAACCTCCCTCTCCAAAGCATGTATACCTAGTGATAATATCAAATAGAGTGAAGCTGTACTCTAAAGCAAATGTAACCATCATGTAGGAACCACACATTTGTATCTTCAGCAGATGTCAGATTCTTAATCTACTACTAACACGTTTGACCACCTCTCAGGACCTCTCTGAATGAGCAGGTTTGAGATATTGAAGAATCAATGATGGGAATAAGCATAGCTTGAAAACTTATTAGTGTTGCACATAAAGTGCCCTCTAATTACACATAAACCTCTTGAAAATAACTAGAAAGGAGATCTGGGATCACAGGACCAATTCATCTCTCCCTCCTTGAGTATGGCTACACCTAATAACTCTATCTCTGCTTGTCATGGTTATTTATCTCAAATAAACTTACTGGAGTAGTTAACCAAGGGCTGTTGAACAAGCCTTTTAACCTAAAATCTCCAGTAAAGCTCACAGCTTTCTCACCAAAACTATGGAAGTGATTTTCACTGCTTGTGAAACTGTAAAACACAAATACATCCTTCATTTTATTTGACTCCAGAGAAACCAGGAAAAGGCAATCTCAAGTGTATAATATAAGAGAAAAATGTGCTGCAAATTTATCTTCCTGGTATTTCAAAATTAAATGGATTGATTATAACACATTGACTGGATTTGGGGACATGTTTAGATATAACTCAGAAATAAGTTATAAAGTATCTCCCTAACTACTTTTCTGAAAATAATTCAGAGACTAGTGTCTGTATTATTTCCTTTTTTATCATAGTCTCATTAATTTTCTGTTAGTTCTTTGAGTGTTTCTTATACATTTTGATCATAATCAGTCTTTACCTCTTCCCCAGTTAACCCATTCTTTTCTATCCACCCAAGTTTGTGTGTGTGTGTGTGTGTATATATATATATATATATATATATGTGTGTGTGTGTGTGTGTGTGTGTGTGTGTGTGTGTGTGTGTATGTATGTATATATTTGTCTTTCAAGGGCAAATTTGCTCTGCCCAAATATTCTTTCCTGTGCCATCTCTAATAGAGAATTAGTCAAGTTACCAGAGGAAACACATTCAGAGAAACTGCCTACTCATTTCCTTGCACCTAACATTTGACAATAGTTATACCGACTAGTGCAAGATGGTATGCCCAACTCTTTTCTCCTTGTTGGAATTTGGTCTGACTTGGGCTTGCCCAGGTTTTGTACATACTATTCCACTTTTGTGACTTCAAGTATGCATCTGACCTGCTGTATCCTGTATCCAGGTGATATTTTGTTATGCTCTTCACGACCTAAGTCTCTTGTGAGTTTATTTATTTTGAAATATTTTGTATGTTTGTATTTTAATAAAATAGATTCTATTGAGGGCTGTACTGTGGCTCTTGTTCCTGCAATACCAATTTCTGATTTTGTGATTTGGAGCAAAAGATAATGCAGTGTTTCTCTGGAGGTTTAAGCATAGCATTCACAAAAATCATGCTTTGTTTCCTAAGTCTTTGATTCCTAGCAACAGAGGATAAAGTAGTTTAACATTTCAATGAAAAGAGTCACCATGAACTTTAAACTCACCATGAACTTAAAAGACACTATGAAGATTAACTGGTAGATAATATAAGAATCTCTGCATTTTAATTATAAAAGCAGTATCTTTTATTGAAAAAATAAACAAACAAAACTTTCAAAGTATCTAACTCATTATGCTTAGACACAAAAATTGGATACTATAAGTAGTTACATGATTCTTGTTAGGACAACAATGCATCAATAATTGCAAGTTATTTCAGAATTAGAAGTAGACATCTAAACAGTGCCACATGCAAGATTAGGTTTCAGCTTCCATCCACTGCCTCTCATTGTAGTGTCTTCCTGTTCAGTAGGTTTTTCATAGGTAAAGTCATGCAGATAATAATTTTAAATAGGACAAATGTTATATTCATTTATTTAATTCACTGTGTGAAATACTATTATAAACAAAACAATAGTATTACAATGAGTAGGGCAGACTCGGGGGCAAAGAAACTTGTAACCATAACAATACATCTATGCTAATCAGCTAAAAAATGGACCAGTCAGTAAAGACAATGGGACAAATGTTCATTTCTTCATTTACTCTAGACGCTGCCTCTTTGTCATAGTATCTGACTTTTCTCATTACTGTATCACACACATGACAAGAAGAATGTAAGTGAACAAGAACTGACTTGAACACATTTTGAGATATTACAATACATCATAGTGTAAATTTCATGAAAGCTAAAGGAATTAATCCCATGGGATTGTGCAAATTTCTTCTGTAGTCAGGAAGTAAACAGTTCTCATAGTACATAGGACCAGCCTATATTCCATAGTACCCACCTGCAATGACCCATTTCTTCTCGGTAGGCTCCAATTCTAAGGGTTCACAAATTTTAAAACAGTTCCACAGACAAGAGACCAACATTCACCATACAAGCCTATGGGAATACAATTACAACCATAATAGCAGAAAAAAATGTAAGCTTAAACAAAATTGAAGCAAAAACTAAAACAACTCATACACACATAAACACACAAACCAAATTTCTGTTTAGTCACTCATTTCCTTTAGCTATGATCTAGTTGCTCATCTTTATTTCTGATAAAGTTATCACAAATTCTTCAACATTGTTATGAAAAATTCTTTATTCATTCATTCTCTTTTGCGTTCAGCTAATCTTTTGCTATTTAGAATCTAACAAGCCCAGGGAGAGTCCAAGAAATAAAGTTGGCATTATCTGAATTGGAGCAATACACAGACTTGATTATTGGAAACAAGGCATTTTATAATATAATCAGTTTAAAATGAAAAGAATTATTTGTTTTAGGTAAAAGTATCCAAACTCCCTGTATCATTAACCTTATGTATCCCTTACATTAATGACATAAAATTTTTCTTACTGACTGAGTTATTTTTCTATATCTGTCATAAGACACCATCGCCAAGGCAACTTACAAAATAAAGCTTGTAATTTGGAGCTTGCCTTTTCAGAGTGTTAGCATCCTTGACTATCATGACAAGAAACATGTTATCTTGCAGGTGGGTATAGTACTATAGCAGGAATCAAGAGCTTAAATCTTGAGACACAACCATGAAACAGAAAGACAGAGGGGACACCTGAGAATGTCTCAAGTCTGTGTAAACCTCAACGTCTGTCCCTTTCACACAACTCATCCAAAAGTCCCACACCGGCTAATCCAAAACAGTTCTACTAACCAGGAACCAAATATTCTAACATAGGAACCTACAGGAGCTGTTATCATTCAAACCACCAATTTAATAATAAACATGCTTAGAAATGACAGAATACAAATTATGAAGTACACATGCACATATAGTCACGTCAGAACATGGCTTATGCGCCAAACTTGAAGCTCACGCCTGAAATTTTATAGTTCTCCCTTTCCAAATGTAAACATAGACAAATATATACAGGAAAAAATACATTGCTTATAAATGTTCACCATCTTTTCAATTTGTTAGCAAATAAAAAAGATTTAATCAATCTGATGTGATAAGTTGCAATTAGCTCTCCTAGAGACTTGTGTCTCATCCTAGCTAATTAAGATATTACTAATAACCACACATTGAGTAGAAAGGCACCTGTGTATCCAAAGTCAAATACCATGCAAAGGTCTCACTTGCTGACTATTTATTCTAATGTCTATAGAAAATTAAATCTGTTTAGTTCCCTCAAAAAAAGTATTTAGAAAAGGCTTGCCTATTGTATACTTTTTAATTATAAACTTAAGTTATAAAATTTAGGTCATAATGATAAAAATGTTGAGAAAGTTGTTTTGTTCTGCCCAGTGTTTACATGTAAGACTGGATGTTGCCATGTTTCCTCTAATATGCATTAGGTATCTGTCACATCACATTTGAATAGTTTGAAAGCATAAACACAATTTTAGTAAAGACATGCATACCCTGTGTATATTGAGCATACAGAAAACAAATCCTTCTAAGTCTTAGGCTGTTTTTAAAAACAACAGGTCATTAGCAAAGGTACATCTTCCTCTGATGAGGATAGGAACACAAACCCTTATAACTACCACAGAGCCTCAGTCTTTAGTGTAAGGTACCAGTAATTGTGAGGGAAGTTTTTTTGATATAAAAAAGAGAACACATTCATATGTTACCTAATCATTATAGTTTTTGAAGGAGTCAACCAGGAGACTGGGCATCACAAGGATATAGTATCCTGTTATGCTGGACAATCAAAAGAAATAGCTCCTCATTTTCTTGTAGAAAGCAGAACCTATCTGTGACACTATATGGGGAAGTGCTAAGTCTAGCTTGGCTTTTGGTAATGTTCAATGATATGTAAATAGAAGTTTCATTAAAGTATTTTTAACAAAAGTAAAATAGTTAAGACCTTGTTCATTTAATTTTATACATGTAATTATTTAATTTGCTTCCATATACTAGCATTTACCATGATGACCAAAATAGTCAAGTATCAAACTTCAGGAATTGTAACATTTTGTTTCATAGTTTAACCAGTATCATTTGAGATATGAGCATCTCTCTCTCTCTCTCTCTCTCTCTCTCTCTCTCTCTCTCTCTCTCT
>JANHMN010000022.1:34781473-34803097 GCA_030674055.1 Rhabdomys pumilio
CTCCTTCTCCTTCTCCTTCTCCTTCTCCTTCTCCTTCTCCTTCTCCTCCTCCTCCTCCTCCTTCTCCTCCTTCTCCTCCTCCTCCTCCTCCTCCTCCTCCTTCTTCTGCTTCTTCTGCCTCTTCTTCCCCTCCCCCTCCCCCTTCCATTTTTTCTTCCCCTGCCCCTGCCCCTGCCCCTACCTTTTCTCCTTCTCCTTCTTCTCCTTTCCTTTTCTCATTTCTTTCTTTCATTTTTTTCTACTCATATTTTGAGTTCTTCTAAGGTCAAATTTGGTGATAACACTTTCATACTCTCAGTCAAAGGGAAGTCCTGTGAATACTTACAGTGAATAAGACACTAGGAGCAGCTGTGGGGAGTCCAATCAACTTTGCATGGGACTGATCCAAGGATTATATAGATTTGAGGGACTGAAGGTAGGAACATCAAGAATGGACAAAGGTCATTGGCTGAGAGCCTAGAGTACCAAAATACCTCCTTAACATGGGGAAGCTTTTCAGGAATTTCAGGTGTTGTTAGCTGAATAAGTTCTTATCACGATAAAGGAAGTTGAGCCTATAGTCTTAACCAAGCCTGTGTGACATTCTGCAGGTAGAGGTGCTAGAGGTGCAGGGTTTTCCCCAGACAAGGTAAGAGAAGCTCTGAGAACAAATGAAGTCCTTTTTATTGTGTCTGGCCCTAAAAGGCTATCCAAACAATAGTAGACTTTGACCTTAAATAGCAGAGTTTTCCCACAAATAATCACTTTTTTTTAAAGTAGAAGAAATATAAGAATTTCAGAAACTAGGCGCCAGGCTAGAGTTGACTAACATTTATACTAAATGTGTAAATTCACACATTTAGTGAGAAACCAGAAGCAAAGATATAAGTGAAATAATGATGATAACTAAACCGTTTGTGAAGAACTAAGAATGTGTCTGGGCAAATGTAGGAAGTATTATATGGATTTCTCTCCAGACCCTTATAGATTTTTCTAGTAGTTTCATAGAAGTAAATCTTATTGTGTGGCTCTGAAAGAATATAACTTAGGTGTGCAAAAGATTCTACTTTACATATAACCAGAATGTGTTTTCCTTAGATAGCCTTGTGGATACCTGCCTCAGATTCTGTACCCACAAATACTTCATTTTGTGGTAATTATAAGTACTTTCTCATGTGAATTGGATCATCAATATAGCTTATAAGGCTTTCGATATTTATACTTAGAGTTATCACATTCAATTAAAACCTGGCTGTGTTAGAAAATGTATTCTATACTTGATTATTTTCCCTATCATTTACCCTCTATTACACACAGGGGTTTATAGGAAAATTCACTAAGAAAATATTAATCAATTAATAAGTGAAACATATGTACAATTTCAATTTGAGTAAATATGGCTATAATTATCTCTCAAATGATACAAATGTTAATACTCAAAACACACAATTTATTGTAATGTTTTACAACGAGAGTGGAAATTTTTCTTTGAAGTGTTAACTAATGGGTAGGGGTGGATATCTTTTAATATCTATAATAAACACTGATAAAGAGTTATTAAGAGAACAATCATTCCATTATTCTTTCTAGTTTTCCTATTGATTATATTCATTCCTCTTTGTATTTATAACAGTATTCATTGTGTTCCTGAACACAAACTATTGAATTTTAAATTTCTGTTTAGATTATAAGATTAAACAGTTAAAAAAAAGAATGTTCAGCATTGCCATGCTTCACATCTTGATCCAAAATAACACACTATTATCATGTTAATACACTTAGTTTATGAAAATGTGTTCTCCCTGTGTTTATGTACTTTGCCCCATCCAATTTAATCATTGCCTTTTTCCTTTTCTTTTATTTTTCTCTGTATAAAATAGACATGAGTCTTGCTATTTGAACACAACCGTATTTATTTTTTTTAATAAATGAACTGAACTTACTGACATTACTTGATAAAACAAACTTATTTGAGCTCAGATTTTTCATAATCTATTATTGCTTGTACTGTGTAACTTTTTCTGTATAGTATGTGTCATTTGCTTTGTGTAGTTGGTATAATTGATCCATGTTTAAATATGTATACATTGTTTTAGTAGTTACCTGTATATTCATTCATATTTTAAAACATGTACTGATTCCAGTGTTAAACTATTTAAAATTTCACTCTTTCCTGAGTTTTTCATTTCCTTCAGTTCCTGTCTATTATATAAAAACTACTAGTAGGCTTTGCTTCTTCCTTCTGTCTTTTGTTTCTCTTATGACAATGTATAATTTGTACTATTTGATACCATGTTACATGTGTACAGTCACCTTTTCCCTGCATTGTTCTCTTATTACCTGGAGGCTTTCTCATTACAGATACTAAATATCTCAGAGAAACAGGGACAGGAAAGATTCGTTTCATCTCAGAGTTTCAGGGTTTTGAGACCTTGATGGTGTGGCTTGAGCAAAACATTGTGATAGAATGTGCATGTACAGTGGACACTCTTCTCCTCAAGGCAGACAGAAGACATGGCAAATAAGAAATAGAGATTATAGTAACACAGAAATTGGCCAGGCAATAAATGGCTCAAAGGACACCCAGTGACATTAATTCTTTTATAAGGTCTCAGCCTTAATTCCCATACCTTCTAAAAGTAACATCGGTAGCTGAGGACCAGGAATCCAACACATGAGCCTATGCAGGATATCTTATATCCAAATGAGAACAGCAACCTGTATTTTAATACTCTGGTATCTAGTGTAGATTGTTTATTTGAAGATGTTTTAGCAGTCTTTTGATCTGATGAGGCAAATTACTCAAAAGACATGTGTGTAGAATATTTTCCAAATAATTTTATGATTAATATTATTTATGTTTTCCTCTGATACTCAAAGAACAGAACTTGATATAAAATTATTGTTTTACCTTTGTTTCATTTTTTAAAAATATAAACCAACCCATTTTTTATCTTGTTTGTTGTTTTTTAAATGAAAAGTCTAATGGCAATATCTGTTCACTTTTAAATTATTTAATTCTCCTGCACTCCAAAGGCCCTGATGATTCATGAAGTCAATAAATGAACAAGAATATTTCATCAAACTGCTTGTTCTCAGTTAACGTTAAACATTTATTTACATGTTCCTCGGTCATCTAAGATTTCTCTCTTATGAATTCTCTGTTTAGTTATATACCCCATAGTTTTTTGAAAGAGAATCTTTTATAGTCCTAGCTAGCTTTTGACTCACTATTTATCTAAGGGTATCCTTAAACTTTCAATCCTTCAACTTCTATTTCCCAAGTGCTGAATTACAGGTACAAATTGCTTTACCCAGTTTATGAACTGCTAGAGACTGAACCACCCAGGCATGCACTGGACACATTGAGATATATCGCCAGCTCTAAAATAATCATTTGATTCTTGGTATGTTATAATTTGATTCCTGGGAATCTCTTCACTTATAGATTCAGAGAAATACCCAAGTACTTACCAACATTCCAGTAAGAAATGATCATAATAAAAAGTTGATCAGATATTAATGTTGTAATACATGTTTTATTTATCCTTCTTTCCTATGTAGTGTAGTCCTTACTCTAATTTCTCTGGAAAAATTAAAGAAGACATCATGGAGCAAGGAGATCTTCTGACCTCACCAAATGGCAACCATATCCCCAGGGAATGTTGGGTAAAAAAAATTGTCTGTATAACACATGACCTCCAAGATAGCATTGCTGTAGACTAAATTTATGGTTTCTTCTAAGAAGCCACCAGCCATCAGCATCTCCTTCCCACAGAGTTCAGAAAAGGCTCATTAAATTTCATGATCCTGCTAAACCAGTATCACTAACTTAAATCTCTCACTCTAGTGTAGCTAATGCCTCTAATTCCTGTAGTATAAAGGCCTCCAAGTCTACATGTAAAATGAAACCAAGTTAAAAAATACCTATCACTGTAGACAGAAAATTATTCTGGGAAGAAGCTGTATGGCTTAAGGACAATGAGTAAACATTCTGGGAACTAGAAAATGTTCTCCTTTTTTCCCCTTGTCTGATGCAGGTTGTTACAGAGACTAATTTCCCACAACCTTTATAGTAGGAAATATAATCTTCTTAGAAACATGACCTCACATTATAAGACATTTTTATGCTTATTTTACTTGAGAATTCCTCAATAACTTCTTATTGGTACACAGTTTTCATCTTGCTAGCAATAAAACCTGTTTTATATACATCTCTTCTAAACCAATGCTTCAGTTTTCATGGATGGATTTACATGAATGCACTCAGATATAAATTCTTGGTGCTCACATAAATCTCAATACTTTTTATGTAATGAGGCAAACACAGTTACTGGTGTCAATTCTGTTAAGTGACTTTTTGTGTCTTCAGATTTAACAGCAAGTTATCTACCAAGATGAAGAGCACAATAGGAAGAATGGAGAAAAAAATACCAGAAATCATTTTCAGTACCTCTAGTATTCTAATTGTATGAGTCAATCAAAAATTAACATTTTGTGTCAAAATGGTGTTAATCTTCCTGTAGATTATGCCACAGGTTATGCCAGTTTACCTCAGAGTAGTAGTATAGTAGTTAATTTTTTTTGTTAGTGTAATAAAAATTTGCAGATATGTCCATGTATTAATTAGTCTTCACAAACCATCTTTGTGAATTAGCTTCCTAACAAACTACAACCAACATGATACTGTTTTGGGACTTAACACTCTGAAATATCAAGTTGTTTCTTGGTCTCTGAATTTCTACTATTGTTTTCTCTAAATAATTAGCCAAGTTTTCATATATATTTCAGTTTCTCTAATGCTTTCTTACAAATGTATATATAAAATATGGTATACCCAAACTCTGAGATAACTTAGGGGAAAATATAACATAACTGCTCAACTGTAAGTTTCCATGGTTATGCCTGAAATTTTTTCAATATAAATTTTATTATTTGTGTTTGTGTTTCATTTCAGAATAATTTGATCTAATATATTCCAGTAGTTCTTTCAATAACTAAAACTTAACTTGCATGAAATAAGTAGCCACTTGTATTATTTAGTATCTCTTTTAAAGGGTTCTAATTGTATTTACTATTTCTTTGAAATAAATAAAATTTTCTAATTGATATTATCTATATTATTCCATTTTAGAATGCTGTCTTCTTGCCTTTTAAAAAAATAAATTATTTTAGATTTAAAGAAGAATAGATAAAAAAATGTTCTAGGAAATTAGTGTTTTTGCAAGTTTATGTTGTAAAAATTGTATCCTAAATCAGAAAAAATCATGACTATGACTATTAGAGGAATAGAAGTTGTAGCAGAAAATTTTCCTAGCAAGTTGGAAGGAGCTAAGGTAGGAGGAATAAGGAGAGGAAGAAGAGGAGTAAGGAGAGGAAGAGGAGAAGGAAGAGGAGGAACAAAGGGAGGGAGCCCCAGAGAGAGGGGAACATGGAAGCAGACATGCTCCTATCTCTATCTGTCAAAGGTAGTTGATATTTCTAGGTTGGGTATTGGGTTGCACCTCTGATTGTGTGGGTATCTTATTATTGAGCATTACCAAATATGTAAAGCCTTTGGATAATCTAAGCATTAGAGTCTTATTCTTACCAGGCCCTCATGGATGGCAGGATGGTCTGGGCACTGCCCAGCCTTATAGAGACAGCATGAAAGATTAGCAGAGCCATCATGGGTGGCAGGGCTTGTGTTTCTGACTGGCGGTTTCTAGCTGTGGCACAGACGTGGCCTCTGCAACTTAGTCGGTTTGACTAGTAGCCATTTTTAAATATCTCCCACTACAGGGAGAGGCAGAGAGATAGAAGGGTAGAGAACCACTCTTGGACCAAGAGCAGACCTTGGTAGCAACTTATATCTAAGTTAGTTAATTGGGAAACACCTTCAATTATATGGGCATCTAATTTGAGCATTATCAAACTTATAAAGACTTTGGTTAATCATTAAGCATTAGTCTCATTTTCTACCAGGAACTGTGTGGATGGTGGGATGATCTCGGCTCAGCCCAACCTTGTGGAGACAATGTGGAAGATTGGTAGAGTCAACTCCCACACTGGTGTCTCCTGGGTGGCAGGGCTGGTGTTTCTGGCTGACCTTTCCTAAGACCGTGGAACATGGCAGCAGAGCTAAGAAGAACCACTTCTGCTTAGGTAATTGGCCCAAGAAAACACTGTCATAAATACTAACAGCAACAAGAAGTAATTGTGTTTGTGTTTCTAAACTCAAAAGAGACTTTGGATACTTTCATAATCACTAGAAAACTTAGTGTCCAAGTTAGGTCCTCAAATAAACAGTGCTTTATTCATATTGTAATTAGAAGATCATACTTTCAGAGTCAAAAGGAACTTTGTGACACTAACAAATATTTTCGTTGACAGTTTGAGTGATTTTCATCTCGGAAAATAACTAATTGTAATCAAATTACAATTCATAGACCCAGAGATGATTATAGAGAGGAAAGCAAAATATAATAAATTTTGCAGATTGATTGAGGGGTGGGTGGGATGGATATGTAAGAGATCAGGTTTTGGGTAGCGAGGTTTTGGGTAGGGAGAGTGCAGGGAGAGGCAGCTGGAATTAGAGAGCATAGGGATGATAGAATGGGAACATATTGAAGTGAAAACTTCCTAAATCTCTGATTGTGGCCCTAGTGAGAATTTTTACTAATGGAGGTTATGGAGTGTGATCTGTCCATTTGTAATCAGCCAAGACTCCCAGTAGTGGTACTGGACTACATCCTTTTATAGGTACTAGGCAAGGAGTTTCCATGGAGATCTCTAAACAACCAATGCTGATGCTAGGACAAAAGATTGCCCTCTGAAAACTGATAGTGAGGACCTATTGCCAACTTCTAAGCAGCTTGTTCAAAATAGAGAGATTGAGCTAGTGTAGGCTTGGAGTGTGCTCTTCTCTCTTTGGTTTAAGAAGGTACTCTTCAGACTGTGGAAAGAGAAGCCTGGACAGAAAACCTTCCAACTAAAATCTGTATTCTCTGTAAAATGGGTTGGAGCAATGGGGACTCAAAACTCGTGGGAGTGGGCATCCAATTTTGGTTTTACTTGAGGTTCATGGCATTAGAGGAAGCACATGTCCTACACTGCCAAGAGCAGAGACTGGATAACAGAAAACTAGGGTAGAACCAAACAAACACAACTAAAAAATTAATCAATGAAATAATTCTTAATGTTATTCTGCTATAGTCATAGATCTGTGCTATATCCAGTCATCATCAGAGAAACTTTCTCTGGCAGTAGATGAAATCTATAGCCAGACACTATGAAAAAAGAGAGTCTAATTTGGAGGGCTCCATAGACGTCCTCTCATTGGAGATCAGGGGACACTGCCAAAGAGAAGAGGAAAGACTGTAAAAGTCAGATGAATCAAGAATACCAGGAGAATATGGCCCACCAAATCAAGTAGCAGGGCTCTTATGGGCTTACAGAGACTGAAATGGCAAGCAATAGGTCTGCATGGACCTGCAGCATGTCATGTGTCTGTCTACATTGTGGCTGATAGCTTTGTGTTTTTGTAAGACTCGTAACAGTGTAAGCAGGTATATCTGTTATTCTTTTATTTGCCTTTGAGACTCTTTCCCTGCTATTGGGTTGCCTTGTTCATCTTTGATATCAGGAAATTTGCCTTGCTCTTTGGGTTGTTCTATATCCTTTTTGTTGGATAAGAAAAGAATCTGTTTTCAATCTAAAAACAATAGAAAAAATGAGATAAAGCAAAACAAACAAAAATTATGAGGTGGTCACAATCTTGAAAGAGGGTATAGAATGGCTACACTTAAAAGACTTTTTCATCCACATGTTACCTATATTTTGACATACAAGCCTATCTTGACAATTGATCATAAAATAGATGTTCAATCTTGGCAGGTATAGAAGAGAGACATCTGGTTTAACAGAATTTGAGGCCCAGGCAAAGGCATCAATCATCTTCAATTGATCTTTCTAGACTTAATGACAAGTGATAACTTAAAGATTTGGGGAAGGACTGAAGGAAAGGAAGAGGATTGCAGCCCCATAGGAAGAACAACATCAACTAACCAGACCACCCAGAGCTCCCAGAGACTAAACCACCAACCAAAGAGTACACATGGAAGGAGCTATGGCTTCAGCTGCATATGTAGCAGAGGACAACCTTATCTGACATCAATGGGAAGGAAGGCCCTTGGTCCTGTGGAAGTTTGATATTGCAGAGTAGAAGGATGCTAGAATGGTGATGCAGGGGTGAGAGAATGGGTGGAGGAGCACCCTTATAGAGGCAAAGGGGAGAAAGTAGAGGGCAAATAGGATTGGGAGCTTGGGGGCGGGTACCCGGGAATGGGAATATCATTTGAAGTATAAATGGAAAAAAATGATTAATAATTTTTTTTAAAAAGTGGTAAAATAAGCCTTTATCATAACCAAAGGAATAAGAAGGCATTTGGCAATAAAATTAATGTCAAAGTTTTAGTAATATGTAGATACTCATACTCAGAAACTAAAACCACTTCTTTCAAAGTCAGCTTTTGTAGACAGACTTATTTTTGTCCAAAATGATTGGGGAGATTTTTGCTTAGAACTTACAAGGCCCCTAGAAACTAAGTGCTTCTCAGAAATGATGTTTAAAACCAACATTGAAGGCACACACAGGCAAAGCTCTGAGAAGGAGGGTGTAAAGGTATTGATCATTTGATCGTTATTGTCATGGGAGCTGTAAGTAAGCAGATTGAGAGCTCATAGAAAATACCTTCAATTTGGTGCTTAGAAAGAATTAAAAATAATAAAACTCATATAATAAATGCTTGCTTAGACAGTAGACGCTTCACTTACAAGTATTACACTAGGAAAGGATTTTAGGCAAAGAGAAAACATTTAACTTTTTATTAACAAGTCATTACATTTTTAGAAGTCCTCCTGTTTTTAAAATGTACTTCATGTATATTTTCAAGAGGACTATCTCAGCTATTCCTTTACATTGGCATTTTATGCAATATGTTCTCAAGTTTGTCACAGTAACTCTCTATACTGTACAAATTTAGGTAAACAACCTAATTTTGTCCATAGACTGTAGTTTGATGGTTCACATTTTAAAAGTAAATATGGCTACTTTATGAAAAACCATTGCCGAGAAACATTAATTTGCAGGGCTTAGCTGAGTAAAGATGGCCATCGTTAGATTTGTCTAAAATGCACTCTTCATACTAAAGAAAGATTTGTATTAGGTAAATGTTATTTCCCAGAATTATTCTCCAGAATTACCTTAGTGCTCTTTCATTTTTGTTTCATGTTAGACTCTTCTTAATTTTATTATTTGGTTTTTAGTCTCTCTATTGCCTTTAATATAACATTCAGACATCTGTAATTCTTCAGTAATGACACTGGGATACAATTTCAGTTATATATTATATATTTGAATTATTTTAACAATTTTCAAAATGAGAAACAAAAAAAAAACAAATTTTTACTGTAATTTTAGTGGTCAATGGTTGTTTTTCAGTACCCTGTCCATTAGACATGAGCCACAACAGCAGATAGCTTCTCTTTCATGAGCATGGGCTCTGTACTTTAATATGGATTCCCTGTTATGACTGCTGTCATGTATTCTGTTAGCACTAACTTTCCAGTGGTCCAATTAAGGGCTTGACAACTTCAGTTATACGTTAACACACCAGGACAAATACTACTCTTAATTTCAGTTCTTGCTTTTTCTCACTGGTAGATAATTCTATCCCTACATGTAAATGTCATACCCACATGCCTTATAATTCTCCTATCATTGTCTTGGCTCAAACAAGAGCTGCTAAGGATCCTATGTGATGAGATGGAAGAGAGAGCAAAGATAAGGTGTGAACAGGAGGCTCTCAGTTGGTGAGAATGACATGCACAACCACAAAGAAAGCCTTTAGAATTCAGTTATGAAGAAAGGAAATACAATCAGTGTTCTCTATATGACTATTCCCACCCCGTTTGTTTCTTAACCCATGCTTCATTGAATTACTTTTGTTTCACATAATGATTATGTCCCCCTAGTGGTAAAGCCAAGATAAAAATATGAGTCCAAGCCTAGTAGTGTGAATAAACTGTGACCTGAGTCTTAGTCCAAACTTTGTTAACTATAAGTTAGCTGTTTTCCTGCAAACAAAATACACAATTATCCTTTTTATAATAAAGTTACTAGTGTCTAATCCATATCTTGACATGTTGATTGACACCCATGTGATACTTCAATTTAAGGATCATGTCAAGTACTTGAAGATAAATACTTAGCTGCAAATCAAACAACATGGTTCCAATTAGCATCCTGAAATGTATGATCATTTAGATTCATAAAACAATTTTAGATAGTATGTGCATGACTAAGAAATGAGAATCAGCATCCTTAACCCCTCACTCACCCAATGTCTATCCCATATTTTGTTAGGAGACTGTTGCTCATTGAAAATTTATTAACCTGAGGAAGCATGACTGTACAGGGACTCACACACAAAGTTTACTGGTATATGATTTCAAGCAACAAATCAAAGTTACCTAAAATATCCCTTTCTTCTATGACTATCACTAATGGTGCCTAATTATCTCAGAATGCAATGTTTCCTCATTATAAACTGTTATCACCTACATTTTTAGTCACATATTTTAGCAGAACATTCAGACAGACTTCTTTGTCTTTTTCTTTGACTAAGTCTATCTTCGTATCACTCTCTGATCTCTCATTTGTGGGCCAATGTGCACTATCAGCACAGGAGACTGTGTTTTCATTTATTGGTGGAAATTTGGTTAAAACATACTTTTGTCATCTCCTAAAGAAGACATCTCAAAGCTAGGGTCTATATAGTATGTTAACTATAAAACACTTCATTTAGAAAAAGCATTATGAATACAAATAACTATGTGAAAATTAGTGTATTTCACTCTATGCGAGTTTTAAATGCTGGTATAATATTCACCTTCTTTTGTAGAGGGGCTCACAAAAACTGATACTGTAAAGCCTTTGCTCCCATAGAGATCATATAATCATTATAATCATCGGCAGTTATTGGATCTGGAAGATTCTAATACATCCAACAGATTAATCAATTGACAGATTCATAATAACACGAAGTTATTGGTAGGAAATGGCATTAGAGCCTCTTTGGAGGAAGAAAGTAGCAGCT
Organism: Rhabdomys pumilio; assembly: GCA_030674055.1. Lineage (NCBI taxonomy): Eukaryota > Metazoa > Chordata > Mammalia > Rodentia > Muridae > Rhabdomys > Rhabdomys pumilio. The sequence continues at coordinate 34,792,591 of JANHMN010000022.1, forward strand.
AGGGATATCAATTTGAAAGAGATCCGTGATCCCTGGCTTCATGTCCCTCACTCTATGCCTTCTGAGGTAAGCAGTTTTGTTTCTCTCTACATTTCAATTATGATGTTCAACTTAACCACAGACCCAGAAATAATTAGTCCAGAATAATGTAATTCAGTAATCTCTGCAACTATGAACCAAAATGATCTTTGCTTCCTTAAGTCAACCTCCTCTGGTATTTTGTGACTGCAATGAGAATTAAACAGTATCGCTTTTCTTAGAGGTTATCATGAAACATTCATAGTTAACTAATTATTGTGAGCTCTAAAATACACAAATATATTTTAATCATCATTTGTTAGTACTCTACATAGTGTCTAAGTGAAATGCATGACCCATGTCCTAAGAGATTATTCTGCTTTAGAGAATAGTATGAATTTTAACACAAAATTAAAACAAATATTGAAAAATATTAAAGGTAATTAGAAGAATGTCCCAGAAGTGTTACCTCTAAAAGTTTTACAAGCATCAACATAACTAATAATATTAAGTTTACCAATTCATATAGATTATTTCATTCAGTTATAACAACGCTATTTCAATAGAATGAAAATGCTATAGGTTTAGAGTTGAGGAAGCAATCGCAGTGTCTTCATGGTCTAAACAAAGACTCCTCTGATGCTTAATTGTTTATATCTAGTGACTTGACATAGAAAATATAACTCACCAGGAGTTGATTCTACCCAGTATCAGAAAGTTCACTTTTCAAAAGTCAATGTTTCTTGGCTAAAACACTGCAATTTCTTTGTTGCTATTGTGAACAATTGGTAATAACTAGATGTTTACAGGACAAAGTTATTTCTATATCCAGCCGGGGCATTGGAGAACTGAGAGATGTGTTCAGATAGACTGTATTATGTCTCCAGAGAGTTGAACTCATTGCAACAGAAGATGCTGTTATGTCTGTGGCCCACAAAAGTATCTCCTGTAGTGTATGGAATGGAGACCACTTTATCTCATTCTGTCTTTTATATAAAAGAAGGAAATTTTTATAAACAAAACAAAAAGGGAAAAAATTATGTACCTGGAGAACAAAATATATGTTTGCATTCATGAGAACTTCAAATGGTGTGTGTGTGTGTGTGTGTGTGTGTGTGTGTGTGTGTGTGTGTTGTGTTTATGTCTGTATGTGAAACTGAGTGTTAGCAAGAATAAGTGTGCTAACATTAATAGAATAAGGAGTATTAGACATACCAATACTTTCTTCTTGGATTTGGCCATTCAGTTGCCAAACTATATTGTGTAAGTGTGTGTGTATGTGTGTGTGTATGAATTCTTCTCTAGTAACTGTACAGTAACATATTGTATGTAATATGTGAACAAATATCTTACCCCCTTCCTCACAGGGCTACTGTTATTTATCTCATTAGCCATGTCTCCTTATCTAATATTAATATGTTATATTCTGTTCTCTATGGAATCTCATGTTTTTTCTATCTAAGAGAAGATAAGTAATTTCTAACAAAAAATTCTTCAACATATTTATTCTTCTCTGGAAAAATGGAGAATAAAATTCTCTGTGGAGGCAAAGAAGACAGATGAAAAATATGTATGTGAATAATCCTCTCTCCACTACAGTGAGCATTGCTTGACAATTCTTGGTTACATTGCTATTCTCAACAGTCAGTGTATGAGTTAATCTGGTCTAAATTGAGTGCTATTCTGTCTGACTGATACCTGGGTAAGTGAGGCCCTGCACTGAAAACATTTTTTTCTACCACCATCTGCTTTGGAGAATTCATCTCTTGGCTCCTAAAAGTATAGCTCATAGGTTGTTTCATGGTATTTTTCTGTTAAATTATACTTACGAGAACTGAGTAGAATACAACTTCCAGAAATTATAACTAATGACATAAAGACTGCCAGGATCATCATCAAGATTGGTTAAAACTAGCTTCTTTGTAACACTATGAATCTAAATGTCTTTGACATCTAAAAATAATGATATAAATGACAGCCATATGTCTGTAAGATTTTAACACAAGAATCATATCTCATTTAAAAAGTTTAAAGTAGTGGTCTATGTCATATGATAACATATGTATTTCTATATTGCAAGAGTCGTATAATGCCTGTTAAATTTAGTAATGTGGTTAGAACATATGGAAACTAAACTAAAATAAATTTAGACAAATATATAATCTATTTAAGCTATTGTATCATAAATAAAATATCATCTATACCAAATAGCTTATTTACTTTGATTTAAGATATGTATCATGATTTAAGAATAAATATTGCCAAGTGAGACTGGATTATCATTTTATGTGCATGAAATTATTGTGGAAACTTATTTTACATGGATTTAACTGACTTGAATATTAGAGATATAAAGTGTTACCAAACCCAGATATTTAATTGAATATTTTGAATTCTTTCTGGGATACAGAAAGCTTTCATGTTTACATAAATTTAGGTAGCTGTCATCTAAGTCTTCAGACTCAATATTATACATTTAGAAAATCACAGTTTAGTATGATTTTACATAACAACTCCCACAGAGCTGTTTCAAACATTTTACTCCTTCAGATTTTAAGAGTTGACCTGAGAACTTACTAAAAGGCTAGGGATATTATTGAATGACTGTCCAAGCTAATATATATATATATATATATATATATATATATATATATATATATGTGTGTGTGTGTGTGTGTGTGTGTGTGTGTGTGTGTATTATATATATAAATATATTTTTCTCCAAAATCTCCAGAATCATTGAGGAGAGAAGTAGAAATAGTTTAAAAGACAGAGGAGGTAAATAAATACAAGGAAAAGGTGTCACCAAAGCACAATAAGACAGATACAATTATGGAACGAATGCCAGGGTGGTGACGTGAGAGTGGGTGGGTGGGTGGGTGGGTGGAAGAGCACCCTTATAGAAGCAGGGGGAGAGAAAATGGGATAGGGTTGTGGAGGACTGGAAACTGGGAAAGGGGATAACATTTAAAATGTAAATAAATAAATTATCGAATAAAAAATAAGATAAAAAAGAAATTATGATAGACACACAAGCCTTGTGCAAAACTTAAGCAATAACATAACACACCTCAACATGAAGAGATGAACTCCCATCCTTAGCTAAGGAGATATTAGCAATTAATTACAGACAGGAGAGAAAAAGAGGGTCAATTTTCTTTAGGAATGTTGTTCCCGGTAGGTATGTTGACAACACTCCAATAGAGGACCACACCTCCAAAAACATAGAGCAGCACCAATTGGACTTGGTGAGTAACTGGACTTGATAAGAGGAAAAGAAAATAAAGGAAGAAGGGAAGAAAGAAAAGTGGGTAAGGACTGTAAAATATGCTACTAGGAGTTGGGTGACGAGGTTAAAGTGAGCAAAACACATTGTGTGAAGTTCTCAAAGAATTAATAACAATTAAATATTGAAGAAAATTGTCTAATGATTACATTTAAAGCACATGCTATGAAAGCCTTTAATTTTAACCTAACCCCTACTACAATGTTAAATCATCAGTCTGACAGACTTCCTGGATCACGACAGGAATATTTAAGAATATTTCATTTGAAGGGAAATAATGTACCTCATAAGTAATTTTCATATAATATAAAATATTAAAGCTATCTTGTGCTAGCAATCACAACATTTGATGTTTGATGATGGAGGGAAGACTGTCAGTTCACTCTCATCTGTGGATCCACAGGGTGTTTAGAACTTTGGGAGCTACATAGTTTCTAATAATAATAATAATAATAATAATAATAATAACACAAGAATGATACTACTCAAAAATTCAAGTCCATAATTTTGATTTTGTTATTATTATATTTTTTAAAATAATTTGTTATGGTTACTACTACATTAATTTAGAAAGCAATTTCTCTGGTTTAATTCTACTGATTTTATAGATAATGTAACCATTGTTGAATAATACAAACAAAAATTTGAACTAAATAATAATCATTGTCTTCTTTCTCAGAAAACATCAATAAATAAAGTATATTAGAATTATCTTCATGTAAATTAAAGCGCAGATGAGTGATCTTAGTGTATACTGTATCATTTCTATCAGTGCGGACACTAATTATGTTACAATATAATAGAGCTGTATTTTCTGAAGCCTGTTGTCCTGGTTCATGTATGATATAATTGTTTTTTATTAACAAATGAGCTTATCATACAGAATAACAACAATATTTCTCATAAACACAAATGTTATATAGGTATACACATCCAAATAAGTATCTCTCTGAGAGAAAGGAATCGTTTATTTTCTCATTTATGGTGATTCTTTACTAAAAACAAAATGAGCAAACTTTTCTGACTGAGTTTTCCTTCCTAATTTGGAGACACTAGATGAAAAATTATAGCTAGAAATCAAGATGATGGTATGGTGAAAGACATTTCTTACCTTTACTCAGGCAAAATAAATGTAATAATAAGCAAATTTTCATATGTATCTGAAGAACCTTCAAAATGGATCTTTTCTTCTTCCTTAGTGAGGGCTTGTTCCAACCACTGAGGTGTCTTTTGTAACCTTTTCATTTTTTTTATATTAGTTTTTAGCACTTCCTTTGAATTCAGAGAATACTTTTTATTTTAATTGCCTCTTCTATTGTTAAGTCTTTACTTTCATTTATAATGAACGACTTCTTTAATAACCCAAGAAAGTTTCTGAGGACTTAGAGACATATCAGCTCATTACCAGTAGTTGAAAGGGATTACGACGTTCACATCTCTAAAGAAAAAAAAATTGAGGTGATTTCTTTTCATAAAAGCCTCAAAATTGCATGATCTATAATGAACTTCCAAAAGAATGGAAAGCTAAAAATAGCTGCAATCACCAAACAAACAACAGAGACATCTCTTCATTTCTACGGTTTAGCTGCTTCTCTCAATGAGAATGAAACACAGCTGGAGCCTTAAAAATTGCCTGGATAGGTGGTCCAAGAAGCTTTTTTGTTTTAGAATTGTGGAATAGATATATATTTCCTACAAAAAAATAGTAACTGTGACATCATTTTGGAATGATAAACATGTTTAGGAAATAGAATTCAGTTTCGTTATTACAAGAAGTCAGACAGGCTAAGTTTCTTGCTTTAATTTATAAGTTAATTCATGCAGTGTGAGACAAACAACTGTAGACTGTCCTTGCTCCATAGAACCACAACTGTTTTGTCTAGGAAAGAAAGAGTAGATAGTGGATGAACAAATAGCATACTTTTCTTAAAATAGATGTGTTTTTTCTTAAAACTTGCTTGCTATGACAGCAGGACTGCAGTTATTAGTCATTTTTTATGAGACTTTGATAGAGACTGGGGCCCCCAAATTATATGAGGTCTCTTACACTGGTTTATTGACCTGATTTGCTATCATAGAAGAGAGTTACAGTTCCAGTGAGTTTACGCAAAAGAAATACTACACTAATATCATTGCTGATGGGACTCAAAGTGAGACATCACGCTAGCTTGTCTGTAAGAATCCTGATGGTGATGGCATCATGCAACTCCATGGCTTCACAAACTTTGCTTTGTTGTAGGAGGCACAGTTGGGTATTTTATCTTTTAACTGCTGTATTTTTTTAATCCAGGAAAAATGAATGCAGGAAATTAAATTATGGTTATGCATTTGTATTGACAAAAATAAGAATAATTATAAGTTCATCATATGTATATCGATACAATTATCTAGAAACAAGGCAACACCACTAGAAGCTCACTAGTATCTATACAACATTTTCTGAGTATGATTAATTATATTACTCATTTATTTAGAAAGTATTTCTGGAAATCTTTTGCATAACACCTAGTAATGATTGTCTCAAGTAACTTCAAATAGTCCTGAAATAAATATACAGTCATTCATGTGACAATGAAAAACTTCAAGTTAATAAAGTTCGAGTATCTCAATAATTACGTAGGTTGATGAAATGGAGAAATTAATATTTCAATGTGGGCTACCTCATGCTGAAAAGCCTGTGCTCAGAAACTCAGGGGGAAAATATATCAAACAAAAAGAAAGCTGAGGCAATTATTTCAATCCTTTCAGGTATAAAATACCAGTATTGTCTATAAATGACAGACCAGTGTAAAACATTGCAAAACACCACAGTACACATTATCTTTCAGACAAAAGACTGAGTACAACAAGTAAGTTATTAAATGAAGCGAACAAAGAACAGAGCGGATGATGAAAAATGGAAGAAGAACTTCAGTAGTCGGGACAGCAGTGTCAAGGAAGACAGAAGACGACAGGCAAGGAGAAAAGCTCTGCCAAGAGACTGAGAACGCTATGCTCCTGGTGCAGTGAGAATTTAGCCAAGAAAAATGTTCACAGCACAACAGAGCACATCTGGGAGACATTTAATTTATTTATATATATTTGAGTTATTTCTATAGCTTAGTCCTCGACAACAAAAACCAGACCTTAAAACTAAAGGGAGAGTCGGCAGAATCAATATGACTGTCTTAAGTCCTGCACTTTCCATAGAGTGAATCTTGGAAATCCATTTCCAGTAGTGCTGACATGGTCATGGGATTTATTTTTTGAGGGGGTGGAAGGTGGTTGACAGGAAATTTTATTTTGATTACCATGTGCTATTCTAACAAGAAAACACAAACAACAGAAGAATTTCTGACTTACATTTATTCTTCAAGTGTTTCAACTGTCTAGTGTCACCCTGAAAATATAGCATGCCACTCAGCACTGTGAAATTTCTAATTTATATAACTTGTTTTCTGCCTGAAATGAAATGAATGAAAGAAACTGAACCCTATAGGAAGAAGACAGGATTTTTTTTAATGCCAGTATCCAGATAGGAACCCCAGGGGAGTGATAGAGACACCAATCCACCTACAAAACTTTCAACCCAAATTTAATTCTGTCTACAAGTAATGCAGGCATAAGAGAGGAAGTAGAGAGTGAAGGAACGGCCAACCAATAACCAATCCAACTTGAGACCCATCCTATGGGCAAGTGCAAATTCCTAACACTATTAATGATACTGGGTTATGCTTACAGACAGGAGCATGTTGTCCTAGAGAAGCTCCACCCAGCAGCTGACTAAGGCAGATATAAACACCCACAGTCAAAAATTGAATGGAGCTTGGGGGCTCTTATAGAAGAACAGGAGGGAGGAATGGAGGCCCAAAGGGGATAGTAACTCCAATGGAAGACCAACAGAATCAACTAAATCAGACCCTTGTGGATCTCACAGTCTAAACCACCAACCAATAATCCTAGGCCTCCCTGCTAATGCAGTTGATGTCTAACTTGACATTCATGTGGGCTCTAAACAACTAGAGTAGAGTCTATCTGAAAAGCTATTGCCTGTGTGTGGGATATGTTCTACTAGTTGGGCTACATTATCTGGCCTCAGTGGAAGAGGAAGTGCCTAGCCTTGCAAAGAATTGAAGTGTCATGGTGGGGGGAGCCCCCCCTCCACCTAGAGGAGAAGGGGAGGTGGTCAGGGGAAGGATTGTGGGAGGGGATTACCAGGATGAGGTCAGTGAGTGGGATGTAAAGTGAATAAGTAAAAAATATAATAAAGTAAGTAAATTTAAAAATAATGCCTGTGCCTTTTTCTTTTGGTGAGATTTTTTTTTTTGATACCAGGAGCATCAGATAAGAGGAATTTATCATAAGATCAATTATACAGATGAATTGATAGGAAGAGTTAATGAAATAACAAACATAACAAGCATAGTTATTAGTGTTTTGCTTATTATCATTTCTTATCACCAAGTTTATTTGCTGTGTGTGTAGTATTTTGGAATATTAGAACCTCATAAGCTGAGGAGACCATAGAGTGTAGTGTCTCAAGGAACACAGTAGGAGCACCTCAGAAATAGTGAAGATGCCACAGAGAGGAAAGTATAACCACTGATGAAAACAGAAGATAGGGCACTAAAATCTGACTTAAATTCATTGATAATTTTTAACATTTTAGAGACAAACAGCATTAGAGGGGAGAGAAAGCAGAGGAGGAAACATAAAGGAAGCAGATGGGAGGAAAAGACCTAGAAATGGGGTAAAGACCTAGCGCTAAAATGTGATCTTAAAAGCACTACTGAAAAATTGACACAGGAAATACAGTGAGGATTATTTTACAAAGAACTTAAGTTCTTTTAATTTTTAAAATTTGAGTGTGTGTGTGTGTGTGTGTGTGTGTGTGTGTGTGTGTGTGTATAAGTATATGCCATATGTTTTCAGGTGCTCACTGAGGCCTGAAAAGAATGTCAGGTCCCATGGAGCTGGAGTTATGAACAACCCTACAGAGTGCTGCAAACTCAACTTGGGTCCTGTGAAAGAAAGAGCACGAGTCGTCTTCACCACCATGTCATCTGTCTTGCATTCAAATCATAATTTCTTGTCATGAACTTAATGAAATTATTTCATTTTCAAAGGATGTTGTATGACATTCAACTGTACAAAATTAGTTCTTAGTATTTGCCATACCTAATTGAGTTATCGACTTTTAGAAAAGTAAACTCTTTTAGAAAAATAAAAGAAGTCAACATATAAGCATGCTAGTTTCTAGCTCTTAGATTTGCATATGGAAGAAGTAAAAAAAAGAGAATATCTAGATGTAAAGACCTGACATTTAGACACCCTTTTCATTAATATTTTTGTTGTTGTTGCTGCTGCTATTGTGGATAAAATGAATTGGTCCTGAGTTCTCCACTATTTTCTTAAATGAGGTCAAGAATGAACTGAACACTTTGACAGCATTCTCTACTTACTGCAGATGAAATGGTCACCCAACCACATGAGAATGCAGAACAATACTCCATAAGTACTTCAGAGAAAAGATTTAAACTTCTGTACGAAGCAAATAAAAGATCAAGAATAAGGGTGCTTTACATGATGTCTATCCTTAATTTGCTCTATTTTAAAGTCATTCAATGCCCTTTGAAATGGTCTTGCTCCATGATAGATAGGTAAACATTATACTGTATAACCACTGAACATGGACAGGATCCAGATGGACCTCCACTTACATAATTAGCTGCCATTGTAGAAGCACAATTCTGAACATTATTTTCATTCCCAACATTACATTTTTAAAGAGATTAGGCTGTATAGCATGTGATTACGTGAAGAAAAAACACTGGAAAACAAAAATAAGAACAATTGTATCCCTTCGAGGCCCTATTAGTTTCAAAGACTATGTCAGCAACCATATGGATTTATACCTCCTAGCAATGATTTCAGATCTATAGTTTCAATTCAGTTCTTAGACTTGAGGAAACATGATGTTCAGAATATTTTGAGAAGTTCCATGTTCTTACTATGTTTTCACCTTTTCCCCCCTGTTTATTAAAATGTTGGCATCCCTTGACAGCATTTTCTGATTTTCTTCTTTTCTCTCTATTCTTCCTGGCAGAGTTTATACACCTATGGATTTGAATTGCTTAAATATCAATATGTTAAGAACACTCTAATCAGTGTAAGATGCTATACTATTGCTTTTCTATCAGGGTGAGAAGTCGCTTAAGAGAAGAAACATTTGTTTAAGTTCACAGTGCTACTGGGTAGCAAATATCACAAAGAAAGGAGCCTCAGTTAGTGGTGGCAAGATCCTGAAGCAACAGTTTGTCTGTATAGAGAAAATAGGAGGCAAGGACATTGAAGAAGAGCTTTGGTTATGACATTTAAAATGTGGATTATTTTAGTAACAAGTGAGTTAAAATTTTAGTCTGCTAAGTTTGAGTAAGAAAATTATTTTGGATAATTCACTCTAGACACAGCTGTGGTTCATTCATGTAAGGTGGCTTTAATAGTGTTGAATGTTGTCTTTCTAGATGTGAGGTCTGTGTATTTAGTTAAGTAGCATTTTTTTAAACGGAATGTCAGTGTTTGTAGACAGGGTAATAAGTACACTTCATTTCGTGATAAATGCTAAACAAATAAACAAGGAAGTGAAGTGGTCATTACCCCAAGATGAGAGAGTTCTTGAAGAGTCTTTTGTGCTTTACATGACAAGATGAATTGTTTTGTAAAAGAATAATTGATAATCTTCCTAGTACATAATTCAACCCTTTCCAAAAAATTCTGTTTCAGAAAAGATAAATTCTATCCATAATAAAAACATGTTTTTAAAGTTTCAGAGAAAAGTTCTACTTACATTTATTCCCTCTCTATATTCCTTACTTATTTAGATTTGACTCTAAATGTGGTAAAGATCTCTTCAGATCTAATTTCAACTAACATTAAGTTCTAGTTAGACATTATTTTTACTAGTTTTGAATTAATCTCTTTCTCATAGACGAAGTACATCCAAATGGTATCCTAGCTATCAAACCCATATTAGAGAAAGATCTTTTAATTCCAAATCAATAAGATATACACTATGACAACCATGTTTGGTGATACACACTTGTGACTTTAAGATTTGGGCAAAAAGTAACTTCAAAGTAAATCTGAGATACACAATGAAAGTTTGTCTGAAAATTAATCTCTCTCTCTCTCTCTCTCTCTCTCTCTCTCTCTCTCTCTCTCTCT
>JANHMN010000022.1:34803107-34827643 GCA_030674055.1 Rhabdomys pumilio
TCTCTCTCTCTCTCTCTCTCTCTCTCTCTCTCTCTCTCTCTCTCTCTTCTCTGCTATCTGATTGTCCCTTGCAGGAAAAAATGCAATTGATATTAGAAGCATCATTTTGAAATGTAAGAACTAGAAACTGGAGATACCTTTGTTATGTAAGCATATTTATTAGTACAAACTTAGAGACTATTTTGAATCTTTCATGATTTTATGACTTACATGATGAATGAATATAATCCATCTTACAAAGTCATCATGAGAAAAGAATGCAATAAACCCTACAAAATTCTTTGTATAGTATGATGCTTTATGTTAATATTCTTAGTGGTTTTTTTTTTATCCAATGAATCTGGCACAGAGTTTTTCTTCAGGAGAATTTGACTCCAGGAAAAGGCATTCACACTGAATCTTGTGCTATCTTATACCCTGCACTGAATTATAAGTAGTTAATGGCAGATCCTTAGTGGCATAAGGTGATGGGTGATTACTTAATTAGGAAGTCATTCTCTTCTTTTTTTTTTTCTTAGCAACATAACTGAAAAAAAAATGTCTGCTTGATTTTTATGGGCAAATGAATTGTTCCAAAATAAATGGAGGGTTAATAAGAACTAACAGAATTAGCATGTGAGGGCAAACAAAAGTATTTTGAAAATCTTTAGAAAGATCTAGGAAGTAGAAGAGATTCTAATGGAATTCTGGGCTCCAATTTTCTGTTCTCGGTTAGTTAATGCGTTTCATTCTTTCATCAATTACAGCTTGTAAAAAGCCTGCTATTACTTCTCATCAGGTCTGCTTTTTCTCTTATGGAACAGGATCTCACAGAGGAGAACAGAACTAAAAAAATATAATAATAGTAATGCTTTTCAGTAAACTAGGATAGATGTACTCTGAAAACCAAAATCCACTTGTGGAAAACCTTCCCCTTCGTCAGGAAATAATAATCTGCTTCATGTTTAGAAACTGAGTCATATGAAGGTAGAAGGCCTCATGGAGTCCAGAGAACTCCATTCTTCATTCCCATGTTCCCATTTATCAGTATATTTCTCATTACCTATCATACTTGCCCTACTCTTTACATTAATTTTAAGTAAAGTTAATATGTATTATATATATTCATATATACGTATGTATGTATATTTATAACATTTGAAAATTTATATGTAGAGAAACACACAGAGATGATGATGACAGATAGATATAATGATAGATTAGATAGATAGATGAATATGATAGATAGACAGATAGATGGACCAACATGATAGATGATAGATAGATAGATAGATAGATAGATAGATAGATAGATAGATAGATAGATAGATAGGGATAGATATGATAGATGGTAGATGACAATAAAGTACCAGAAAATATGGTCATTAGAATTGCTCTTTATTGCTTTAATATCAGATTTTAAATACATATCAGTTTATAGGTAAATATTAACTGTAAATGTGATTTATTTTAAGGGATCAGCAGAGACTTGAGATATGCATATATTAATATACATACCTTTAGCATCCTACCTACCTCATCACTAAAAAAGTATCTCAGATATCTCATTTGTCTAAGTGGAACTAATAGAGGCCAGTATGTAAAGAAGTTAACAGTTTATTTGTCAAAAGACAAAGAAAACAACTCCAGTGTACTCAGCCTGATAGCTCAGTCAGGTGTCGGTGTTTACAGAAGTCAGTTAAGGTTTTCGTCATTTGTATGTCACAATGACTAGAGTATGTTGTATTTTCTTCCAATACTTCAAATTAATGTCCCCCAAATGGTTTAGAATAATTTAAAAGAAAAGATACAATTCCATATTCCTCAATTGTTAAAATTCAGTTTCTACAAAATCTTCTAGGAAGAATACCTGAGGAATCAAGGTTCAAGATGTAGCTACACTGGTGTAGTTGGGAGGGTTTTGCTTTTTATCTCTACCATTTCAGACTGTAAACCAGATATACGTGCCCACTGACAGAACACTTTCCAAATTCAGGGGACCAGTAGCTAACCTGCAGGCTAACTACCTGGTTAAATTATTATTCTCCTGATAGGCATGTCTTCAATCATTGAAATTTAATAAACCATTTCAATTAGTGAATACTTTTATTTCAAAGAAGGAGAAGACAAAACAGGCACTTTTCTTTTATTTTTTCATTTTTTATTGGTTATTTTATTTATTTACATTTCAAATGTTATCCCCCTTCCCAGTTTCCTTTTCTCAAGGCCTCTATCCCTTCCTCCCTCCCTACTGCCTCTATAAGTGTGCTCCCACACACTCCTGCCAGAGCAGCCTATAGTTCCCCTATCCTGGGTCATCAAGCCTCCACAGGACCAAGGGGCTCCCTTCCCGGTGACGCCAGATAAGGCAATCCTCTGCTACATATCCAACTGGAGCCATGAGTATCCACTATGTACTCTATTTTCTTTATTTATATTTCAAATATTATCCCCTTTTTTGGTCCCCCCTCGGGAAGCCCACTATCCCATTCCCTCTACTCCTAATTCTATGAGGGTGATCACCCACCTACCCACCAACCCACTTGCACCTCTTCGCCCTGGCATTCCCTTACACTTGGGCCTTGAGACTTTACAGGACCAAGGGCAGGTCCTTGTTAGTTCACAAGGAAAGATTTAAAAAAGAAGAAGAAAGGGTTAGATTCAATGTTAGAAAACAATGATGAAACAATCAAGATAATTAAAAAGTATTAATTAATTGCCTTAAAAATGTGAATGGATGTCAAGGATTCTGCATGTGTCTGCATACCACATAGGTGACTAGCAAATGCAGAAGACACATATGAACATTGGATATTTTGACCTTGCGTTCCATAGGTTTCTGAGCCCCTATTTAGTTGAAAATCAAACCTGGGTCTTCTGGATGAAGACAATTACTTTTAACTGCTTAGCACCTCAGCTTTCAGACTTTTTTTTTTAATTCTCTTTGTTTTTAGTGAAGCACTTTAGATATGGCCATGCTGAATTCTTTTCCATTGAACATTAACATTGAACATGAACATTGAACATGGACTGACCAATAGATCTGGCCAACACATGCAATATATGGTCTGTGGACCATCAGGATTGTTATAAATGTGGCCATGACTAAACAGTAGATTTATATAAAGTACTATGAGATCTTTTCTAAAAGAAATTTTAAATCTCAATTGTATTGTTCTGAGTTTGGAATTTCCTTGTAACTGTAACAGATTGTTTTGTGCCAAGTTGGCACTAGCTAGAATCATCTGAGAGGAGGCAATTTCAACTATAAAAATGTCTTCATAAGATGGGGTGGCAAGCCTTTAGGGTATTTTCTTAACTAATGATTGATGGAAGTCCACTGCGGTTTGCACAATCCTTTGGTTGGTGGTCCAGAGTTCCATTACAAAGTAAGCTGAACAAGTCAGAAGGAAGAAAGCCAGTAAGCAGTACCCCATCATGGCCTCAGAATGGCTTCAGGCTCCAGGTTTATGCCCATTTTGAGTCCGTGTCCTGATACCTGTGGATGATGCACAGTGATGTGGGTGTGTGAGCCCAGTAAATCCTCTCTTCCCAGAGTTGCTCTGATCATGATGTTTTATCACAGGAATGATAACAGTAGCTAACGATAACATTGTCATCTTACAATCATTAATAATTTGATATTTTTAAACAAAATTCTCATATAGTTATGATTCCCGTGCAGTGGAATTCAGTCTCTTTACATAATTATATAAAATTGTTGTAATTAGTTTTTTTAAACTCACCTTAATTACAGTTTCTTACAATCTTCCATGTCCTTTGCAGTGTTTCCCACTAGCTGTCATTTGTGATCATTCCATTTATGGATCCTCACATCTTAAGCTTCTAGTCTTGCCATTTAGCAACTAACTGTGTAGGGTTAAAATTAAATCCTTCAACTTTCCATGTGACCCATTTTCCCTTATCAAACACAAAGAAAGTAATGGTGATTTTCATTTAAAATTATGTCAGTGTGGCAATGCATGCTTCCTTTGTGCATTTCTTCATGACATGCTATTCTAGCTGTCTTCTGGGATGGTCTGATGTAAGGTTCCAAATATGTTTATCTGGTGCCATAAATGGAATCCATAATTTACATTCTTATACAGATTCTTTCTATGTGGTTCTAGCTACCTAACTGAAACTCACTAATCTTTGGCATACACACACACACACACACACACACACACATATATATATATATATCAAGATATTTAAATAGAATGTGTTAAAACAAAAGTATAGTTCACCACAAAGATGTATCAGAAAATCAAAGTGTCATAATGACATGAAATAGTGACCTACACAGAGAAGCCACAGCTCCACTTGGGCTAACAGTCAGCACAGGTAGCAAAATGAGAAATTAACCTGTGCTGGTCTCTGGTCAGATATAGCTATTCGTCCAGACTGCTGCCAATGGCATCTGATGGCCCACATACATTTTTATTCCATAAGAACAGAAACAGCTCTCCTTTCTCCAGTTTCAGGACACAGTAAAGTAATCTCAGTAGAAATGATAACAACTCTTTAAACAAAGGTTTATTCTTAAAAATGTCCAAAATGTGCTTAAAAGATGTCGAGGTCCTGAAGATGGCCCACCTCAATGGTTTCCTCAGCATTCAACTTCGTTTTGCCAGCTTTCTTCCTTCCTTTCTTCCTTTCTTTCTTTCTTTCTTTCTTTCTTTCTTTCTTTCTTTCTTTCTTTCTGTTTCTTTCTCTCTCTCTTTCTTTCTTTCTTTCTTTCTTCCTTTCTTTCTTTTCTCTCTTTCTTTTGTTTTTTTAATAGAATATTTTCTTTATTTACATTTCAAATGCTATCCCCTTTCCTGGTTCCCCCAGGAAACCCTCTATTTAATCCCCTCTCTCCTGCTTCATTGAGGGTGTTCTGCCACCCACCAACCCACTCTCACCTCCCCACCCTCTTATTTTCCTACACTGGGGATTCGAGCCTCCACAGGATCAAGGGCCTCTCCTCCCAGAGTCAGGCTGGTTTCTTTAAACACAAAATGATCCTACATTTCACTTACTAGAATACTTTTATAATGCTTTTTAGTGATTTTAAAATGATTCATCTGTAATACATTCACAAGAAAAACTGCTCATGGATGTTTTTTATGAATGTAGACCTCATTTTATAAATGTTACTTTGCTAACTTCTTACACAGAGACTTTTCTAAAGCCACTTCTGCAATCCTAAGCCTTTTCTGCCGACAGATTTGATTATGGCTACTTTTTAACATAGATTGTATTAAAATTAGACTGAAAACAGTCAACCCAAGACTATGTTAAAGACGTATGGAGTAGTCCATAGAAGAATGTTCTATTCTTCACCCAAGCAATTGAATTGGGAAACAATAAAAATAGTCAATTGTGTGAGAAAGGAATCAAAATAATCACAAAGTTTATATAGGCCAGAGAGTCTATGAGTCATGTCTTTGAATCTTAGTCAATAAACTAAGAAATTAGTGAACCAAAGATGTAGTTATGGAGAAGGATTTAGATTAAACAGGCAATATGCCAGAAGCCTGAGGAAAGCTGAAAAATTTAGGACAGGAAAGTTAGTAAACTCAAAGTATCTGCACATAGTGAGGAGCCAGAAAGTTCCTGAGATGAAGGTCAAGGTCCAAGCCTCTATTGGCATTCACAACTTTGAGACTGCAGGAGAGCCAATGTACAAAGAGAATAGTCCACCTCTAATGTTCTCTTCTGGATCTATAAAATCCCCAAATCTCCTGTGCCTCAGTGCACAGTTCCCATTCTCCCAGAGACTTCTGTCCTTCATGTTGTAAAATCCTTCATTTTCCCATCATCTTGATCAATTCTGCTCTAACTGTACAAGAGTTACACTATTGTATTACTGTGTCTGAAGTAAATATTCACGGCTGATATATGGAATATATCTTTATTTTTGTCAAACTTTTTAATTTACTTTTACCCACTTTGAGTCCATCTTATTTATCATAAGAAAAATTTCTCTCCTTATTTAGAAACCTTACCACCACCACCCCTTGGTGACATTCCTCTCAAGGGTTCTTGTTTTATATAGACTTTGCTTGTGATATGTTTTTACAGATTTCTAGAAATTTTCTTCTTTTTTTTCTCTCAGGTGAGATCCTGAGATTTCTCACTGTTGGATTTCTATCTTCTTAGATCCTCTTTGTCTTAGCAGAGCATATCCCTCTGTAGTATTCTGTGAAAGGATATGTGTGATGGAGTCTTTATGAGAACTTAACTATTAGAATCTTTATAGATAAAATTTGGGTTCATAATTGTGATGGTCTGCTTTATCCTCTACTAACTTCCTAAGCTGCTCTCAAGCATTTGATTCTTCTATGAGCCCATATGCTTTGTGTGCTTATATTTTTCTTCTCTTACATTTGCATGAGCATCCTCTTACTCTATATATTCTGTGGTCCATAGGCTCTAAGTTATATTCTATGGTCCATATCCACGATGCTGGTGTTCTATGCTCTATGCTGGTGTTAGATTTGAAATGACTTTTTTTTTTCATAATAGCATTAAATAGATAGATAGTCCCTGGCGTTCTCTGGCCAGGTTTGATTTTTCGAAATGATATTCTTAAATCGGAAGACCTCTATACTGGATCCCATGAACACCAGGGAAAATAGTTACTGAGTAGAAAATGTTTCTTAACTTGAAACACCCAGGAAAAAGTACAGGTTTAGAAAGTTTTCTTTAATTATTGGCAACAGTGATTTTCTTCTTCATTACTTGACATTAATTTATAAATTTATATCTCTGATATCATCCCTTTATTTGATAGACAATCATAAATTTTCTAGTTACATTTTTACTCTTCCTCTCATATCTTTATAGCTTTTCTTAAATTTTATTACCTTTCATAATTTTCTATTAAATTTTCCTATCTGATTTTTAATTTGCAAGGACTTTTGCTTTCTCTCTCAATTTTTCATTTTCTAATAAAACTCATTAGTGTTTTGAGAATGTGTGTCCTGTTCCATCCCGACAGATTATAATTTTTGTCAAAGGTCTTCTTTGTTTGAGACCAAGCTAAGGTATTTGATAAGTGTATGCTTTTGGTTTAATTTTTCAAGTGCCAAACTGAAATTTTACCAGGAAGTTTTATGCACTGCATCAGTGAAGATGATCCAAATATTTCTGTGAAGTCTCAGTTACTAGTCTGAGGGTTACAAGTTCAAATTTTTCTTATACAAACTTTATAACAATATTCGATCTACTAACCTTCATCTTCAATGTACATTTTAGAGAAACTGCATACAAATTCTAAGCAATTGTGGCATTTTATTTTATTTTCAAATCAACTTCAGTTTATCTATTTCAATGGTGGTCCATTTAGCATCCTTGATCTAGTTGATTCTACCATCCTTGCAACAGAAAAAGACCAATGTGAAGATTTCAAATCAAAGCATACTATCTAAGGCTCTTTCAGTAACTTGCTAGAACACTTAAAAGAAAACCTTACTTATTGCATGACATAAATCATGCAATCTTGGCCTGAAATTTTGCAAAACTTCTTTTGTTGCTTGAATATAGTGACTAAAACATGTATATGATTAATGACTAAAACCTTTGTGTGTACAAATGCGTTACTCAACCCAATTATTTAATCATTATACCAAGTCGTTTTTATGATACAAAGTATTCCCATTGAAAACAGTTCTACACAAACACAAACACACACACAAACACAAACACACAGACACACACCACTTGGATATGGCTCAATCTTGCACTTTTTTACCCCTTTGTGATCACTCATCACATCTTTCCATACCACTCATTCTAGTCCTTTGTCTATTTTCTCTTTAGCATTTATCTTCATTTGTAATTATTCAATTTCTCTTAGGATTGTGGTAGAAGGATATTTGCATGACTAATTTAAATATGCAATGCTATTTTGCATATCTATACAAACCACATTTCTTCTTCTTACCAACACTGATTATTTTCAGGCAATTGCATTGGTCCATTTTACCTAGATGCTGCAATTTTCATAAAATTCACTGCACCACATTTCCTGGTTACCAGAAGGCATTTTCATAAATAAAAACCTGAACCACACTTGTCAAAATAAAAAAATATATATATAATGAGAGTTGACTGTTCAGATGAGATATTCTCTTCACTTGAGCAGTCAGAATACTAACCTCAGCAGTTTAATATGGGCAGAAGAAGATAGCTAATAGACATGATACAATGAGAAGCAGGGGAAACAAAGTGCATCCTCTGATTTCAAGTGATCTAGAATGTGTTTCCTATTTACACAATGAGAGGCAATAGGACCAAGTCAAAATCCAAGTCAACATCAGTCAAGTAGACTGAACCAAGTATTTCTCCTGCAAAAGAAAGTTTGCATGCTACAATTTAGAGATTATAATAAAATCACATGAAAAGTTTCGATAGCCACATGCCTCAGTTGCTGTAGAAGCATGAAATAGGTATACTCAGTGCTATAAGATAAGAAGAAATGGTAGGAAAGTAGCCAGATAAGAACTGGTAAGATACACTTCTGTCTGCATTTGATATGTATAAATAACCTTGATATATTACTAAGTCTAATAATATTTTTGAGAAAGAGTATCATATCACAAAGGCTAGTCTTAAACTCTTGGTATAGTCAAGGATGTGTTTGAACACCCAGCTCCCCTGCCTATGTCTCTCAAGTGCAGTGATTCCAAATATACATCATTATGACCATTATGTCTGTTTGATTATATGTTGGAGAATAAACTCAGAACTTGTTGAATGCTAGGGAGTGATTTTACCAACTGTACTGCATCCGCTGCCCTAATGTTTTATTTTTAATGAGACACCTGAGGAATTGTGGGCATAAGTTAATCATTTTCTCAATGACTAGAAAAGACAGAACTGTGAAGAGGATTTGATATTCTGTGTATGTAGTCTGGGTCTCCCTACTTACCATGAGTTAGCATGTCTGTCACTGTCTATTGCAAATTCTATCCTGGCCCCCAAACCAATGTGTTCTTAGAATGTTTGTATGTAATATTATTTAGAAGTAAGACATTTTCAAATGTATTCAAGCTATGGTGAAACAACACTGCATACATTTAATAAAGCATATCTGTCTGCATAATAAGAAAGAAGAAAGAAATTAGTACCTGGGCACAAGAATGAAATGGAGAAGAAGAATAGAGAGAGAGGGAAATGGGGACTAGAAGAAGAATGTAGCAAGACATTTCCCATCATCAGAAGTTTACATATATCTCCATATGTAATATGTCCATATTACATGTTGCCTTAGGAGGCAGCATGACCTCTTTACACTTTGATTTCAGACTCCTTTTATCACAATTGTATGCCAATGAATTTCAAATCACACCATTCTATTTAATGTTACAGAAACCCTGATAAATGAATGCTCTGTTTAGGTCATGTAAAACGGGAGACATTCCTTGATTCCCTCTCCAGTTTCTTCCATCAAGAAAGGGTTAAACAACTCAATGATATATGCAAAACCTCCAGTTTTCAATGAATTATGATTTTCTTTTTATTTCTCTACTTATACAAATAGATCTTTTCTCTAAAGTATAGGTGAAAGGATTCTATCCATTCTGTTTGAAATAATCACATCAAAAATGTGAATCTGTTTTGAGTAGATGGCTCAGTGGGTAAAACATTTGCCGCACAAGTGTAAGAACTTGAGACTAAGTGTCAAGACTTAACAGGGTTCTTTTGCCAATCCAGCAGCCCCTGTGATGAGGCATTATGTGGAAACAGATACCTTTCCTTAGCTTACACATCAGTGAACAACTGTCAAACAGTGAATGGAGCTTGGACTCTTAAGGAGGAAGGATTGCAGACCCTGAAGGGGATAGGAACTCCATAGGAAGACCAACAGAGTTAACTAACCTGGATCCTTGGGGCTCCCAGAGTCTGAACCACCAACCAAAGAACAAACATGGGCTGGATCTTGGTCTGCCTACTTATTATGTACCATATGTACAGTTTGACTTTCATATGGGTCCTGAGCAACTGGAACAGTGACTATCGCAAAAGCTTTTGTGTGAATTCCTGTCTTTGGTAAGAGTCATTCTTAACTTGCTCCGGTCCACAGATTTAAGGTCCAAAACTGACTTCTATGGACCTTTTTGAAGGAGAGCTTCCACATGTTCTGAGTTGTGGATACAAAGACAGATCTGACAACCTAGGAGAGAGGAAAGCCTGTTTTTCTCTGGTTCCTCTCTGTTGAGATTTGGTCTATTGCTATGTATTGTAATACTAAATTTTATACCTGAACATCTAGGGCTATGAGCAATTTCTAATGTTTACAAGCTTTTGTTGTGTAAACCTTGTTCCTTGATTTAAAAGTATTAGTTAAATAACATTGGCTACAGCCAATTATTGGAGAGATTAGAGATAGGTGGATTTGGAGTGAACTGGTTGGAGGGAGAGCGAAGAGGGAGAAGCGAAGAAAGAGGAGGAAGAAAGAAACCCCTATGGGAGAGGGGGAGAAGAACCATGAGTACATGAACAGGAGAAACTTCAAGTACCTGGAGTACACTGCTGGGGAGGAAGCCAGCAAGACCTGTAGTTAGAGGAGTATATTGGGGGTAATAACACATGAACATTCACACAGAGACAGAAAAAAAAATTGCAAAAACTGTGAATCAATACATTAAATTTTAATTTGGTCAATTTCCAAATAAAAGCATATACAAGCTTGAGAATTACAGTGATATAAGGATCTGTTTTGCAGAACCAATAACTTCATATCTAGAAAGGTCCAGCATCGATAAGAACCCAAGAGAAGCACAGGTCAAGGCAGTACTTTTGAGACTGCCATTTCACAGCTTTGGAATAAACATCCACACTGCCTGGCAGAAAATGGTGTTGGATCTTGGGGTGTGTTTTCATACTCCCTCAGACAAAACTCAAAATGAGCAGACAAGAATAGATGGTTTTACTTTAGCTGGGCTTTAGATGAAAACATATCCAACCAGCAAGAAATATACATCTTTGCCCTTAAAGCCTTCTTCCTGGCTCCTGCTTACAAGAAATATGCCAAGAATATCACAGAAAGCAGCCGTAATTTAAGAGCATCTGTCTAATAGGAAGAAACCCTATGCCCTTGAATTGGTAGCTTGCTGCTGCTCCCTGCAGAGTACCAGTAAACTGGAAACTAAGGACTGCTCAGTAAGAAGAAAGAGTTGGTGTGAAATAATGAACAACAAAGATTTCCTGTCTTCAGCTGAGGAGGAGGGCGACCCTGAAGGAGGACCAGCAATCTCAATGAACCTGGACCCCTAAGATCTCTCAAACACTGTACTACCAACCAGGCAGCAGACATCAGCTGACATGAGGCCCCCAACACATATACAGCAGAGAACTGCCTGGTCTGAGTTCAGTCAGAGAAGATGCACTTAACCCTCAAGAGACTGGAGGCACCAGTAAGTTTAGAGGTCTAGTGGAATTGTGGGTGGGAGGTCGGGTCATCTTCATGAAAACAAGGGAGTGGGGAGGAGGTATGGGATGTGGAACAGTCAGAGGGTGGATAGAAAGGGCAATAAATTCTGGAGTGTAAAAAAAATAAATAAAAAGATTTTCTGTCTTCTGAAACAATGCTGATGTTGGCTTGTTGTTGGTTGTGCAGAGACAAAGACTGTGGTATTTTTGAAGGGCCATTATCATGTTTAAGACTCCAGCTATTGCCCTCAGGAACAACTTACTCTGTCACCAAGCTCCATTCTCTGTCCTACACAGGAAAAGAAACAGAGTAGCTCTATGGGACTGCTGTATTGGCTGTTCCTGGTTGGCAAAATTGTACATCAACTTTAGCTAAATTCTTTAACCTCACAAAAGAGAAAATATTCATAAATATTTGCACTAGAAGTCACTGCAAGACATACAAACAAAAACTGTAATCTCAATAACCCATTTTAATATTTATTTACTTACTTGTAGATTCTCTTTTACTTGAAAATATCTAAGCCGTCAGCTAAGATGGAGGGCTAACAGCACTTTATATTTTGGAGTTCCCGCTCTGATGTTTACTACTTTAGCTATGTAAAGCATTTCATTTGCACTGTTGCCTCTTTACACAAGTAAATTCATAAATAAACAAACATCTAACTCAAACATCTTAAATAGTAAAATGAATTCACTAGGTCTTAGTATTGAGAAGTTTGCAGCAGGCTTCATTCAACAGTTTAAATCACAGGGAGAAAACATTACTGTAATTCTCTCTCATGTCTCTGAAGTGTTACCTCACTTTTCAGCAAGCATTTGCTATCATTGTCCTATATACTTGTCATGGAAAGAATAGAATAGAAAGAAATGAAAATAGATGGTAACTCTCATTATTTCTCAAGTAATATGCAGCAGTGAAAGTTAGATTGAAACATAAAACAAGTGTAATTTGAAAGCTGTTCCTGTCCTGATAGCTGTTTAATTTCATTCAAACTGGAAAAATCATCTCTTCTATTCAGGTAGATTAGAAAAGGAGAAAGATGTTTCCCATGGCTCTCAGCAAATGTCTGAATTCCTAGCAGCTGAGGAATCAACAACTGAGGATGTACGACAGGGCTTTTGAGCTACTCGTTGCATTGGTGACAGCTTCTGCATCAATCAAACACAGGCAAAAGTAAGAAATGGAAATTCAGTACACAATTAGATCAGGAAGAGAAAATGGACACTAGTGGCCTGAAATCCAATGGTGATAAGTTCAGCAGATGATGGAATAGAATGTATGACACAAACGTAATGCCTAATATATTTTGAAGTAAGATGGTATGAAATCTATAACAATACAGCGCTCAAAGCAAGAGTTTTACAGTTTGCAAGCTGAGCACTTCTTTATATTACTAAACTTTATAGAAAACTCCACAATGGAGTCAAAAGAAAACAAACACAGGAATTTCATTTTATGAAACTTCTAAGTTATGTTTCATTCCAAATAGCAATATTCCTACCCCCTCACTTCTCTTTTCCTAAATAAATGAATATGCATAAATGAAAGCAATTTAGAATAAATTATTATTTTTAATAAACTTTCAAAATGTTTTTCACAGTTTCTTGGTGTTTTAAAAGCATTATGTTGTTTAAGTTAGAGTTTTCTAGTATTGAGTCTAAATTAAAACTCTTGTCTAGAATAAGATAGTATTATGAGACTATGATCACAAAACTCCCGAAAAAAATTCTGTGTGTACATAGACAGAATGAATGAATAGAATTTCAATACTGTGCAGAGAGGAAACCAGCAAATTCAAAGACTAATTACCTTCTCCTACTAGGCTAGTTCTAGCTCTCCAATAAAGCCATTCCTTCTCCCCCTTGTTTCAGAAGTAACATCTTGTGACTAATAGGTAAAAACCACTTAGAATTGATAGACCTGGCACATCATTAACTTCTGCCAATGCAAAGGCTCAGAAAGTATCACAAACTTGTCCAAAAGCTGCTCATGTCTAGTGGTACCTGTCTCTCTTCGATGTAACCTGACTTGATTTACATTTTTGTTGTCCTTCTATAAAACTATAAAATCTTCATGAAACTGCTTCTACATTTGGAACACAAAAAGTGGGGTAATCTTAACCAGAGGTTACAGAAATTGGTAACTCACAATGGCCTCAGAAATAACTATAGGAGGCGTGGTTTTGGCTCCCATAATAATAAATAAAAATACTTATTATTGAGGAGCATATTTCCCAAACAGAATTTCATTAGATAATAAATTAACATAGCATAATTAAAACTAAAAAAATAAATATATTGATAAAAAGCACTATGTTAATTCTGTGAGAATTTTCAGTACTGTTTATTCTAGTTGGAGAAGCATGAGAGAATCTTTTAAGGTATTATTTAATAATTTTCGTTGCTGAGTATGTGTTATATGGATGCTTTACTTCAATATCACTGTTTTATAAATTATCTATGGTAAACATATTGTAGGAAAATTGCATGTAGGAAACTTGTATTGCCGAAATTCCTTTAAGGTAAAGGAAATTCTGCAATTCCCTTCATTCAAGGTTAATGTATATTACTGTTGTCATGGTCAGTTCTGCTCTTTTTAAAAGAGTCACCAAATGTCCTGTGTAGTGGCAATGGGAATGAAGGCAACTCTGTATCATATAAACCTCTTTCTTATATTCTCATTGTCTTTTATAATCTGTATTCTTATTTTTCTATCACATTTTATCACAATTTCATAATATGTACTTATGTTCCTCTCATCCACTCCCATTTCCTCTCCATTTCTACCTGTCGTGTCCCTCATTATGAATGTCTTTCCCTTATTTCTTAGTTTTGAGTTCTCTTCAGTGTCCTACAGAGTACAACCAAGGCCATCTGTGTCCCCCAAGGATGAAATAAACTTCCAGAGCCTTGTAGGCTC
This sequence comes from Rhabdomys pumilio, assembly GCA_030674055.1. NCBI lineage: Eukaryota > Metazoa > Chordata > Mammalia > Rodentia > Muridae > Rhabdomys > Rhabdomys pumilio. The sequence goes on from JANHMN010000022.1 coordinate 34,817,437, forward strand.
ACCAGCCATTATAAAATGTCATACCATATGCTTCCTTATCCCAGAATCTGTTAGTTTGCATATAGATCAGCAGTTAGACTTAGGGCCCAGAATAAAGTAGAGGTTGAATCTCTGGAGAAACTCCTCTTTTACTAAAGCAGACTTGTTCTCAGTGTCTCAGTGCTCTCACTTAGCTAACTAAGTTCAGAGGGCTTAGATGGTGTCTTGCCTCAGAATTCTGAAACAGCGTAATTTCTCAACTTTAATTCTTATATTCGTGTTATTTAGGACCTGAGCTACTTTTATCAGTGTATACAAACAAAACAAAACCACCACCACCAGCAGCAACAACAACAACAACAAAACTTTATTAAGCATAAACCACAAACTCTCAAATATGTTAAGTAGATCTCATAGATGCTTAGGAGGAGTCATAGAGTCTCAGAAAATCTGCACTGAAATATATAACGAATCCGGATTTCCACTGAAATCATAGAGTCGAGAACAGTTGAGAGTATGTTACTTTGATTTGATGAGGCTCAAAAGAATCAGGAATTGGGTTGTCTTTACTCCTGTCTAGTTGACGCTAGTGTGCATGCCCTAAAGTTGGTTAGACATCAGTCGATTATTCTGGAGTAGACAAGTAAATGTATGGAATAATAGATGACATTTGATAGATATATCTGACAACTGTTTAGAAATAAGTCAGATTTTTATTTACAATGGCTATTCAATATATATTATGAAATCTTTTACTTAGTTTTTTTAATGCTCGAAAACAAAACATAATTAACTATATAAATTTCTCACACATGAGTATACTTTATGCCAGTATGGTGTATATACTCCATGTTACCTAATAGCTTTTTCTCTCAACCAAATCTGCCTAGATTTAAAACATGAATTAATTATCAATACTTTAAAGGGTTAGAAAATTATTCAAATGGAATGTATAGATAGACAACTAATGGAATAACCATAATAGATTGGCAAATCCATTCATTTTTATTTTCATGAATATTTAGAATAATTTCCTTTGATATACTAAAATAATAACATAAGATTAAGGGGGCTCTGTGAGTGGCCTTTTGTATACAGCAGGGAGTAAGTAAATAAGTAAATATTCATTAAACTAAAGGTGAATTCTTATGAGTCATGCCACTAGCAAGAACTCTTTCAATTTCTGTGGTTAATATCAAATTATCTTTAATGTTTTGACAGATAAGTCCATTGTACCTCAAGTTTTGTTTTAAGTCATTTTCAAACATAAAGACGTACACTTGTTATGAGGAATCATAATACACAAGAACAAGAGAAAAAGCAAGGGGATTAAAAAGGATCATCCATGAAAATCACACAGAGGTCTTGTCAGACACATGAATTATTTAATTAGTTGTTCTCCACAGTTCATGAACTTATGGCAGACATGTGAAATGTGTCTTCTGCTTAATGATAGAAGAAAAGTTTTCCTTGACAATGCAGTTGTGACACATGCCAAACTGACACCATCTTGATACATTTGTGTTGGGGATTCCTCTAGAGCTGCTCTGCTGTTTATTCAAATGCTAAATACTGGCCTTTACAGTCCCAGGGAGCAGATTTTCATGTACATTAAACGGTGTTGCAGACACTTTGCTTGCCGATCTTCTCTTACTTGTTAAATAAGAGGAGCTACAGCCAATTATCAAAGACAACAGAGGTAGAAGCTTTGCTCAACAGGTTGGGATCACAGGTAGGAATCAATGAGGGATGGAGAGAAGGAAGGAAAGAAGGAGGGAGTGAGGGAGAAAGATGATGGTAGAGAGAACAGGAAGTGTCCATTACACAGGATGAACTAGGAACAAGTGGCTGGAGAGATGACCATGGGGACAGACTGACGGAGCAGAAATAAACATCAAGACTCAAATAGCAAGTACCTTGGGAAGCTCAGCTGGAAAATAGCAAGTTTAACACAGAAAAGTAGTTACGGAGTAATCACCCTGTGATTGTGCTAAAGTTGATTAAATAAATCCATAGGATTCTGCCTATTACTGTGAGGTGGGGGGATGGCCAGCTCACAGTAAGAACTAATTGAGTTAATTAATATATATTAAAACAACACATTTGCTTGGTCTGCAAAAACTTTGGGGGAATCCTGTAAAGCAGGCCTTCCTATCCTTTTTATTCCATCTTTTGCTCAGAAACTCAGTTTCTTCTTTCTTTACCTGAGCCTTTGCCAGGGGGCACTAAATATTGCTTTTGTTAAAAAGCCAGAGTACGCACTTTGGAGATAATCTATAATAAATACCTATCCCCACACACATATGACCCTCTGCCCACAAGGACTACATAAGGATATACAATTACATACATACACACACACACACACACACACACACACACACACACACACACACACACGCACACCACATGACAAACAGAAGAAACAGAAATTTGATATTCATTTGGAATCAGATACTTTCAGATGGCCTACTACAGATATTTTTTTAAGAAACATCCTTATGCATGCTCTTTGTGGGACCCTGAAATGGTCACTTGTAAAGTGTACCTGTAAGATGGTAGCGATGTGGACTGTGCCTTGAATAAATAGTGATAATTACTTTTAAAAGTACTCAGTCCCTGTACTCAGTCCCCCAGCTTGGTAACAGAAGATGGACCTACCTCTATTCTCCTTGATATTGTCGGTAGGCACTTAAAAAAAAAATTCAGAGAAGCATGGCAACCAAAGTCTACACAGCATCATTCAACTCTTTGGCCACTTGTTCCCCCCCACACACACACACATCACAACTAACAATAAAGTGTTAAACTTACATTGTATTGGTCCATACATGAAAGTAACTCTTCAAAACTTTATGGCTATGCATTCTTTTGGTCATCATGACCATTTTTCTCTTCTTTTTGTTGTAGTTATTGTTGCTGCCAAACAGTACTTTTATTGATTCTTTGGGAATTCCATACCAAACATCCTGCTCACACTTGCCAGTCCTGCCATGTCTGCCCCCTACTCTTGTGACCTCTCCCAAAAACACAGTTCAAAAAATTTAATTTATGTTGTCCATATACACACTAAAGCATGGTGAAACTCCCAGTGGCCAGGTTCCTTAAGGAAAGAGTCCTTCATCTCAACCAGAAGCTATCGTCTGTGCATAGCTACATACACCTCAGCATGCTTATCACAATTTTTAAGAGTTCCCGTTGATGGCTTTTGTTTTTAGGCTTTTATTTTTTGGCAGGGGAGTTGGTATGGAGGATAGGGGTTGTCACAGCAATCTTCAGTATCTGTCTTTCTCAATTATGCATCTGTAGTCATCAGTATCACTGCCAAAGTAGCTTCCTTGCTCCTTACCATCAGTAGCCACATGGATCATGGTCTTCTGCATGGTTTATGGCTACAGCAGAGTCACAAAAATAAAGGCCCCAGCTGCAGTAGGACCATTAACCCAAACAAAGCCCTTGGAGGCAGTCTGGACCATGAACTTCAAAGTAGAATCAGGTGCAGGTCAGGCCACTCACTTTACTATGGCCCCTGGCAGCCACAGTGCCCACAGACATCAACATAGACTAGATGATGGACATCTGCTTGACATTGAGTTATAACACAGCCATATTACCAATCCATCCCTCAGCCACATCAGAAGCACTTAGCCTCACATGGTCTTTAGCAACATCACAAACCATGGTGGTCCTGATAATATTTTTTATACTTCTTGGTATTTCCACTTCCTCTTTAAGAAGTGTCTCTATAAGTTGGCCATTTTATAATTGATATTCTCAAGTTAAAAAAAAAAGACTTTCAATATATATTTATGTGTATAATTTTTGATTCACATATCCCAATTAGTATATTTAAGTAAGAAAGCAGATTGATACACAGCACTAAAGTGAAAAGTCAGGCTTATACATATATACTTTCTTCAGTTTTTATGAAAAATTTCTTCAGATATGGATTCAGAAAGTGAAGCTAATTTTTTTGTACTTCCATACTTTATTGGCATTATGATGGAGGTTGATGTTATTTTCTGGAAAAGAAGAAAAGAATTTACCATAATTTTCTTAATGACTTTTTAAAAAATTTCTGTTTTTTTACCAACGGACCCAATAATTCTGCTATGGCTTTTCCTGATAACAGACTGAAATCACCTGTCAGTACTCCACCTATAATTGACCACCAAAGAGTCTGGGGTTCTCCAGAAGGAAAGTGACATCAGAGCTCTATACTTTCCCTTCTTACTCAAAGTACAGCCTGGCTGTATCCTTGTGAATGACACTGAGAAGCTTTGCTATTTTTGAAATTTTTATTGGTACATTTGTGTTATAGAGCAGTCATTGAACACTTCTGTAATTTACAAAATGTAGACAAAAAAAAAAACCCTTCACACAGATCTATCCATTTATGTCTTGCAAACTCACTGCTTTTTGTCTTCTTGTTCTTCATGTTTCTCCTGTCTAATACATAAATTCTGAAATTGATTGCTCAAGATATAGGATATAAAATTTTTCTCTACCCTAGAGTGGCTCAGATGTTTCTTTAGAAAAAATAATATAATTTTGAAATTGGATAGAAATGACCATTTGACCATTACCTGAATTGGTGGCTGTGATAGAAGATTTCAGATCTTTATGAAGAATGGAATCACCCCAGTGACCTGGGAAAAAATATTTCCTAAAATAAATGTATGTGAAAACATTTAATTATCATAGCAATAGCTATGCATCAGGCACTGTTTAAGTCTATAAAATTTAATCTTGAAAGTAATTTTATGAGATATATATTGTCGCAGTTTTGTAGCTTGGGAACTAAGTCACAAAGAAGTCCATAAATTGTTTAGGAGTAAAGAATAAGTAAATATAACTTGACTATGAAACTTATACTGTTTTTCATGTCTTGCAATGCCCTTCTCATAAGGAATTAGGAGAGTATAGTCTTTTAAAATGTTAGTTTGTTTTACATTTTCTATGTCTCAATGTTTGCTCCTCATTAAATTCACTTATCAAATTCCTGTACTCCAAGATGTTTAAGCATGAACAGAATTAGTATCTGATTAAATCAGCTTTTATTCACTGTAATAACTACCCACTATAATCAGTTTAGAGAAGATTATAGTGACTTAAAAGAGAAATGTCCTCCATAGTCTTGGGCATTGGAATGTTTGGTCTGCTATGGTGTTCTTAGTTTGCACAGTTTTGGTGGTTCAGCCTGACTGGAGAAGGAAGGTATATCACAGGGGAGAAGGCTTTAAAATTAAAAAGCTATGGGTACTTTCTTTGCTTTCTGCATGTGGTAATGATGTGAGCCCTCAATTTCTGCTCTACTACGCATGCCTGCCATTTTGTGCAATGTTCATCTTGATTAACATTGTGCAATGTTTTCCCTCTGAATGCCTAAATAAACTCTTCTTTCTATAAGTTTCTTTGATCATGGGGCTTAATTACTGCTGTAGAGAGTCAATAATGCAAAGACTTACTATGGAACCCAGATTTTTGGTAGATTCTTTTCTTCAACCCATCAATCATTTTGTTTTTATTGTTTGAGTTCCAGTGTGAGACCATAAATGTTTGATAGAACAAATACTCTCACCGCCTGGCCTGGAAATAAAAAAAAGTTGGCGAGAGTTAATGATTGTTCTCAGTAAGGCAGCTCTTACTCTTCAGTAGTATAGCAATTAGTAAGTTTTTCATGCTATGTAAATAAATACTTATCAATATGCATGGAATTGATACTAATTAAACTAGGTGTACAATAAAAATAAAAGACATGATAATAATAAGACTTATTGAGAATAATGAAGGGTTTAGAGAGAAGAAATATAAATTGTAGGAGGAGACAGATATGATCAAAATGAACTGCATAAAATTGTAAAAGAATAAATAATAAATGTTTTTTTAAAATAATGTGTCTACATATTAAGTCCACTGGTACTGTCAAAAGTCCAAGGTCATGGAAATTTTGCGTCTTCTTGTAGAACTTAATACTATTGCTTTGCTAAGTGGGCATGGTTTCAAAATGCCTTCTAAATATTTATTCACTCACTAGTATTGTCCTTGAACCTACTGAAGACTTTACATGGAAAGCATACTGATGCCCACAGATTCATAATAGAAGAATCACATCCTGAATGGAATCCTGGTTTTGTGTTTAAAAAATCCAACAGTAATTACAACTCTGTAGTGGTTTGTGGTTTCCCCCCCTTTCTTATTTATTGGTTCCATCCTTTTATCATTCTCAAATATGTCATTATTTTGTGCATAAAAATCAATGAAGCTTAAAAGGGTGACTGGTAGAGGTTTCTCATAATGGACTCTGGTTTTTTTTTTTTTTTTTCAAGCATGGCAGCTCAGAGATGTGGAATGTGCCCACAGGACATTTTATTTGCAAATGCTGTCACTCTATTTTCTGTTTACTTCCCCTGAAGTGCTCGGAATTTGAGCTTTTGCTGTATGCACAGCTGTCACCCCTAGTGCCCCTGTCATGTTGTTCCCAGATGTTCCATTCAGGTTTGCAGCATTTGTCATAACAGCCACTTTATGGTCTGCCAGAACATTCAATATCTGCCCTGATGTAGTAAGATTTAACATCACAATGTGTCAAGGGGCACATTGTAAAAGGATATTTGAGATGGATACAAAGATAAATAATGGATGTCCCATGTCCCCAAAGGGGACTAATCATGCTTTAAGAAAGATAGGCATAAGCATAAGTAATATCAGAAAATGAATAACACAGAATATCAAACACTAGCACAGATAGATGAATTCAGACAACTGTAATATTCAAAACTTGCTCATTAACTCTCTATAATGAAGAATCTACAATTAAATTAAATTCTATGGGTTTAGGTTCCTCATCTATAAAGAGTTTGGCTCCAATACTGAAATATTTTGTGTCACACATCAATTCTAAAGTCCTCACTATCTAACACACTTTCCAGGTTCTGTCTCCATTCTACAAATGAGACCTTGCTGACAATTTGGCACATAGATAATTAGAAATTAATGTAAATTTTTATATTTTTATTGTTATTTGAGTCAAAACTCTGAATTTGAGTTTATTACTCTGGTTGATAAAGTTGAAGGATATAAATGTCAGGTTCCTTGATTCCAGTACATCCAGTAGTAAATATCATATTATAGTTCCTTGACTCCATAAGATTGTGTTATTTATTTACTTACTTATTTATTTATTCAATGTGTATGTATATTTTTGCCTGTATTTATGACTATGCATCACATGCATGATTGCTGTCTATAGATTAGAAAAGGGCATATGGCTTCTGAAATTTAGGTCACAGATGGTTATGTGAGTGACAAGAATGGACACCGACACTTAACCACTAGGCCATCTCCTCAGTCCTGAGATTTGATGTTTTAAGAAATACAATCTAAAATGATGGTGAAATAAATGGTGTATTATAGGTTGATTTGAATAAGGGATATGTTTCTCATTAGTTAATTGAAGAAGTAATGTTCTAATAGAGCTACTTAAAAAAGAAGGGAGATTTGTATAAGGAATAATGCAACCTAATCATAAGGCTTAGAGAAGAAAATAGCACAATTCTTTGCTTGCAACCAAATAATATACAAAAAGGAGTTTGGGTTACTATTATTAATATCTTCGATGGGTATGAGTGGCCATTGAAAGGTAAAAACCAGTATGTAAAAGTGTAAGGTAGACAAAGGAGAGCATCACCAGTGGAGGCGCACCCTTTGGTCTTGACTAACCTTTGCTATGTGTAAATGATACTCTGGTGTTGACAGATAGGGTTCTTTTTGTTTTGTAAACTTGTTCTTTGATGATTCCATACATGCACATAGTGCATTGTGATTCCTTTCACCCTCTCCCTCCTTAGTAACTTCGTCCCACTCTGGTCATCCCTCCTACATACTAGTCTTCATCTAACATTTTTATCTTTTGAACTAGGTTTTCAACCAGAGCCATTAGCTTGATCATATGTTTAGAACTGGCCACTGAAGCCTGGTTGACACACAGTTGTGTATGTTACCAAAGATAATGACTGTCCTTTTCCATGAATGCATAAGTAGCTAAGTATCTGACAAATATATAAATCTGATATATATATATATATATATATATATATATATATATATATATATATGGTTTGTGTGTGTGTATAAAACTCAAAAAGCTAAGTATCAAGAAAAGACAAAAGAAAAACCCCCACAAAATTTGCCTTATAATTAAATAAAGAGTTCTCAAAACTTGAAATATTAATCACCCATGAACACTTTAAAATGCGTTCAGTATAATTATTGATGTGAAAAATACAAATTAAAACTACTTGGAGATTCATTACACCCAGTCAGAATTGCTATTATCAAAAATAAAATCAAATGACTTCAGATGCTAGGGAAGATGTCTGAAAAGTGAAAGCTTTATGCACCTCTGTGGTGAATGTAAAATGTTGGAGCAGCAATGGAGATCATTGTGGCAATTCTTAAGAAAGCTAGAAATAACACAAGACCTAATTCAACTACTTCTGGGTCTACAGGCAAACTATATACTACTATAGAAAGCTTGTTCACCTACCCTCGTTGTTAAGTTATTCACACTAAATTGGAAATGAAATCTGCTTAGATATTCATCAACTAGTACATGAACAATGAAACTTGTTAAATATGCATCATGTAAACTGTGGTTACACAGGTAGAACTGTGAAAAATCATGCTGAATTTGTATTCTTAAACACACCACATGTTTTCCCTTAAATCTGGATTCTGACTTTAACTCTTTAGCTTTGAGTACCCTAAGTTGCCAGAAAACAAGAAAGGGGTTATAATGGAATCCCAGAAGAGGAGAAGCCAGTAGAACATAGATGATATGAAAGAGAAGATGGGAAACAAAATATCAAGTACGAAAGTTACAGGATGGCAGATGGAAGATACAGGAGACAAGAATGATCAACTCAAATAAAGGATGTATGTGGAGTCCATAAAAAAAATCTTTTGTTTTGCAAGCCACCTAAAAATAAACTAAGAAGACATCTTAATTCTTTCCCAAAAGATTTAGGAAGTAGAGTTCTTATGTAATCGTTCCAACTGATGGTTCAAAATAATTTCCATCCCCTTTCTCTAATGAAATAGGTATTTGAAGCAAAATTTCCCAGTGTGCTGTGAGATAGAAAATTTGAAATTCGCCTTTCAGGCAAAGTTTTTCATTAGAACATTCAATCAGAAAGGAAAACAATAATGGTGGGTGAAAAAAGCAGAAATTGTCAATAAAAATGACCCTGTTAATATACTTCTGTACTTGCAAGCACCTCCAAATACTTTAAATATTCTTTCTAGAGCATCTACTCAAAGATTGAAGCCACACAATCGAAGGCTACTTCTTTAGAGTATTCTAGGAGGCAGGCTGAGAGACACAATTGTATAGGTTAGTGGCAACAGGGATGTTGTCTTCATACTGGTCTAATTCAATTTATATCTTTAAACTGTTAAGATCAAGTTTGACTGAAGAGATTAGCCTAGTATCAAGCTAGCTCACTAATAAAGTTGTAATAATTCACCTTTATTTCTCTATTTTGATTGGATATAATATGTAGCTTCCTGTTTCAGTTCTTGCTTTAAAATATCCAATTCATCAATCCAGAAGTTAAAAATGACAGTCTTCTTCCTGCTATATCCCTTGCATCAGTCTTTTAGAGGTTCCTGCATGGGAGGATTCCAGGAACATGAGGACCAGGTCCTTTGGAGCAGTGATGGTTTATGGCTTCAACTCTAGCCTTTGATCACTAACACACTTCGCCTTGCTCTGAATTCCACAGATGGAGTTTTCCTGGGGAGCCTATGGCTTTCCTGCTTATGCAGCTGAAATAAATCTTTTCTAAACCTGGTTGTGTTGCTCCTCTGCCCAGCTCTTTATTAACTACAGGTTGGTAGTAAGGTTCAGAAGCATTTTCTCAGCCAAAATCTGCATGTGGAACTTCACTGCCCTCTTCTGGTAATATTACCTGAGACCCCCTCCCCTCCTTTAATGTGGTGATGCCAAGCTTATAGGTAAAAGGAAGATTCTGAAATACTGAGCTCTTTGGATACCAAGAACTATGAGTAAGAGCCAGTAATACAAGATATGTGACACTGAGGCTTCAAATGATTTCACCATTTTCCATATATACAGTTTTATATCGTGGGGATAAAAACCAAGAGCAAACACTGTGTGTGTGTGTGTGTGTGTGTGTGTGTGTGTGTGTGTGTGTGTGTGTGTGTG
>JANHMN010000022.1:34827653-34864104 GCA_030674055.1 Rhabdomys pumilio
GTGTGTGTGTGTGTGTGTGTGTGTGTGTGTGTGTGTGTGTGTGTGTGGTGTGTGGTGCATGTCTGTGTATGGTTGTGGGTCTATGTTTGTGTCTCTGTTGCCGTCATACCTGTGGCTTTCTAACTATGAGAGAAGAAATTTTAAAACACAAAAGACCAATTGTCCTGTTCTAGTTCATTATTAATGATTAGAAAAAGCAAGAGACTCTGAAATACATTCTGGTTGGGTTCAGCCCTAGATAGATCTTAATCTTTTCTTTTCGTTCTACTTCATGTAACTTATTTCACTGTGTATATCAATTAGAAAACAACAATGTTTTTTGATGTATTTCTTTTGAAATAGTGACTCACGGTCAAGTGTACTTTAGTTTTCAGTTAGTACTAATTTTGATGGAGCTTAGTATTTAATCTGTAGTTATGTAGCATATGATGTTGTACACTGGATATGCTTAGCCTGAGACATAATAATATCCCCATCAACATAACCATTAACTGCACAGGTTATAGGTTATTAATGTGCCTCAAAAATCTGTAGGGGCTGGCTATATATTAAGGTAGATGGATTTTTACCTTCTGGTACTGCTTGTCCAATTGTGCACTGCTGTGTACAGTAAATTTTCTGCACAGCATGACTGAAAACAAGTAATCTTCTCTCTGCCTTCAGGCACATGATAAAACTCTGGACAAAATGTAAACTTCAATCCCAATAAAGCATGATTTATTTCGACAAAAGAGGCTGTTTTCTTTTAAACAAAATTATTTAACTTGCTAATGGGTTTTAGGGTTCTAGTTTTCCCTCCAAATAGAGTAATATGGCTTCATAGTTTGATATTAATTAATTGAACCAGTCAATGATGATGGTATTCTCTGAATAGTCAAATCACTCTATATTAGTAAGTTTTGTGGGTTTAAAGACATTTCATAAGTATGCTTTATGATTAAGTCACAAATACCCCACTAAGTTTATCGGTTTCTAATTTTTTATAAAATTATAATTGGATTATAGCTGTATACATTTTCATCTTCATGGTACATAACAAGTTCAAGTAATCGGAGTGATTAAGATATAATGTCCTTCCAGGTGTGTTGGCACAGACCTTTAACCCCAAAACTCAGGAACCAGGTACAGGAGGATCTCTATTATTTCCAGACCAGCCAGGTCTACATAGCTATCATACAGTGAGACCCTGTCTCAAACATACAACAAAATGAACAACATACAAAGAACAGGCCAACTTAGCTAAATGTATATAGCCAACTTGATTACTGATGAAATAGAAAATAAGATATGATACTAGTACTTGAGTTAGATGACTCACATGACCTCATTAATATCCATTCTACCATAAGATCAAACACTTGAAACACGGTGTATCATAATCAACAATTCACTACTGTCACATTAACATGAGACAGGGTAAGACTTTAATTTCTATCTTGCCTAATAGTCACATACTTTCATATGTTCACAGAGAAAAGAATAGTTCTAGATTTTGTTTCATCTCCAAACCAAGACATTTCATTCCAGGATTCTATAGACATTGCACCGGGTGCCCAGAAGATTTTGAAGCCACACCCACTGTCTTATAATTAGGATGGACATAGGAGCTATGAATTACACAGTTAGACAACCATGACAGAATGACATATTCTGGCTTTCTTGGTTGTACAATGTTCTATATTTCACTGTGAAACCTGGAGGTGAGCCTCCACCCAATCTTGGTTGGTGTTTTCTCTGAGGCATTCAGAGTTGCTCAGTGTTTGTCTCACAATGAACTTTGTCTCACTATTGAATCACATCTTGATAGTGGCCTATTTCATGAAGTCATGCTACAATGCACTGATACTATGATTCACGTAAACACATGATGGCTGAAATAAATCATGGAGGCAATATTCCTTTCAAAAATCATTGAGGCTTACTGGCCATGAGAAATTAGCTCTTGGAAAATTTCCAAATCTTCATAAAGTTGTCAACATAAGAGAAAAAAAACCATAGATATCCCATGATTGTTGCTTTAATAAAGACAACCTGTCTCAACTTACTGATCCAGAAACAGAGAAGAGCCTTTAAGAACTTCCTCAGACTAGAATAGGCGTGGAAACTGCAAATGCTGATGACCTGCAATAAGTTTACTGGGCAATAAATGATGTCAATCCTTCTCACAAAGTTTAGATACCTCGGCCTGATGTAGCCCACTCATATTTTAGTGGAAGTTATAAGTCCACATTACAAAATTAGAAGATTAACAAACAAATAAACAAAACATTTGGCTAAATTCTTCAATAGTCTGTCTCTGGGAAGATGAGACCCAGGAAACGTCCAACAGGCTACTTGAGCCTATGTACATAGAAAAGGCAAAGAAACAGATGCTAGAAACACACAAGTCTCTGGAGACGATTCATTATCAGCAAATTGTAGATCAGGAACAGTGGGAGAAGGTAATATGAACGGCTTCTGAGAATGTTCAATTGAATTTGACGGAAGTTTGGCAGGCTACAACACAACTTGAAACAATTCTAAGTCTTCCTGTCACCAACATTAGTGGCTTGCAGACTATTAGGTGAAAGGTGATAAAGAAATATTGAGTAAAATCAACTCCAACTGAGGCTTGCCTTTGCTCGTATCAGATGAGGAGTCTGACTGACCACCTAAATATAATTATGAGTTCCACTGAACAACTTGACAGAGAAGATCCCAGAGTTTCATTGTTGGTATCTGAGGGAACCAAAGCTATGCAGTCTAAGGTTGGCCCATCATCTGCACTCAAGCCAGCTGCATTCAAGCCCAGTCATAGCTCTCAACAGTGGCTAAGAATATCTGCTTCAAAGAGAACTAGAAACCATGAGGAATTTGGGGATCTATGTGGCATAAAATGAGAAGGACAAGAAAAGCATTGCCACTTGAATCTTGACAACTTGGGGATACTGGTACAGCTCCAGTCTTGCAAATTCATTCTAGACAATAACTAAAGAAAAAAATTCTATTCCACAAGTGAAAAAAATGACTTATTCAAATTTTAAGTTTTCCATTGATCAAAGTTATAGTTTTTAGTTCTGCAACATCACTGAAGGCATCTGTCTGATTTTAATGAGTCTGATTTTAATGCCTGGCTCTTCCTCTAAGTTGGAACTGGATTTGTCATTTCTATTTTCTCTCTGTTTTCAAAAAAAATTCAAGGAGCCTTTTACAGTTGTATAGTTTGGTATGTTTTAATATATCACTCGAATTGTTCAAACATCACTCAAATCTAGCGTTTGTAGACGTTAATCACTGCCAAAGAAACCCTATTTGAATTTTCTCTATTTTTTGTCACCTCTCCTATCAGCAATTCCTAGTTCTAGGGAAACTCTAATTCACTTTTGTTAGTAGCTCCTTTTACTTACTATATTTTGAAGACCAATCATATTTTAGTGCATACTTCACTTGCTATTTCACTGTTTTGTGGTTGAAAATATTCCACACTGTGATTATACCATATTTTGTCTATTCTTCTTGTACATGGTGGGTGTTTGGCCATTTCCTTTTGAAAACTATGAATCATGCTGCTATAATCATTTACACACAAGTCTTGAATGAGTTTGGGTGTTTGCCTAAGAGTGAAAATATTTAGTCACATGGTAATCCTGTTTAACTTTCTAAGGCAATGGTGAATGATTTATATAGCTTTATTGCACAAACTCTCATGTAATAGTTATAACTACTCACATCTTTCCCAATATCCTGTCATAATACTTTTAACTATTAATTTCCTTTTGAGCCTTAAATGAAATTTTGTAGAAAAGTTTACATAATTTATTTTATTTAGTTGGATATATTTCTAAAGACTGATGAGTTCAGTATATATCTCCAAGGTTCTTTGTGCTGTAGATAACATGTTTGGCAACATACCCAGTGAAGCTCCTTGTCAAATATTTAGTTAGCTATACATTTATTAGTTATTAAGTTGTAAACAGCCATTATTTTGGATGTTAATCCCGGACCAGAATTACAGTTTGCAGATATTTTGTATTCTTTGGGTGTCCCTTTTTTTAAAATTTGTTTTACAAAATTATTGGCAATGAAATTCACATTTTCTGCACCATGTGTTTATGGTTTCTCTATTTGGAAAACATTGGATAAACCAACCTCACAAAGATATGCTATTCTGTTTTCTTGTATGCTTTGAGCTGTAGCACTTATTTTTAGATCTGAGGTCTATTTAAGTCAGTATTTGGTTATAGTGTGTTATGCTGTGGTGTAGTATACTATTGAAGAATGACTCCATTTTGTGACTTTTTGTTTGACTCTAAAGCACAATTTAATGAAAATCAAGTCATTCCCAATGTATCCTTATAGTTTGCTTGTACAAGTTTAGGTGAACTCTTCGTTGATTTTTGAACTCTTGGGACTTTTGTATTGATACCCAAGTCTATTTCCAAATAATGGGTCAAGATAAAAGTAAAGTCAGAAATTAAAATCTTTCTAGAACTAAATGAAAATGAGTATTCAAATTTACAGAACACAATGAAAGCAGAGTTAGAATAAAGTTTATAGCACTAAGTGCCTATGTGAAAGAATTGGAAAGATCTCAGTATACTTGTGTACTTGATAGTACATTAAAAATTACCTGAATATAAAAAAGTAAGCACACCCCAGAGGGGTAGACAGCAAGAAATAACCAAAATAAGGATATATATATATATATATATATATATATATATATATATATATATATTATAAGCAAAAAGAACAATACCATGAATCAATGAAACAAAAATTTATTTTTGAGAAAATCAACATTATAAACAAACACTTACCCAATCTAGAGGTATGGCAGAGAGAGAGTGATATCCAAATTAAGAAAATTAGAAATGAAAGGGGAACACAACAATGAAACAGGAAATTCAAAGAATCACAAAGGCATAATTTAACAACCTGTACTGTACCCAATCGGAAAATATAAAAGAAATGAACAATTTTCTTGATAGGAACCACTTGCCAAAGTTAAATGAAGATCAGATAAACAATTTAAATACACATATAGCCCCTATTGAAATAGAAACTAAAAATCTTCCATTCAAAAGAAGCCCAGGTCCAGATGAGTTTAATACTGAATTTTACCAGGCTTTCAAAGAAGTGTCGACACCATTACTCCTCAAATTATTTCACAAATGAAAACAGAAGATACATTGTCCAATTGATTTATAGGGCACATATATCCTGATGTGTAAAATACATAAAGACTCAAAAAAAAAAAAAAAACCAGAGAGTAAATTACAGACCAATTTCTTTTATGAACATAGACAAATATAATACCCAGTAAAAGATTTGCAAACTACATTGTAGGACACATAAAAAATTTCATTCACCATAATCAAAAAGACTTTATCACAGAGATATATGTATAAATTTATATGCAAGAATAAGTATACATAATCCACAATAGTGTCAAACTGAAAAGAAAACACACATTATCATATCATTAGATGCAAAAAAAAAAATCTTTGACAAAATCCAAAACCTTTTCCTGATAAACATTCTAGGGACATTAAGTATACAAAGCATAGACCTAATATAATAAAAATGGTTTACAGCAAGCTAATTACTAGAATCAAATTAACTTAAAACAAACTAAAAGCAATTTCACTAAAATCAAGAAGATAATGTTGTCCACTTCCTCTGTGTATATTCAATATAGAACTTGAAGTTTTTGCTAGAATAATAATACTACTGAAGGAGGTAAGGAGGATACAAGTTAGAAAAAAGTCAAATTATTATTTTCTGATGATATGCTAGTATACACAAGTGACCCTAAAAATTCTACTGGGGAATACCTACAGCTGATAAAACTTTCAGTAAAGTGTCTGGATACAAAATTAACTTAAAAAAAAAAAAACAACCTTCAGTTGTTCTCCAATATGCAATTGATAAACTGGCTGACAAAGAAACCAGAAAATAAAACAACATTCACAAAACCGTCCTATAATAAAATATATCATGGGGTCACTCTAATCAAGCAAGTGAAAGATTTGTATCAAAACTTTGTGTGTTTGAAGAAAGAAATTGAAGACAATATCAGAAGATAGAGACATCTCCCATACTCATGGATCGATACAATTAATACAGCAGACAGTTATTCTATCAGAAGTAATCTAAAGATTCAGTACAATATCCACCAATTTTTTTTTTTTTTTTTTTTTTTTTTGGTTTTTCGAGATGGGGTTTCTCTGTGTAGCCCTGGCTGTCCTGGAACTCACTCTGTAGACCAGGCTGGCCTCGAACTCAGAAATCCACTGCCTCTGCCTCCCAAGTGCTGGGATTAAAGGCGTGCGTCACCACCGCCCTGCACCACCAAAATTTCAAAACAATTCTTTACAAACTTTGGAGGGACAATTCTCAGCGTCATATGGAAAAAAAACCCAAAAACCAAAAAAGAACAAAAAAAAAGCAAACAAACAAAAACAAACAACAACAATAAAACCAGGAGAGCTACAACAATCTGAACAATAAAAGGACGGCTAGTTATCTTTTCATTCTTGATTTCAAAATGTCCTACAGCACTATAGTAATAAAAACTAAGTGGTGCTGACAAAAAAACTGACAAATTGATTAGTGTAATTGAATTGAAGACCTAAACATTAGGTCTTGGTTTTGATAAAGAGTTCAGGCAAGTATGAAAGCAAGAACTTTAACCAAAAATTATTCAGGAATGTTGTTTGCTAGCTTTCTCACAGGCCATGGTTACTGATCTTTCTTATTAGTTTTCTGTACACAGAGAGGTTTCACTGTGTTCTAAGCTGGTATACGTTAGTTAATACTAGAAAAAATCACTTATTTGTCCACAGGCCAATTTGGTCTTTGTAGCCTCTCAATTCAAGATACTTTGTCAAATGATTTTTCTCTGTCAAGCTGACATGTAAAGGTAGCTGGATGCATGGTGAATATTTAAATGCTTTTGCATCTCCAATAGTTCAGTTGTGTGAGATTTTAAGCAATCCTATCAGCAATGGTGGGAATCATTGTTAGACCACACCCTTTTCTTTCTTCAGGGGATGGAGACATGGTAGATATCAGACTGGGGATGCTTGATGATATGTTGTAATGAGATGAGATCCCAAGTGAGGATGCTCCCAGAATAGGAAAGAACAGTGACAGGATGAAAACTAATGAGCTGATCTGTTGTCTGATATCTTGTTCAAGTCACTGTAGATGGTATAATCTATTATTTGCAACCAACTATGATACTATGATAAGCAGAAAGGAGAGAAGGAGAGAAGAGGTAGGGGGAGGGAGGGAGGGAAAGAGAGAAAGAGAGAGAGAGAGAGAGAGAGAGAGAGAGAGAGAGAGAGAGAGAGAATCTTGACCTCAAAATTAAAAACTATGGAAAAATGAGAGTGAAAATGATTTTGATGAACAAACAGTAATTCAAGAATGAAATAAATACATTAGCACGGAATTCCTAAAAAGCCTTGTAAGGATGATTCTTTCAAGGCTCTCCTGTAGGTTTTGAAGCACTAAGGAGCATGATGGATTCAACTTCGATAATTAAACATGTAAAGTAATCAAACAAAGAAAAACCTTTCCCAATAAGTTCTCACATAAAGATCAATATTCTTGCTCCTTCCCATCCTCATACATTTCCTCTTTTGTGTTTGTAAACACTTTGCCTCCTAGAGATTATTGGAAAAACGATAAGATTGTGAAACCCTTAATTAAGACTCATTGACAAAGCAGCTCAGGAAATGAAAGGTTAAATTTAATTTCTCCTGTTTTGCAAGCTATGGAAGAAACGAAGGAACATGAATGTATTGTTTCCTTAACATATTTGAATGTGGATACAATACGGCTGGGACCAGCATGTGGGGCAGTGAGCAAGCGGGTGGTGATGGTGACATGATGGTAGAGAAAGAAGTGAGTAAATAAGTGGGGAAATGAGAGACAAAGAGAAGCTGAGTGGTTTGTGGACTGTGAGATGCAATGGCAGTTACTGTTCTTACTCTTTGGGAAATGGTGACTTACACTGTTCATCAATAGAGCCAGTGGCAAAGCGAATGGCAGTGGCCTTGTATCTTCTTGCTTTGAGAGAGCCAACTATTATGTGAGTTGCTGTGATTTCCAAAGCTCTATCCTAGCCCAAGAGAAGGAGCAGTCCTGCAGAATAAAGATCCAGAGCCTACTGTGTTTCCTCTTCATCATTGGCCTATTTGCCAATCTGTCTAGTTGGTTGTGGTGGCAGCTCTACCACGAGACTGGGAAAATCTATGTTGAATTTCAGCTTTAATGTGTTGTGCTCAACTTTGCCCAGGGATTTGTTGTCTGTGGTATCTTCAGGTTGTGCAAGCATTTAACCACCTCACATTTCAAAAAGAAGATGCGGTTTCTAGCATGGCCTTGTGAGGGTGCCACTATAAGGAGCAAGTTTGTGATGGAGAGATGGGAGAGAAAGAGAGGTGGAATGTTTTATTCACCATGAAACATGGTGGGTCTGGAGATGCGAAGGTGGTAAGAAATAGCCTGATGTGAGTAGCCTGCACTGCCACTTGAGGCCAAGGAAAAATCCCAGCCAAATGTGCTATGGAGGGCCATGTCTGGGCCCATAGTAGCTCTCCAGGAGTGGGCCTGTGTTGATGTACGTGGCCCATGTGTCCGCCAAAGGTCATGCGGATGGCCTTGGTCTGTTCTGCTGCCTGAGGTTTTGTGGGTGACTAAAGGCTAAATAGAACTGAAACCAACCCTCACCAGGGCATCGCTGTAGAAATGGCCCTGGTGGAGTAGACAGAGGTAAACTGTCACGAGGGTGTGAGTACAGGAAAGCTGACACTTTGCTTTCTCTTTACTGCATTGCTGACTGGAGAGCTGAACCTCCCCCTTGCATAGGCAGCATTGGAAGGCTGCCCCTTCCATCACCAACAGCAGCATTCTGGGAAGGAGGCCACATCTCACCGACACTGCACAGTAGAACTGAACCTGTAGAGATGAACACGGTAGCAAGGATTGGGGTGCACTGGTACCGAGGACATAAACGTGGGAGTTAACACTGCTAAAGGGCAACTGGGTAGTGGCATTGGTGCTGGAGAGATACCTCCATCCTCCTTCCCCTAACCTCCCGTAGCATTGGGTGAGTTAGCATGGGCAGGGCTGAATAACTCATCTTGATGGGTTAGATGCTGGAAACCTGGTAGGCTGACCACCTCAATTGCCACTCAAGTCTAGATCCTGGATTTTGTGTTGGGCTACCCCCAAACTATCCCATCTATGAATTGCTGAAGCCTATGAAGGGGCCAGTTCTGAAGAACTGAAGATGTAGGATCTTTGTGAAACAGAGCACAACAGAGTATTTTAGAGAAGTCACTCTGGGTTTCGATTTTTTAGTGAGTGGCAGAAACCAGAGGCCTTGAAGCAGACCAATGACTTATTGCAATGAAGATTTGCAAATGAAGCTGATTGGACAAAAGGGTGCATTGTGTGACCCACTGTGACACAGCACAGCCTCCATGTTGAGATGATTATTTTGTTTTGTTTTTGTTTTCCTAAGGGGGCAGAGTTTACAAGGGAAGAGGGCAATATGGAAGAAGAGGAAGAGAGAGTGAGATTGGATGCATGATGTAAAATCACATAGTCAATAAAAAAAATTTGAATATGCCATCTTCCATTTTCTAAGCCCCTCAAATCTATGTAAAGCTTTCCGTCCAAGGAAAATATGAAATGGCCACCAATTATTTTTCTCCAATTTATCCCAAGCAAAAATTTGTTGCTTTACATTTTCTTAAGTTTATATCCTGATATAGCCTCTAAAGAGAAAAAAAAATGATAAGAATTACATTTCAGTAATTAGGTTAAACTGTAAGCAAGACTATGCTTTAGAAAGTACAAAATCATCTACATAAGCTGTGTGGTCTTATCGTCCAGTTTCATACTACATGAGTTTTTTTTTTTTTTTTTTTTTTTTTTTTTTTTTTTTTTTTTTTTTTTAAATCAGAAAGTGCGTTTAATTAACTGATGAGAGATTGCTGGTCCAGGAACGGCAGGTGGAGGCTGTGAAGTGAGAATTAGAAGCCAGGGGCTCCGTAATCATCTGGTATCCGCTCGATGTTGAATCTGTGGTTAGAAATGTACATGATAGGAACGCCAGGGATCTTCTGGATTTTTTTTTTTGAGGTCACGGTCAACTCTGGCCATGATGTAACACTTGTGCTGAGTTACTCTGTATTAGGCAGTAATCAGCGTAGGTTCCTTTGTGTGTACATGGCAATCTCTCAAATTGCTGGTTCTTGGTGATTTTCAGTGCTGCATGATACTTCTGTTCCAATTTCTCAATTTCAGCCATTACACAATCAGTTATACAAAGGATACACTTGGCCTACAGACTATCTATCAGCGACTGCACTAAATCCAGTTTGGCTTTAATGGAAAAGTTGATGAAGTTGGTATCGACAAGGATATAGTAAGGTGGACCCAGTTGTGTATTATACTGGAAGAACAAGCAGGAAGGATGCTGGGGGAACTTCTCTTTCCTTCAGCACACTCGGATCTTTCTTCTCTTTCTTTTTAGGCTTCAACCTGTCCTTATCTCTAAGTCGTTCATCTCTGAGACTAAGCATTCGCTTCATAGTCGCATATTTCCTTGTTTTCTTTTGCTTCCCTGTGTTCACGCCGCACTCCCGTTTCTTCCACAAGTGAGCATGTTTTTAAACAGCAACATTCAGTAAGGTTGATCAATTGCTGGTGGCAAAATTTCTTGCTCTTTTTTGAATTTTTCAATACTTTTGCTACTACCTGCTTATAATTAAGTCTGGTCTGAGCTACTTCTATCTTTTTATTCCCTTTCCTCCCTCTCTTAGCTGATACACAGCCCTTGGATCTGTGTCCATTCCTACTCCGTTCCTTTATCTTTACTTGCAAATTACATCCTTTTACTAGGTAAAATGGCTTCTTCTGGTCTAAGGTCCTGGTTGCAAGAGATAAATGTGAAGGAGGCATCTCAATTCACCCCTTACTTCTATAGTCAAGAGTATTAAAGGAATAGAGAAACAGCCAACTAGAAACAGAAGGATAAAGGAACATGTCTCTGCAGGTTAGTAAAGTGGTCAACAGAGCTTATTCCAACTCAAGAATACTTTTTTTGTTTAATGAAATGATGTATTTATTCTGATTCTAATTAGCCCTTTGTAGCAATTCAGTTCCCCAGCCTTCCCGATGCACTCAATTTTCTTCTCCTCAGTGAGGTATAAGCAAAAGTGAATTCATCTGACATGACGCTCTTTACTTTTTTGCTCATTCTGGGAGTGAAGACGCTTTCTCCACAATTATTTAGCTTATTTGTGAATCTGAAGAAGAAGGCAGAAGAAATTGTTGACTGAGAAGAGCTACCTGGCTCACCAACCGCACAACTTTTCATAAGTTAGTTAAATAAACTTCACTGTTCGTGTAGAGCCTTAATTACTTGGAGTGTACTGGATTCAAGTATGGTGTGCACGCATATGAGTGTTCCTGAATAAATTACTATGTGAAGCATACTCCCAATGCAAGAAAGGACTTTTTGAAGCACAGAATAAGTGCTTCTTAAACGGAAATAGATTTATGCATGACCTAGCCACAGAGATACACGAAAGCTGTTTTTTAGGTAAGTTCCTAGTGCGGATACTAGAGTGCACTTTATAAAAATGGAAGAAATACAGTCTTACTGAACCTCATTGGCTCAGAACCCACAGTTTATCAAAATGTTATTATAGGGGCATGTGGACATTAACACTATCCAGCATACCACTATAAATATTTAATGTAGAGTTTCCCAAGTAAGGGATATCCTCCTTGTGTAATGAGATATAAACGGTGTACAGGGATGTTATTGATTGTTAGAACCATAGAGAGCAAAACACGAGCAAAGAAGAAATACTGCAGCTTACCTAGGAGCACAGACCAGTATGGTGAAAGCCGAGAATCAAGAGAAAAAGACTGGAATGGTAGTTCCAAAGGAAAAGCAAAATTTTGAGAAGTTGACTGAGGAAGAAGAGGAAGATGCTGACACAGTAGCAAGAAAGCAGAAAGTAAATACATTCTATGGAAGAAAGCAAAATATCATCAAAATGTCACCCATCACCTTCCAATAAACCACAGTAAAATACTTATACCACATGCCAGAAAAGAAAAACAGCAAAAATGTAGTATCAAAAAATAAACTGGGTCAGATTAAATTTCCCGTATATTAATTTCAGGCACCCTGGAAGTAGAATACCAAAGTCTGCTGAGAAAAAAAAATGCATGCCAAAGATCTATATAAATATCATAAGGGTAGATCTGTCAATAAGGACACTTCCTATCAAGAAGAAAAAGAAGGAAGGAAAGAAAGAAAGAAAGAAAGAAAGAAAGAAAGAAAGAAAGAGAAAGGAAGAAAGAAAGAGAAAAGAAGAGAAGAGAAGAAAAGAGGAGGAGAGGGGAGGGAAGAGGAGAGGAGAGGACAGGAGAGGGGAGGGGAGGGGAGGGGAGGGGAGGGGAGGGGAGGGGAGGAGAGGAGAGGAGAGGAGAGGAGAGGAGAGGAGAGGAGAGGAGAGGAGAGGAGAGGAGAGGAAAGAAAAGAAGGAAATGAAAGGAAAGAAGGGAAGGATGGAGGAAAGAATGAGGGAAGAAAAGAGGAGGAATAGAAAGGTTGGAGAGGGAGCATGTCTGAAACTAGTGGGTGAAGTTACGCATTTTTGTAATGCACACTTCAGGCAAACACATGAAGAGCTGCCCACCTTCAGCCTCACTATTGCCCTTCTGAAAGCCATCAGTTCAGGCAATGTATGCATTTCATTATATCATGAGCAATATAAAACATGGTGAAATAAGATGTGTATACAATCAGCCAATTATTTTATTAATGGGTTAAATAGTATACTTAGAGGGTTAAATAGTATGCTGAAATTCAACAGTCTACAGATTGGAGGATTATACTTTTATGCATGTGTATGGATATCTATGCAAAAAATGCATACGTGTGTATTACTTTTGCTGAATTGTCTTTCTGGATAGTCTTATCAATGTAAAATTTTAAATTTTTTGTTTATCCTATGCAAATCCAGGTAAATTTGGCTTTTAATAGTGGTTGTGTAATAGTGAGTGAATCCTTGTTTAGAGCAGATCATAATGGCCCTCATTCTATATACCATTGTCCCTGCATAAACCTGAATTGTAAGTACTGGTGAAAATGGAAACAACTAATCACATTTAAAAACCCAGACATTTTACTCTTATTCTCATAGAAGTAATGAGGTCATTCTCTCAAAGATGATAGCAATGAAAAAAACAAAAAAAGAAAAATGTTTACATTTAACTCTACATACTGCCTTTTCCTAAAGAGATATTTTCACTGTTTTAATTCTTAAAATTAAGGAAATTGATATTGTGCATTTCTCATGATGGGCTTTTAGACTCTCCTGTTACAAGATAGGCTCCAGCCACATTGCAGACTTTTCAGTGAACTGAAATTGTCCTAAGAAATGCTTCCACAAATTACTCTTTCTTCTTTTTAAGAGTGATTCCAAACCTTTTAAAAGAAGCTATAAATATTATATGAAATTTATAGCTAAAATTAGCCCTAACAGAGACATGAACTAAACTATGATTTATCCATAAAATCGATTAACTTTTTATGATAATTTTGTGTATTTAAATGTGTCTGTGCATTTGCACATAGCTTTCTAGATAGCAGTTAATAAAGCTCCTATTAGAGCATATAGGAAAGTCACCTTTCATTTTTGCCTTCACTACAGATGCCTCAGTATTTACTCACAGCCTATGAGATACCATTAGCATTTAGACTCTGCCATTGCCCATCTGAGTAATGCTGACCTCCTGTCTTCAATATTAACTGAGTATTAAAATTCATGAAACTACAAATACATAAGTTATTTTGAAGAATAAAATGTTTTCACTTGAAAAAAGTTAAATAATTTTTCCTATTTTACATCATTTAAACCTATACAAACAAAACAGGAATATCTCTTGGCATTTTAAATTTTCCATCCTTATGTTTGACTTTCACATTCATCTAGAAAGTTGCTTCAAATTATTTCATGGTCAGGAGTACATTAAATGTGAAATGCAGGCTACAGTCATAAATTTAAAAACATTGCAACACAAATGAATATACATATTTTTGCATATTTTATAGGTCTATACTAATTTGTTTCTGGCCATAGAACATTTCATGACCTTATGGATGTCCACTATGTACTTGTCTAGCTACTCTGAAACCCTGTGGCTTTCTGCCTAAGTTAACTACATAAGCCCCTAGCAATAAACTTGAAGGAACACACAATGACCTCTGAAGAACACAGTTCTGTTATTAAAATTTAAAGGACTTTTTATACAGTGTTCCCTACCCTCACCCTCCCATGTCAAACCAAACACAAATCAAAAAATAAATCTCTTACTCATTTTCTTTCTCTATTGACAGATGAAAAATAATTTCTTTACATGTGGTTTGATTTTTCTACAACACATCATGATTTTCCTCTAAAACATTTAGATATCAAGGAGAGTCTTAATCAAAACCTTTCCATGACTTATCATGGATAAACACTGATATGGTAGGTTTTCTGCCACGGGTGGTAACATATTTATATATAATAGACAGGGCATTTTTTCATTCCTGAGGGTGTTTTCTCCAGCTTTGGGTTTGTGATTCTTAGTAAGTTAGGCTTTGTAATTTTAAATATATTGATTCCAATTGGTTTCCTTTCTTCCTCATGTAAAATGCTGTTCTAGCAATAGCATTCCTGTAAAATATGCTACGTAATGGGAACATCAATGGTTATACATTATCTTCCTTTGTGCATTTGATATACATGTATATCACATAGAGTTCTAAAAACTCACAGTTTAGTAGATAATTTTAAAAGATTATACATAAGAATTATGATTATGTTTTTGTAAGAAAGTTGACTTACATTTAAGGAAGGATACCTCTGCTATAATTATAACCTTTTTACTATCAGCATGTGTCAAAGAACCCTCAGAATTTTTGTTTGAACAAACATGGTATAGTCTTTGACCAATAAAGTAAAGCTTACAATTCCTTTAAAATGAAAGCAGTTTGGATCCCTAACATAATATCCAAACCATTTTCTTGCATGTAGTAAATGAAAAGCTGGGTTATCAGATAATATAATTTAATGAAAATATGAAGGATGAAATAGCTTCATAAACATTTGTAATTAGAAATCTATCAATTGACAATCTTATTTTTTAGTATGTGTGTGTAATACTGATGGACCGACCCAGAATTTACTCCCCTTCATGGGAAAAAACACAGAATACTATTTTTCCCATGTAGCTACCTCTGAGACCTCGACTACCATCACAGCTTAGCTCTGAGTCTGGTTGTATAGGTCTGCAATAAAGCCTGTGTTTAGTGTACATGAGATATCAGAATTAGTATACTTTCTTCACAAACCAAATAGCTAATTAAGATTTTAATTCTATAGTTATTCATATTTTTAAAGCATGGCTACCTGTTACCTCTATGTCTATATGTCTCTAACTGTAATCTTAAATTTTGAAAATATAAAATTTATAATATTCATAATATTCAAACTATTATAAAATGTATAATATTTGTATATTTATTATATAATAAATAATATGAATATATTATATATTGATATATATCAAAGACATCTTATACATGTATTGTATAAATAATAGTATATAATATATGTTATATATTATAAATAGATATAATATTTATATATGTAAATAAATATATATAATATACATAATATAAAAATATATAATATATAAATAAATATATAATATAAATATATAATATATTTATACTATAATATAATTTATATGTCATGTATTATATGCTGTATATAATTATATATTAATATATCAATATATTATATTAAAATAATTGTGTCAATTAATGTAAAAATATATTATATATTTTATACTTAATTAAAGATATACTAAGTATATTATATATTAGCAAAATATATAATTATAAATAATATATCCAATTATATATAGTGTATATAATATTAATACTAAAATATTATGCATTAGTAAATATAATATTTATAGTAATATATAATATTTAGAAAGACATAGACTAGGTTGTATAAGAGTTTTTCCCTGTCTAGGAAGTAGATATCTTTTCTCTAAAAGAAATAGAATAGATTTTCTAATGAAATGTAATAAATATTTGAACAATGCTTTGTGGCTACATCTTCATATTCATAGAGCATAAGAGGCTTTTTAACACTGTACTAAGATGGTTCAACTAAATTGCTTTCATGGCAAGATACATCTCCATGAACACAGTACCTCAAAACATGTTTCCTGGACATACTGAGGATATTAAGAAATTTAGAAATCTGACGATTTAGGAATATATTGTTCTGAACGTCCCTACTTTCTCTTTAAGGCCAGAAAAGAAATTCAACTTTTTCTCTCAAACTGTGAGACCTGTTTCTTGTGTATTTAGGGTGAAAGAATGTAAGTAGAAAAAATCTGAATCAATAGGCTGGGTGGTTTCCCTGCTTTTCGCAACCATAAACATTTGAAAGTATGACTCATGTATCTAAACATTCTTCACTGAACCTGTACATAAATTTACGGTTTTCTCAATATTTTAGTGTTCCTACCAAAATGATCCCATCCCACATAAACATATTAAATGTACATAATTTTTTGCTAATATTTTGTTAGACATGATTGTCAATCATGAATCTTGTGATGGGTAAGAAAACAATTGTTTTTTATCATTTATTTCATTACACAGTCCATATGTTATTCACGACTTTGGAAGTGATCCCCAAACTTTAGATCACCTTAATTTAGTTGAAATTCAAAGTTTAGACATTTATCTTCATTGCAAAAAATATGAATAACAGCAGACTATTAATAAAGTTATAACTCAAAATAGTTAAAATTAAATCTAAAGCAAGTATTTCACTGGAATGAATTACAATTTTATAAAGGATTTTTGACTCTGGTGAGGACAAAATGAACCATGTGAGAAACCTCTTGTCTTTTGTTGCTGTTTAACCATTATCATTATTTTATTAGAAAGCTATGCTGTTGAAAAGTGATAGGGGAAAGGAACTCTTCTTTCTGTTTCCTTGGATGATGCTCAACTGCAAAGATTTATAACACTTACCCACTTGTGAGTCCTTTCTGTCCACCAGCCTCCATTGTAAATGCCTGGCACAAATGAACTTATTTAATATTTAAAGCATCATTATGTTTTTAGGTGATAAGATGCCTGGGGACCTTGAGTACTACTGTATTAGCCAACAGGAGTTCCCATTAGCCATTTTATTTTAGCAGGGTTACTTAATAAACCAAAACAGCATTTTATTTTCAATAAAGCTTCATTTACTGTAACTTAAAGGAAGGGAATTGCACAATATAGTTTTCATCTAGGTATATTTATAATGCACACCTGATATTATACACAGACACAACATACACTATGATTATTAAGGCAATGTTTATAATGGTATGTTCTCAATAACATTCACTCTGGGAGTAAACAAGAAAGACAAATTTCCTCCAGTAGAGAAAGAGGAATGAGGTGATTATTCTAGTCTCATTTCTATATCTCTGGTAACAGAAACTATCAGATAATCCTTTTTAGCTAGTCCCCGAGATGCCCTGCACTAGTTTTTATCTCATTCCCAGCCCTCTCCCACACACCCTCTCCAAAACTTATCACAAGCCTCTTTTCCTTCCTCACTACATCTTCTAATCAGTTCCCTCTCTCCAGCCATCACCAAAACTAGTTTCCTCTTCTGAATCATATTTGTGCATCCTCCTTATGGATCTCCTTATTATCCAGTTTCTTTGGGTCTGTGAGTTGTACCATGATGACCCTGCACTTTATGGCTAATGTGCAATTATAAGTGAGTACATACAGGTTTCTCTGGCTTTGGGTTACTTTACTCAGGATGATATTATCAAATTCCATACATTTGCCACCACTTCTCTGAGGAGAAGGCATGAGTGGGTGCACTGGAGGGAGGAATTTGTAAAAGGTAGACTTGGAGGAGATAAAGGTATGACTTTGTGATCAGGATGTAAAATGAATAAAATAATAGATTATTAGAAAAATAACTTTAAAATAAGAAAATAGTTTTAGGAGAAAGAAGTTTATTTTAGCTCAAATTTCCAGGTTAAATGCCTTTATTTTGGTTAAGTAAAGGTTGAAACTTCAAACATCTAGTCACTCATATCCCCAATCAAGAGCAGAGAGAAATTAATGCATAGATTGCACAGATTTTCACTTGATTGTTCAAACTCAACTCAATTTCTCTTCTCTTACATGGTTGGGAAGTCTCCTTTACCTAGTGAATGGTGCCGCCCTCAGTGGAATGGATCTTTCTATATATGAATTAAGTTAGTTAAGGGGTAGACGTGGAGGAGATAAAGGTATGAGGTTGTTATCAAGATGTAAAATGAATAAAATAATAGATTATTAGAAAAATAATTTCTTTAACATCTCCTATTAATGGCCACAGGCCAACCAAATGAACACCGTCCATTGAGATTTTAGTGATTCAATTCTTAACTCTCAACTTGGCAATACAAGCCAACAGTGAAAGTCAACCCATGCTTACTTGACACTCAAAGACATTGGTTTTTAAAAATAACCTCGCACTCCTCTCCAAAATAACATATTTAAATATTTCATAATGTGGAAAATAACCAATTACTAAAAATCCCATGCCTCATTAAAATTCCAATATGTTTCAAAATCATGCCCTTTTAACGTTTCACTCTTAAAAAAAAACAAACAAACAGTGAAGCTATTTATGTACTACCAATTTATGATAGATCAGAGTTGCATTCTTTCCTGTCCAAACTGTGAAAGTATATCTTATTATATTTTGTTATAATTTATTCCATCCCTTAAAAGCATCTTTGTTTTCTAAGGAGACACAGGAAGGGAATGGGTGCAGATGGGAGGGAAGGTTCTGAGAAACTGGAAGCAGTAGAGGGAGAGGAAATAGTAATAAGGATGTGTTGGGTAATAAAAGAATATATTTTCAATATAAAGAAGACTTCTCATGCCTATAGAAAAATTAAGTGGGGAAATATATAATTGAGATAATGTTTTTATGGTGTAAAAGAGTTAGGGAATATCAAAACGATAATGAATGGCAGTCTTACTGGGCTGTTTGCTAGTGTGAAAGACTTTTTTTTTTGAATCAAGAACTCCAATTGGACATTTTTTTTTTTTTTTTTTTTTACTTTTTGGAAGATGGTAGTATTAAAGAAGGAAGAAAGGTTATTGATTCATTGCCTTCCATGTTGCCTCAACATAACGTATAATGAAATGAGTTTGAGTCAACATTTTGACAAAGGTAATGCAGTAACTGGATATATCACTACTGCATGTGAGGAACTCAGCCACTTAGAAAAATGTAAACTTGGCCTCGGTCATAAGGATTCTGACTCAGTCTGTCACTTGTTCTGTATCAACATTAAGCTCTTTAGTTAGATATTTAGTATGTCTGTGAAAATGCCGTAGTCTAGACTCTGTGATTTTCCAGGGCTGTCCCCAAAGACAATATCTGAGTTAAAGTTCTTAAGTTGAGATGTGATCTTAAAAGTCACCGTGAAGAAGGGGAAGAACCAAGACAGAGAAGCAAGGGAGGAAATGAGAGTCCACTGCCAACACAGCATTCACTGCGGAGGACTGCAACCCATTTGCAGGAGCATCTGAAGATTCTGAGAGACGTAGGGAAGGAAGCCTTGGGTTTTTCCTACCTGAAAGCTGAAGAAATTGAGTGATGAGTTCACTTTCATTGCTTTTTCACCACCAGAGAGTTACAGAAATGAATGGTAAGAGGAATGATATTGGGATTGAGATTTTACCTTTAATAGACCTTCAGCCTCCCGATAGAACTCCACTTTCCCAATAGAACTCCATCCTCCTTCCTGTCATAGAAGTTGACATGATTGTATTTCATTTCTATTCGCTTTTTGGATAATTTTACATTTTTATCAGTTTCAGTTTGGTTTTGATTGTACATCTCACTATTGGGGATATGTCTCTGCCTCTTTGAATAGGTGTTACTTCATTGTGAATGCCAGGCATTTTGATATTTTTTACCCTGAATGGACTTTCTGTTCCTGTTTGTATTCCTACACTTTTGTCTGTGGTACAATTAGTTACTTGGAAACAGTTTGATCTGGGTGGAAAAGGAGCACATGTTACAAAGAACTAAAAAAAAAAAAAATGTTTATTCTAGGCTTATATCTTCCTTTCTGTGAAGACAAAAGCATGCTGTGCTATACTCAAATAATGTCCCATGAGCCATTCGGTTTCTGGTTTGGCTGGTGGGATGAATACATATCTACGTCCTATGTGAGTGCCAAGTACCCAGACATCTAATCCTCTTTAGCGGTTGTGTTCCCAGTCTGGCATAATCTTCTCACAAGCAAATACTGATCAGTATTCACTGAATATTCAAGTGGCAGGCTCTACAATTCCCAGACTTCTTTGTTTCAGGTTATGTGCTATGGTTTGATCCTCATTTTTTAACTGTCAAATATTCTTTTCTTATTGGTGGATGATTTACATAACAAATGACTCAGGCATTGTATGCTTGGAAAACAACAATATATATTTTTTTAACATTCTATGGTATTTAAGTACAGAAAGTATTATTACAGTTCTTAAAACTTTACGGTAACAAGCGGTACCTGTCTCTTCCATGAGCAGCGTGCCTTACCTGCACACTGTCATTCGTCTCTCACTGTGTTCCAGCTTTAACAGTTTTATTCAAGTGTTCATGAAAAGCCAATACTCTGTAAATTTGCATTCAACCTAGCAATATAAGTTCTGAAAGCTACCGCTGAGCGCCTACTTTTGTTTCCAGGAATTGTCTAAATTGAATTAGATAAGAAAAAGGAGCATTGACACTTACACCATTGTTTTTGCCCTAGAACACAACCATGCTGTTTTGTAACAAGTGGCAACATGACTGCATGAGATGTCCTTCTCTGTTCTTCGTGTTCTCAGCTTCAAGGAGAGTTTATTTTATTTTAACACTGCAGTTAATGATGGTATCTGTATTTAGTGATGGCAGGTTTACAGTTAGTCTATAAGAAAACAAAATCCCCCAGTGTCATAAAAGTTTCTTCTCTAGCCAATCTGTTTTATTACGTGTGTGTGTGTGGCGGGGGGGGGGGGGGAATGTTTCTTGAGACAAGGTCTCTCCATGTACCCTTCCATGTCCTGAAACTCAATTTCACAGAGATCCAATATTAAAGGCTTGTGTCACTATAACTGATCATTCTAGTCAAATCTTTATATATCAAATAATGTATAGAAATTGATCATGATGAAAATGCAATTTCAAAGAAAATATTCTTGTTCTTCTTGGCTATCCTTCGGAAGTGATGACTTTGATCAGACTCAGACTTAATGAAAGTAAATATTGGTTTGAGGGAAGCCATTGAAATTCTATCTCTGTATAACAAAAGCAAAACAAAGAAATAATTGAGGGAGGGTCCAGCACAGGGAGAAAAGAGATAAAGCAATAGATAGACAAACAGACAGACAGATAGGAAAGGAGGTTGGCACTTTGATTATTGAAAGACATGAAAGAAAAGGAAAAGAGTATTATGTCAATTGTGGCACCTAAAACTGTCCACAAACAATACTTGGTGAGTCAAAGTGGAGGATACTGAGTGTTTAATATTTGTAAAAAGTAAGATTACAAGGAATTAAAAAAATATAGGTAAAATCATGATCCCCAGATCTTCAAACTTCTTAGACACATGAAAAGTCAAGACTTTACAAAACCTTTGTCTTTACTACAACCTATTCACGAAATCTCTCACTTGCTTATACACGTCAACAAGCAGCACACACTCAGACTTGAGACTGAGAAGAGGGATTCAGTCATCCCTTAACCATTATATAGATCTATCTCGACAATATTTCTCATCTCATGGAACTGATTTTTAATTTTTATTTATTAGTTTTAACTTTGATTATGTATATTATTTAATAATAATACATGAATACAAAATGTTTCAATAAAATTCATCATTCATTCCATCAAATATTCTATTCCCTGTAACTTAACCTCAATTCATGCGTGTGCTCTCTCTCTCTCTCTCTCTCTCTCTCTCTCTCTCTCTCTCTCTCACACACACACACACACATACACACACACACATACACACACATACACACACACATACACACACACATACATACATACATACATACATACATACATACATACATATATACATACATACATACATACATACATACATACATACATATATACATACATATACACACCCCAAATGCACACACACACATACACTATGTTATTTTAATGCTGCCTGTATGCATATGATATGGGGACCTCTATCATTTCTGAGCACACATTCTTGAAGAAAGCTATCTCTCCCCTTCCAAACTCTCATCTCCCTCTCCAGTTTGCCAATAACACTTCAAATAAAACTAGGACTTCACAAGGCCCTCACCATATTTGTAGAGATTTTGGTCTAAGTTTTGTTTTTGTTTTTGTTTTTGAGACCCAGCAATTGTGATGTCATCTATGCAGTAACTCTGTCATGTCTGGAGAGTCCTGTTTGACTATAGATACCCACATCTGGCTTTTATAGTCTTTCTGTTCATCTTCTATAAAAACCTATAAGCACTGTGAGAAGGGACTGTGAAGTGGATACCGCATTTTTGAGCTACAAATCATAGTCTCTTATTCTCCTCACAATGATTGGTGGTGGATCTCTGTATTAATTTCTTTCTACTGCAAAAAGAAGGTTTTTGTATTAGAGCTGAAAGTTATTTTAATATAAAAGTCTTTGCAGAGTGATTTATTCTAGTATGTGTCAAAGTGTGTCACATTATATATTTCTTGAGATATTTCCAGGAAAACAAAAAGAGATTCTGTTGTTACACATGTTTTATCTCATCTAAGTACTAGATGATTTTGTTGAGATGCAAAATGGATTATTATTAAAGATAACAGAGTATAAAGTACCTCAACCTGTGTGAGTATTTAGCACTGTTGTTCTCTAATGGATTTAAACAAAGTCATGTTTTTCTTCATTATCTAACTATTATTAATGATTACTCATGGAATGGTCCCTCAAATATTTTTTCTTTTGTCCCTGTATATAAGGTATATTAAGAATAAACTGCAGATTAGAAGCAGCAGCAAGCTTGAAGGACATATATCTTCTAGTCTTCAGACCTCTACTGGCCTACTCATCCAGAATCACCCATTTGAGACTCTTCTGGCCAAGAAAAATGCTTCAATTCTGATACCACACAAACTCAGCAAAATTGCCTGGGAAAACCTGGTCCTGAATTGTCCTAGCTAATTAATGTCTAATATCTAATAAATATCTAATATCTGATTTACAAAGAATTTCTATGACAAGACCATTGTGTATTCCACTGTTCTCAATGGAAATTTAGGGTAAGAGTCGTTGTATTCTCATTTATCTACAATAAAAATTTTACATTAAAGGAAACAAAACACACGGAGAAATGTTCTTCTAGGATTTATGATGAAATGAGGAACCACAACCTTATTTAAGAGTATGTGTCAAACTGGGTTATCCATGTTTGTGGTGCTTGTGACTTAAGATGATGTCTGTGAGATAAAAGGAATCATGACACTAATAATACAAAGACATTATACTAATCCTGGAGTTTGAATTTAAACCTCTTGAAAGACATGTGTTTGGATTTGCTCTAATAAATCAGGGCTTGATGCCTAACCTCAATGGTTCAATCAAAGAAGCTTGAACGCTGCTTTGTAAAATTAAACAAATTCTTCCTTCGGGTTCTTTGCCTCAAATCATGTCTTTTTCCTAGTTTACTCAGCAAACTGTGTAACACAGAGTCAGAGAGCAGACCTGGGAAACCATCTCCTACTTAAATCATTGATCAAATCTCCACACACTTTTGACAACATTCAGCTACTAAACACAACATAGGTATATTCATGTCAGAAACATTTACTGTGGAAACATGTCGACTAAAGTCTACATCAATGGCACTGTAGCGAATGCAGGATGAACAACTCAGAACACATCAGAATTGCTCATTTAGAGGAATCGTTGTACCTAGCATGACAACGGAGCATCTGA
The DNA here is from genome assembly GCA_030674055.1 of Rhabdomys pumilio. Lineage (NCBI taxonomy): Eukaryota > Metazoa > Chordata > Mammalia > Rodentia > Muridae > Rhabdomys > Rhabdomys pumilio. The sequence goes on from JANHMN010000022.1 coordinate 34,851,771, forward strand.
TCTATCAGATGAAGATAAAGACAATGCTAACATGAAGACGAACTCAGAGTAAATGTGATAGAGAACTGTGTGACACTTTAGTTGTGAAATTGTGGGATTTGATACCAGAAGGATAAAAAGGGGGCAATTGCTATTTGAATGGAGATGGGGAAATGCAGAGGTCATCAGCCTGCAAAGGAGGAAGTAGAATGAAGGAATATGATGAAATCACATCGCACATGTGTATGAAAACATCAAAATTAAATCCACCCATTTATACAGGCAATATATATCACAAGCCCCACCGCTTTTGACATAGTTGCTAAACAATTTAATCTTCTTAATTCCCAGCTCTTTTATGCCTCTTCTGCATCATTTCTCACCTCTTTTCTCTGTCTACATCTCCAGTGAGTCTGGCCACAGGATAAGGCATACTTCCGATTTTTATCCAAGTATCCACATCAGCAATTACCTGTATCCATACAGACATTTATCTTCATTCTCACCCATTATTCTTCTTATTCCTTTGCAGCTGTCTTCAGCTATTTCTTCCTAGAGAACTTGGTTTCCAGTCCCCGTTATGCTCTCTCCAATGCGGAGACGTTGATACCATGTACCTCATTATTATCAATGTAATATTTTCATTCTTACCATTTTCTAATTGTTAATTTTGTCAAGAAAAGCTTATGGTCAGTTCAACGTAGACTGTCTTTCTCAACTCAGTTCTAAATTTCTAAACTGATTTAGAAATAAGGCAAAAGAGTAAGTTAATGGGGATCAAAATACATCTATGTTTGATGATAGTTCATTTTAAGGTTATAGGAAATATGTATGAATATCTGAGCTCCGTGAAGGACACTATACAAGCTAGAAAGTCATGTCAATTCTCCATTCTCCATAAAAGCGATGAATATAGGGAGCTTGTATGTGGCAGAAATGTCCCTGCCCAATCTATTTGCAGCAGGAAGCCTATGATTGGACGGAAAAAAGGGAGGTGGAGCTAAAGTGTGGCAGAGAGATGGAGAAGCAGAGAAACGCAAGGGAGAGAGCAGAAAGGCAATATTGCAGCGAAGTAGACCCGCATGATTTAAGTAAATAGAAAAATATGAAATTGAAAGGTTAGGAATATTGGGATAACTTTCTAATCTGTATGTGCATCTTGTGCATTGAGATTTTATTGATATATATAAATCCATTGGTTAACTGTAAGCATCAAGAGTTTTCATTTACTCTTTTATGGGTTACTGGGAGGTGGGTCTGCAAAAACTGAGTGGTTAAGGCTGTGAAGGAACTCGTGGCTCCAGGCATGAGCAAACCAAAACTGAAAGCACAGCGACCGCTCTCTACAAGGGCAAGCTAGAGAGAACAGCCCAGAGGAAACAGCTTGGGAGTTCTGGCCCTGCTGGAGAGCTTGCTGAAATGAGGCTACTACGGGCAGTAGTTGGCATTAGTTCAGGAACATGCTGACTAAGTCAGTAGCCAACCAGACGTCTCCTTTCTAATACCTCATGCTATAACTATAGGAAATCATTCCTGCATACAGTGGCAAAGAAAAGTATTCACATATACATGTACATTAGTTTTCCCTTTCATAATTATAAATCATTAAATCAATGTTTTTCTTTTTCCTTAGGAGAAATCAGTGGAGGAAAGAGAGTGGGATAGTCTTTCTCAATATGGGAGGCTACATCACGAATGCCAGTAGATAGTCCATGCTAAAGTGAGCATAGTGTGGTGGCATACGCCTTTAATCCCAGCACTTGGGAGGCAGAGGCAGGTGGATTTCTGAGTTCGAGGCCAGCCTGGTCTTCAGAGTTAGTTCCAGGACAGCCAGGGCTACACAGAGAAACCCTGCCTTGAAAAACAAAAAACAAACAAACAAACAAAACAAAACCAAAGTTTCCACTGTTTACCTGGTCTCAAAACTATTTTCTATACTATCCTTAATTCCTAAATCCATCTCAGTAGCAATTCCAAATATTGAGATTTTTTACTCCCTTTACCTTCTAACCGAGACTGGCTAACTGGTTTACGGATTAAATCTGACTAAGTCTCAGTTTTCAGCAATAAAATTTCCCTACCCACTAGTTTGGGTATAATTCATGGCCACTGTTGCACCATGGTGGTGGAGCTGAGCACTTGCAGCAGAGACTACTAGCCTGCCAAGTCCCACGTTTACAAAAATAGCTTCTTGACCCTTGTTTCAGCAAATCAAAAATGGGATGCATTATCGAAGCAAAACACAAAGAACTACATATTCCAGATGTGAAAACTTAAAGGGCTGTTAAGGAGGTTTTGGCATTGTGAGGAAAACAGAGGCCTTGCTGGATCACTACGTCTACGCATTGCCCTTTTATTTGGTTGATAAATATATAGAGACAGCCGCAAAGAAAACCGTATTTAGCAGGAGGTAGTGGTTTGGTTCTGGCTTGGAGAGTGCTTTGTGTCTACCCTTATTGACCTCTCCCACCTGGAAACAAGCTTGAATATCAGCTCAGCTTCTCCACTTCCTGTGCTTTATTCACTCCAGAGAGCAGATTTCAATCAGACAGTTGTTTTTACCTGAGGCTGGAGAAAAAGACACTCAAACTAATGGCATCCTGCCTGTAGATTCCCCAAGCTCCCTCTAGATACATTTTTTAGTCTTCCTTGTTAGGTAGGCATCAGTAACCATGTATTTGAAAGATTCAGACAAATAGAAAAACTGACTTTTTTATAGCTTTGTTCATAATATATTTCTACCCAGCTGTGTTCTCAGCAGCATTGCTGCCAATTTTTCTAAATCTACCTTTTTTCATATAAAGTAAAAAATGGCAAAAAAAAGAAAAATGTATTCTACTGCATCCATTCATCTAATTATCTTATTCTGTAGCAGGTAGAGTTGGTGCCTGTAGTTTCTGTTGGAAGGAGCCTCATTTCTTTAACACACAAAGCAGGAGATGCAATACTGACTTTGTAAAGTATTCCAGTGCCTGGAAAGAATATGAGCTGGTTCTGAAAGCATATTGTTGATAACAATAACACTAACAAACTTTCATTGGCTGCTTACATGTGACAGAAAGTGTTCTAAGAATTTGTTACTGACTCCATAAAATAAACTTTGAAACTAGAATCTATTATTGTCCCCACTAATAAAATTATGCAATGTAGGCATCGTATAGACAATGGTTACTAAATAACTAAGACCAGGTTTTAGTCACCTTAGCTTGTTATAAGAGAATGAGAGTATATTCCGTCCAGAAAAAAGTCTTGCGTATATGAGACTTTAGGCTTCATAGACCATAGATCTCTAGGACTGAAAAAAATAACAAAAGCCGAAAATAAAATATAGAACATCACTTTTTACTTTTTTTATTTAGGATGAAATTCTGGGTTATGGAAAATTAAGAACAAACTTTTACCTTAGTGCTATACAAATATATAATCGACAGGCTATTGTTAGTTTGTGGGAAGTATTTTACTTTTGAGTGGCAAGAACAACAAAAAAATGCAAGATTTTTGACATTTTAGAAATATTTGGCCAAGTAACTCATTTTCTATTAAATTTAATAAAAACTGGAGTTCATGTTTTATATTTCATCCTTTCGGTTTTAACATCATCGCTAATTAATTTTTAGTGTGCTTTATCCAAATCAGTGTCTATAATAGTTTGAAAATTAAAGGAAGAAAAAAATGACCCCTTGTTTCATATAGGTTTAGAAACTATATTCTACAAGCATAAGACAAGAGAAATGTTTCCTTGAGCCTGTGGCTCCTAAAAGGCATGACTCAAAGAGGGTTACCGTGAAATTCTTCTTATCACTGGTCCTATGTCGGAGCTCCAAGTATTGCAATTCAAGGATAGCGCTGACTATGAACATACATTACAGGTAGATGATACAATTCTTAGGTTGTAAGAAAAGTAGTTTCTGTCTGCCCAGAACCTAGCACAGTAGCTGGCACGCAGAAGGAAACAAATTAATATTTGAGCCACAATTAATCAAATATGGTGACATTGATGATGACGATGACAGCAATGATGGTAATGGTAGATAGTATCAGCGATATTTATAATCATGATTATGATGGTGATGCTTGTTTTAATGTTGATAATGGTGGTGATAGGTCATTGTTGATGGGGTAATTTTATTGCTGGTGATTTCTTTCCCTTATTTTAAATGGTTTTATGCTAAACACCTAATATCTTTAATGTTTACCGGGAATCAATACTATATTTTATATTGTAAGATGAAAGCATTATTTAATTTTTTTTTAAATTTTAAGTGTCTGAGTGTTTTTGCCTGTGTGTACATGTGTGCACCACATGTGTGCAGTGTGGGGAGAGGTCGGAAGAGGGCATCAGGTCCTCTGGAACTGGAGTTACAGATGGTTATTAGATGTCTCACAGGTGTTGGGATATGTGTTGAGCTTAGGAAGCCCTATGTGTATATAGAAAGATCAAATAAAATCCAGAGTGGATGTATATTGTTGACATAGGCAAGGTCGTGTTAACATCAATGCTTCAAACCCATGGAAAACTGGCAAAGCCTTCCTCTCAGGATCAGAGAGATAGAAAAGGCTTACTACAGTCTGAATGTGGATGTTTGCATTCTGTACAAAAATCAGAAACTGAATCGTCCCAGATGTTTAAAACAGGAGAATACTAGCCCACAGAGACCTACCAAGATGAGCTAACTTCTTTCCCTGAGTTTCCAAGTTGTTGCTACTTAGTCAATACAACTCCCTTAGAATGACTACAGACTACCCGAACCCAGACTTTCTCTAAATGTGTCAGTGTGTCTGTGTTATCTTTCTTTACCTTTTCCAGCCTCTAGTGCAAAGCCATGCATAACACAGCAAAGATTTAGCCTGGGTCTTCTTCCAATGCAATGGCAGGAGCAGCAGCATCGAAAGCAGCAGCAGCAGTAAGTGTTCTTGACTGAGTCACCTCTCTGGCCCTTCAGTAGAATCGTGTAAAACTTCAGAGAGAGAAACTGTTCTTCAATCTCTAGTTTTTAATGATTACCAGAGGCATAGAGAGAATCATGGTGATCTATGTGGGGGAAATTACACGAATTAAACATTAGAAATGCAAAACAACTTCAGAAATACACACGAAGAGTCAGTACCAAAAAAAATTAGTAAAGGTAAGTGAGTGGCTAAGTTAAAAAGAGTTTGTTTTACTTACAATATAAGCCACAGAGACAATGAAATTTAAACACTATGATATTGAAATCAGGCTCCTTTTATTGATTTGACTTTTCCTGAGTTTAAGCAATTAAGTCAGACTGTGCTTCATTTCCCTTCATCCCATCTTGTCTATCACTCTGTTTTACTTATCTGTAAAAAATAAATGCAACACTAACCAATATGCTTATTCATTCTACTTTATTATATTTAACTACTGGATATCTGACACCTGCAAATGTATCCGACATCTGATTACTGGGTCAATTGTGTTGTATAACAGGCTACTAATTCTTATTGGCTAGTGATCAGGAAGTTAAAAATATTATATCATCGTCATTATCATCACCAAAGGGAGGGGCAATTCCTCTACTGGTTTAATAGGGGCTTACGGTAGTGGCTGCACTTGGTTGTGGAAGTAGCTGACATGGGAGGTGGAAGATGAGTTCATTCATGCCTGGCAAACGGGCCCAGATGTTAACTAGGATAACTCATTTCTCCTGTATGTGGCCTGTCACCATCAGTTAGGTTAGACTGTCTTCCTTATGGGGCACTCTTCATGCTATATACCAAGAGGGCAAGGAAATAACGTACAGGATGTTTCAAGTCCTGTTTTCCAAAATTCACATTATTGAATTTCCAAAGATGCTGCTTCTATTGATCAAAACAAGTAATATCACTAACTCAGAATGAAGGGGTGATAGATAACACTGGTAGCACTTTAACGTAAAGAGTCCAAATTATTGTGATGATGCCTTCTAATCAAGGACATTTGGATCTATAAGGACCCACTATATTATTAATGAATAGACGACATGATTAAAAGTTTAGGGGGCAGAAAAGAAGCATTTTTTTTTTAGTTTATAAGCAGGGTTTTTGACATGTGAACACTAGACTGTGAGATGCTGTGAGCAACATGGAGTTTTAGAAAAATTAATCTGCCTACAGCTACAAAAGAAAATAAGGCAGGAACGAAGTGTAGGACAGTCATAGGAAACCTGCCTTGATAAACCAAAAGTAATGAAGTGGGAAATGGAGATCTCCATCATAAATCCTACTCTTACTTCCTGTTTACTCATTTGGAGTTTATAGCGATGTGGACTGGTGGTATATCGCTGTGTGATTGCTTGCCTCAGGTCAGACGCATGGATCCTACTAGTGTGGGAAGGGAGAATAAATAAAATGTACTTAGAAAACACTTGGATAATATACCTGAATGGCTCTAGACAGTTGTCCGCCTATTTATAAGATTTCTTCAATTTATTGGCAATTCGAGGCAGTTCAAGTAATTCAACAGAAAATGTGAAATATGTATTATTTTAAACCACCAAACACATCACACTTAAGAGGTTGCACTTTGTGTAATAAAACAAATTTAAAGCCCCGTGGCTATTTACTTCAAACTGGCTGATACGAAATAAATAGAAATATTAACACATGCAGCACCTAACTTTTTCTTAGAGAGGCCTGATCTTATTGTCTTATCATTTTGTTAAAAACAAAAATATCTCATATATCTCAGGATGTTTTCACTGGGTGGCTTGTCAGGTTTATTTTTTTCTCCTAGTCAAAGATAAACTTGAATATACCTATGTCCTCTAGCGTTTACTATCTAAAGAAACCAACAGAGGGATTGTCCAAGTTTCACAATATCCAAGTTAGAGATCTAGAAAGTGCTGGTACTTATGCTCCACAAGAAGAATGAAGAATCAGTGAAAACATATGTTAGAATTTAAGGGAATAAATTAAGTTAATTAAGACACCTCTCATTGTGAATTTCAAATAATTAAAAAAAATCAATTGTAGTAAATTGAGAAACAGCATAGAAATGAAATAGTTGTTTAACTTTTCTTCCAGAGGAAGGCATTTAAATTTATTGGCACTCATGTATAAGAGCCTGTCTTTTACATAGTACACACAATACATTAGTCTTCTGCTCTTTTGAGCAATGTAAATAAAATATCCAATAAAAAAATAATCTCGAATTTCTATAATGTCAATAGAAATTCAGGATCAATTTCATCATCTTTCCAAGTTTTCACCTACCACCTACCATCTATCCTACTTTGTCTGGGTAAGTGCTGGAGTTCTTTCTCTTTTTCCTAAAACATAAGTCATAAACATGGAACATAAGTGTAATCCCTCATAGTTCTGCAACAAAGATCAAGAAAAATCCCAGAGAAGAGTTATTAACTGGGTGTTTAATATCAAGTGTTCAGGTCTGAAATTATACAAATTATATACTATATATATATATATATATATATATATATATATATATATAAAATATTATACACACATGTTATAACAATTAAAGAAATAGGTAATTAATTTAAGAGAGTGTAAGGGGTGGGGTGCATGGAAAGTGTTGAAGGGAAGAAAGGAAGGAATCAATGATGTAACTATATTATAATCTCAAAAATATATTTAGTACTGGTTTACCTATAACAAAATATCCCAGGTTAAGTACATGATATTTCTAGCAATGATGTTCAATGTACTTTATGATAAATATTTGGTTATTTAGGATAACCAAGTTTTGATAAGTGATCTGGACTTGATTTCCAAGAGTTCAAGTAGGAAATGATTTCTCATTGATCAATACACTTTTATTCATCTCTGTGTGTAGTAAGAGTACAGAAAGTCCATTGTTGCAGTTTGAATATGAGGTGTCCTTTAGAGGCATACATGTTTGAAAACTTGGCACTTAGGTATTGCTGCTGTTTAGAAAGTTGTGGATTAGAAGTTAGAACTCCCTTGGAGTAAGGGGATAGCTGGAGATGGGCCTTGAATTTTTTCCAGCTTGCCCTCATTTACTTTCAACTTTCTGCTGTTTTGACTACAGATATAAAGTTACCAACTGCCTACCTCTTCTGCCACCCTTCTTTCTCTGCCATAATAGATTGTACATTCTTAAGCTGTAAGGAAAAAATGAATCTTCCTTCCTGTAAAGTATTTGTTTTGTTTTGCTTTGTTTTGTATTTGTCTGTTTGTTTGGGTTTTGTCCCATATTTGAACCGAGCAAAGGGACAAGTAACCAATGCAGTCATTTTGAGAGGGCTATCCAAATCAGACTGCAGGATACCCAGACCTTAAGATCACTCTGCAGCAGGAGACATTCTGATAAAGAGCAAGGACATAAAGTTGCTGTCTCTGTAAGAATCAGTCCAAGTGCTCATGTCAATCACTGCATAGAGAAATGACTCCCAGGAAAGCTGCTGTAAAGTCTTCAGTATTAGTCTAAAGCCTGTCTAACATGTAAATCATGTTAACAGTCTCTTCTGCGTTATAGATTTTCATTACTTGAGTATGCTATTGTCTTCTACTCTGCAATAAACTCAGTCCCCTGTACCAGACTGTGTGTCTTGTCTCAATTCTTTTGACAGATCACAAGAACTATAGAGCTAAGCAGAGGGCACAGCAAGATCCCTGTGTCATCAGAAAACACTCGTAATTTTTTTAAAACTAAGTTCTAAATTATTCCAGGATGATTGGCCATGAAGTATATCGAACAAGCAATTGGTTTCCATGTTGGATCTGAGCTCAATCATTTCCAAACCCTAGTAATTTGAAGGTATTTAATTTTCTTTCTTCTAATCAGAAGGGAGTTTAGAATTAATAGAGTTTTTAGATGAAATTACTTTAATTTCCTTTGAGAATCCTAGCTCTAAGGTATCTCAAGGCCTTAGAAAAATTTTTTGAAACAGGTGGGCAGGAGCATAAGTCACAGACATCTTTGGGAATCAGGTCTATTATCTGACAAGGCTAAATTGAAATAACTAGCTTTGCACTTAGCAACTCTGCCTGACTTGTAAAACTATCTTGACTGTCTCCTGCTGACTGATTTTTTTTCTTTTACTAATTTCAACAATTAGACATGTGAACTACGTGACATATTCAATTGCTTCTTTACAGTACATAAGCACTGTAATACTATAGAGGAAAGTTATATTTGTGGATTAATTCATCAATGGAATGTTAATACCTATGTCAGGTGCTTGCTTGTGCTGGCCATGTTGGCTAACCATGTTACATTATCAGAGATTGAAATATGGATTACTTGTTTTAGTGAGCCAAATGACTATTATTGGATTGAAGTATACCACTATCATACCATAGTGGTAAGATGGGCAAAGTGAATAGTTTACTTCGCTGTTAGACTGGGTGATTTGCCCAATTACTTGTCCATAAAAGTAACCATGGGAGTTTTATGCCATTGTGGCTTGTTTCTATGCTAGACTTTGTGCTTGCTTTGTGATAATTCCTTGTCTTATTCTTCCAAGTCTTCACTTAGCTATATCTCAGTTCCACAATCTCAAGCTATAGGGCTGCACAACACACCTCATGAACTGTAAATAGTCAACTAGAAATAAACTGCCTTCCTATGGACTTTACAATGGGTTTTACCCACATCTCATTTTCTTTTTACTGTAATTTTCATTTTTACAAATATGGGACTTATTTACAGACTGTCCTCTGTTTAAAACTAAATTATTTGACATTAAACAAGCACTTTAGACATGCATAAAGTATAAGGAATATTTTGATACTCACATCAGTTCTGTTGTAGATAAAACATAGATTGTTATCAAGAAAGAGTTACATAAATTAAGCAAACTTACTATGAGAAACACTTTATGTGGGGACCATATGTCGTATGCAGTATAATGATTTCAATATACTATTTCTTAGTACAAGTATGTTTTCCACAGTTCAGGCAAATCCTCTGTAGTTACAATCGGATTCCTTCCCCAAAGATCACTGACATATAACTGGGATGCTTTGAAAAGAAAAAGGGGAGAAAGGCTGGTGCGCATCTTTTTCTTAGGTTTTGTAACACTTAGGAGCTGACTTTCTAAATCAAAGTCAACAATTTAAATCATATAGACCTTTCATGAAGCCAATACTGTCTTGACTATTCAAGGTTCTTGAAGAGTGTCCAAAACCTGACTACACCCATGGTATTTCCTGCTTTCTTTGGTTGAGAGTTTCAATAAACAACTACCTTTCTTTTCACATTAGTATTATTCATAAGGCAAGTTGTCAGTAGAAGGAGACAGCCAAAAACCTTCAGGAAATAAAAGACCATTGCAGTTGCTACATCAATAGTCAATGTTTTCTTTTTTACTGCTCCGCTCAAGCTTGGAACATGAGTTTTTAATCCAGGTCATTTTTATCATGGACATTTATAAGATAGGATCATTAACTTCTATGTTTTTACTAGTTTTTTTTAAAAGTTAATACATCATACCAAGGTTTATGAATGCTGTTAAATAAAGTAAAAACTGGATCTTTCACCAATTATTCATTTTCCTTCTCCCTGCTATTTTTTTCCATTAATGATGAGCCAGTGAGTATTATTTCAACTAGTTGAGCCATGGAGTGGGTTCTATTATCACACAGAAAAATCTCTCACTTTCTTTGGGTCATTGCTGTATTTCATTACAATGTTTCTTCAAATCCCTGTGCATACATGTGTTAACACAAGGGTGTTCAGTGTAGGACAGAATGATCTGTTGATTCTGGAAGTGGTAAGAGAGCCATATTTGCCAGGGTGAGATCATTGGAATAGCTTTTCTGATGTCTACCACATGTTGGCTGACGATTTGAATTCTAGCTCAGCCATTATGTGGCAGTCTCTTAGATCCCACATACACTCAGTATGACTTGAAAAGCAGAGGAACTGCCAAGCATCAGATAATAATCTTCTATGAAGAAAAAAAAAATGTTACTTTATCTAAAAGAAAAAAAATTTATCCTAAAAGTATCTGAGATCCTTGGTTATTAAGTTAGTCATATGTGAAAGCCACTTAGAACCTTAGTATCTTTTCCAGATTTATTGATCACTAAAATGAAGCGCAAAACATTAAATAAATCCCAAGATACAAATGATTCCATCATCTTTATCTAGTGAGAAAACGTAATGAGACTCATAAAGCATTAAGAAATATAATGCACAGGTTGTGTTCTACATCTAATTTTGTTCTATCTTGTCTTGTTACTTAAAGAACACAGCCATCTTTAATATAAAGTGCCATTCCTGATAATTATTAATTTTACAGCATTTACCATAAATTATACAAACTGTAATCATTGCATAATGGTATGGGATAGTCTGTTGTTGCCAATTGCTGTGTCATTTTTTGATATGCTTTAGACATGGTCATGACTGAATGGTTTAGTTATGCATGTATTGTAGTAATTCTGACTTGGGATCTTTGTTGTTTTATAAGATAATGATAATACTATTCAAATGTATACTGGTCGTGGCTGATTCTATTTAATTTTAAATTTCAATGAAGCTTACTGACCTCCTCTTAATCCTACCGAGTTTCTTCTTTCCTTATATTCACAGAGCAATTCATTGAGCTTGGTAAGTTTCTGCTATAATCTTTGATAAGTAGTTTATGCTTCTGGTTTTATTCATTTGTTTGGTCATTACCTGATTAAGTTGTTATATTTGGATGAATTAATTGGGATAAAGGACAATATTTGAGGTGATACGATCCTAAAACAAAAGGACAGTTATCATTCATCATTGTAAAATGGAGAAAATGATTCTTCTCAATTGAAATAATTATTTTAGATCTTTTGGGTAAATAATGAATGGAATGATCAATTTAATTAATGCTAATGTCTTCTTTGGCCAGTATGTTTGCAGGGTTACTGCCTCTCATTTGAAATAGCAGTAGAGAAATTCTGAGCATGATGAAGCAAAGCACAATCTATACCTGATGTACTACTTACAAAACACTGTGAGGGTCTTCAAAGATTAACTTATTTTAGACTGGAAATCATCAACTACAAAAAACATTGTCTGTTCCATTCAATTATTACTTCATTTAAATATTAATATTATTCAGTAAAACTTTAAATTATACCGCATTTTGTTATTCATTCACCAGCTGATAAATATCTAGGCTTTGTCCATTTCCTTACTATTATGAATAACACAGCAACAAGTATGGGTGAGGAAATATGTCTAGACTATGATATGGATGTATCTGTACAGTAATCCTTAGGGGCATATGTCCAAAAGATGTACAGGATAATCAATGGGAAGACTAATTTTCAGCTTTTTCAGGAATAATCACTTCCTTCAATGAAGAAGGATATCAAACCCAAGTTGATTAAAGCTCATTAAACAAACCAACAAAAATTCAAACAAATACAATAAATACACTGATAA
>JANHMN010000022.1:34864114-34891828 GCA_030674055.1 Rhabdomys pumilio
TGTTTGCTTCCAAACAAAAGATCAATTTACTACAAACAAAAACAAAATGCATATGGGCTATGGAAATATGGCCATCATTAAAGCGCACAGACAATGGATGGGAGTTGATTCCTAGAACTCACATAAAATCTGGGTATGGTGCACGCTTGTAAGTTTAGGGATGGGAAGTAGGGGAGAAGAATCTATGGTATTTTGTGAGACATTTCTGTGTGATTTATTCAATTTAATTCCAGATTAATTATAACCCCCTTTCAAACTAAAGATAAAATATATCTGAGGACAAAATTTGTCTTCTGACCCATGATCTATACCCATGAAATTCATATTCACGGATCCATATACACATTTTAATATGAACACAAAATAAGATAAATGAATAATAAGTAAACCAAGAGTCAAACATCATATAATATTTGTATTTGAATTTGTTTTATGAATTCTGATATATTATTATCTTTTGTTACTTGATGATGAATGTAACTATACCAATACTCTAACTTTTAGCTTTATCTTTTAAACATAAATTTCAACTTGCTTCAGTTGTTGTTTAATAATAAGAGTTTAAAATTTGAAATTATAATATAAATAAATAATTTTTCTTCCTCATTTTTATTCCTCCAACCCCTTGATTTCCATGCTTTATATCAACTTCACAGCCTATTTTCTTTTTCTAAATACATAAGTACAGTCTGTTCCATTCATGTAATGTATATGATTTCAGAGTTGATCACTTGACATTCAATAACAAATTGAAAAGTGCAGTTCTCACCTTTCATCAAAGAAACCTAGTTTAAAAACAATCAAAGACCATTACAGAAAACAACAAAAAAAATCAAAATGCAGAAGAAGGAACAACAAAGATCATAAGAGCCAGAGGAACAGAAAGTTTGCTGTGAGATTGTCTCCTGGACATATCAGAGAGGCTACATCCATGAAGTCTCATCAAAATACTTTTATATTTATTTGGATGATAGAATGTTCACTTTCTATGTGGACAGGAGTTCACACAAACAGAAAACATGAAATGCAATTATAAAACTGGTATCTCTCAGATATCATGCTTAACGAATTCCTGTGGTGAGCAGGGACAAGGAAATTCATTTTCCGACTGAATTGCAGACCTTGCTGCATATTCCATGAGAAAAAAATCTAGATTATGCAGTTGCCAGTGAGGCAAGAAGCTTAGATTACTTACTAAGTTTAACATCCAATGATTTAATTAGATTTGGAGCTGGAGAGGTAATGCAGAATCTCAGAGTAGACACTCCAGTTTACCATCTCTAACACGTAAACAAGTTCATCACTGATATAGGACATAGGACACTTGAATAAAAGTATATATATAGTTATATATAGTTATATAGGACACTTGAATAATAGTAGTTATAGCCTTTCTACCCCTTCTTTAAGTTATTTAATATGAACATAATAACATTTAAAAGTATGGACAAGAAAGATGAAGAATATTAATTTTTTATTAATTATGTTTTTTTTCGTGAAACTGTGGTCTATATTACAATTTTACCTAGCTTACAATGTGGTCTGTCCACTCATATCAGCTGGTCAGCGTATCTACATATGGTGTTAAAACTCTGAAGATTTAAAAGCTGTTAAATGATTTTTTATCTCCTGGAACCCCAACGGAGTTAAAAGAGCTTGTTTGAGTCTGTCTTGATTTCTGACTAAATTTTAGTCCTAATGTAGCCTAGAGTGTTCATTGAATCTCCAAGAAAGGATGAGAGCATTTGACTAGATGACTTCTGTGTTTCAAGCATTTTGGTAAATGAAATAAAATTCCAGACAACAAACTTTTCAGACAAGAAAGAAAAGACATCTTTTACCTACATGGACAATAGAGTACGTGACAAGGACAAGATGTGAGCTTGTTACTGACATGCAGATGCACTAACTGGGAAACCAATCATCTTAACTTGGATCTTATGCACTAAAATGCATAAGCTTTATTCTTTCTTTTTGTTGTTGTTTTTTCGAGACAGGGTTTCTCTGTGTAGCCCTGGCTGTCCTGGAACTCACTCTGTAGACCAGACTGGCCTCGAACTCAGAAATCTGCTTGCCTCTGACTCCCAAGGGCTGGGATTAAAGGCATGAGCCACCACTGCCTGACCATAAGCTTTATTCTTAAGACACACTATCAAACTTAGGTAAAAGTTATTAATATCAACACCTGCACACTAATCCTCATACTACTTATGATTTTATTTGTTAATAAAACATTTAAGAAAAAAAGAAAATGGGCAAAGTAACAAGAAGTAGTGCTGAACTTCATTGGCACAGTTTCAACATTAAATTCCCCTTGCTTTACTTGTTTCTATTACCTGTGTACACTCGTGTGACAGCACAGTGATAGTGCTGTGTTTTCTTTCCTGACTCATTTACCTGTCTCCCATTAAAAATGTGAGATCTTTTTAGAAATTGGCCCTGAACTTCACATATCTATGTGGGCAATGAGTATTACATCCTATGCATCCAATAAAAGACTGCTAATTCCATAAAATAACTCTCTTGAAGTTATGTGAATATAGTCCTCTAAAATTCATTCAGGAATGGAAGTTTATCACACAATATGATAAACAAGATTGGCTTGTGTAAATAAAATATTCTTGTCTCGTTTTTCCAAATGACAAGGTAAAGATGAAAAACATTTTTAAAAACTAAATGCCCACATTTAACTCTGAGGAAAAAGAAGAAATTTAAATGTATACTCATCCCTCACGTCAAAAGATTCTATTTGCTACAGATGGAGTCTATTACAGAAAACCATAACCTATCAAAATACAGAGTTCTGAAGCCCAATCCCAACTGATGAATCTACAGTACAACTCTGGTACCTAAGACTCAGGTATCATTCCAAGAAAGAAGATGGAAAGTCTGGAAGTACAAAAGAAATAGAGAGTTTTGATATGTCCTAAAATAACAGAGTCTACATTTATAAATTTTCATCAACATGGCTGCTTAAACATGTATAGAACAAAAAAGAGACAAATAAATGTGGTAACATAGATTGAGTGACCTAGTAGGCCTGAAATCTAAACAAAGAACTAGAGAATGCTGGCAGTGGAAGAAACAGTCCTTCCCAGGGACAGCATATCAATTATTAAGCCATGAATTTGAAAAAAAAAAAAAAGCAAGGCAAAAAATACACGGGAGTGTTTGGAGAGATGAAACTAAAGGGGTAAATGATATAATTATATTATAATCTCAAAAAATAAATTAACATCATAAATATATGTATACAAAAAGAAAAGAAAATTGAAACACTGTCATCTTCTTAATTCCTTGTTACTATAGTGAAATGACAGATGCCGAAATTTAAACTAAATCACAATTTTGAACACGATGTATGGAAATACAGACTGTTCATTCTATGTATGTCTTGGGTGCTTATATTTGTGAAATAGTTTAGCTTTATTCTTCATGTAATTCAACGGGGAAATGCAACTTCTGTTATGGAAGACAATCACACTTAATGTGACCTGTTTTCAAATATATTAATGAGATTGTTTTAAAAAATGTATATACCCTAGGAAGTTGAGCAAAGCTTGGCAGATAAACTGCCAAAGACTTTCAATTCTAGAACCCATGATGAAAGAAAGAATAAAAAAGACACCAGGCATAAAACACTCTTAACCTCAGAGTTGGGAGTCATAGAAAGATAGATCAGCATAACCTAATAGTGGCTAAGATGGCTAAGGAAAAACATTCTTAGCAAACAGTAAAAGACATGTAAGGTTGACAAATGATCTTCACACATACAGAGAAACATGCAACAATAGGAATGTACACACACATACACACACACATACACACACCACATATAAAGATATAATCTGCTGGTTTTAGTTAGTATTGTTTATGACCGTATTTGTTTAGGGCTGACCACTTGAGATTGAATAACCTGTTCATATTTTAGAAATGTCCTGAGAACAACTTCTCTATCACATAAGATACTCTCTCACAGCAGACAGTCTGGTCCTCTGATCATGTTATTTTTATGATTTCTCTTGTACAATGTTCCTTGAGGAATATAAGTTGTACTATAAGTGTTTTAATTAGGATTGGGAAACCTGTGGTCAATGTTCTGTACATTTTGACCTCTTCGTTTGTTTCTTTTTAAACAGTCTCGGTTTGTAGCTCAGGCTTGCATTGATTCAACCTCTGACTCTCCCTCAGCATCCCACAACAAGCCCTGTCAAGTATAAAGCTTTCAAAGAACCCTGCATGCCAAAAAATACGCACAAACAAAAATTACCTTTTTCTTTCACTTATAAAATTATTAAAGGTAAGACCATGTGTCTAGTTTCAAATATGAATCTACCAAGGCTAAATATATGTTTTCATTATAATATCTAGGCCATTATTACTCTATATTAATATGAAAGCAATAACAATGATGAACATTGCTTCTTTATCAAATTATGAATTAGATTATGAGAGTATTGTGTTTGTAAAACACAATTAAAGGAATTTTCACATACACATTTTCAAAATACTTTTTTATTTTTTAATTTATTTTCATTATTTTTTTTGTTTTCAAGTTTATTGAAAATATGGCACAGCAGATTAAACATTCTCACATGGTGTTTTGAAATTCATCCCAATCATAGACTGAGTGGCCTTAAGGTTAGAGAGACTGCCAAAATCCAGAAGCATTTTCTTGGTGTCAGGATCTACCTCGATAATCTCCTGATCTAGGGCTGAGACCTCAGGATCATAATTACCTCTCCTCTCTCTGTCTTCTTCCTGCAACTTGATAGAAATACCTCTCACAGGACATCTCTGACTCTGCTTCATCAGATGTGTGATACAGCCAGCTATCTTGTTCTGAAGTTTCTAGCTGCGGATAATGGTGATCTACTTGCACACATGCTTGTTGTTTTGGGAGTCATTACCCAGGAGTGTGTTGTACTTCTTGATGATGGTCAGTGTAGTTTGGACCCACATACCCTACCTCCAATCATGTTATAAATGATGTGCATGCAAAATTAACATTTCACAATGACCTTTTTTGATTATTTCATTAAATAGGATCTCATGTAACTCTCGATTTGCTTGAACACCCACACTCACCTCTTGAGCTCTGGGATTCCAGGAAACCTCCACCATGTCAAGAACAAATTACCTTTATAATGTAAGAGACACTTCAAAGTGTTTTTTTGTATAATACTCCTAGATCGATAAACAGCTGTTTGGAAGAGAATTTAAACTACTCTCACACAGGTCAAAGGTTCAGAAAGGGCCTCCTTGAGTTTCGTTAGTAAAACACGAACAGTGGTTTTTCTTTATGCACCGCAGTCAGTGCAGAAGAACTTGTTTTTATAAATGGATTTTCCTTTTGTTTGACTAGTATTAATTTTATGGAATACAGAATGAATGATGGATAAAAATAGATAGTAAAAATGTAAAAGCTTGAGAAGACTGGCCAGAATCTGACTGTATAGTATCCAAAGAGGCCATCCAGAATATTTTTTTTAATATTATGTTTCATTTACAAAACATACAAAAAAATCAATTAAAATTAGATGCCATACAATGTTTAAAATAAACATTTAAGTTGCATATTAAAGGATTGTGAGACTAGATAATCTTTCACTGGAATCATGAGTAATAATCGATGTATATTGATCTTCTATAAAATCAATCATATTGGTTTCCAAAAAAGAATGGCAGAACATAATTGATCAACCTTATACTTGGTAAAAAGTAATAATTAGTTATAGCCCTTGAGTAGACTACACATCCCTCAGGGAAGGAGAGTGATAGACTATACTGATCTTCAACTCTTATCCTATGATGCTTTTTCTCATTGGTGGTTATTCTTTGCTACAATGTTTTTCTTCCAAGTGACTCAACTTCTTTCTAACAATCTCCCTGCTTGTCAGTCATTTCTTCTTTAAGAATTCTTAGATTCTGGCAAATGACTTCGAGAATGTTTTGAGGAAAGGCTCATTTCTCCCAGAGTGTTGCTTGATAGACCCATGGAGAGTGATAATATTAGTCTCTCATTGAGAGAAAAACATGATAAATCACAGGAAACCATGCCATTCAGTAATGAAGGGGCTATTTTGCATAATGAAGCTTTACTTCTCTTGCTTTCTCTCTTCGTTGACTGTAAGTATGGACCCTATCTTTACCACTTGTGATTCCAGTGTTAGCACTAATGCCTTCATCTCACCCCATTCTCATCCGATACTACACTGCACACCGTTGCTATCTGTTGATGGACATTTTTGACTCAAACCTGAGAAGAAAAATATGTTTAGTGACAAAGGCTGTCAGATGGTTCAAGTCAGACAAATTGGTGGTAAGTGATCTCAGGAGTATGTGTTTATGTGTTCAATTCAAGCTACCAGAGGAATTTGGGTCAAGTTTAGAAGCATCAGGTCAACTTTGGGATTGTGGATGCTAGTTTCCTATTTGGTTTTAGTCCGGCTTTGTTACAAAAACAAGACTTTGTTTCTTCATGATAGATAATATATTTGAAATAAAAGTATATCCAAAAGTAACTACTTATAAGAGACAGACAAATAATATACCTCAGTTTGCATATCAAAGAAATACCTACCTTTGCAGAAAGCCAAGAAACCAGCTTATTTACAAGTATTATTATAATCAGTTTATAAAATTTAGCTGCTTTTTAATAACCAAACTGTCTGAAATTATAAGAGAAAGAGTAGAAGCCTTTAATTTAAAGATGTTGAAAATTTATATTCAATTTCATCTTTTTGTATTATTTTATTTTAGATTTATGAAATCAAAAAATAAGAAAGAGAAATCTTTACTAAGTGACTAGTATTTCATACTTATGGATGTAGTGACCTAGATCCTTGGATAAATAATATATCAAACAGAGGTAAGTTTAAATCCTTTAAATTTCCAGTTTCCATTATGAATATCATGTTAAAATTAAAAAAATATTTTGTAAAGCAAATATCAAAACTTACCATGACTTTAATAATTTCGACAATTTTAATACTTTCAATTTCAGATGTTTAATTCCTTCTTAAACTTTAAAGGTGCTGTACATATTCTTTGATCTGGATGCTAGATCAAACCCAACACACCAAACTTTCCTTTCTACTATTCTTAAAATACCCTTTAGGGATCTGCGAAAGTTCAATATACTATGTAAATACATATTGATGTTTTTATAAATAATTACTTTCACAGGGCACTAAGTACATTCTGTAGAATGCAAGGCAGTGAGTGATAAGTCAGAAGAAATATTGATGGTAGCAATAATGGAAATGCTGTATGGTGTAATGGAGAAAACTCCTAGGATTCTCGTCCTACCATTAATTCAGAAGATATTATTTTTTTTTTCTGAGATGCAAGTAAAGGCACTTCTGTATGCTATAATTATTGCAGTCTTTTTGTTATTGTCTAGGCTGTGACATCATGGACCTAGGTCATTATTTATGTTTTGTCCCTTGTAGAATTGTATTGACCTATAGGTAAAGGATATCCTATACAGAGAATTAGTATAACTTGAAAGTTACTATCTCATTTGCATACATATCATAGTGTTCATGTCTAGGCAGCTTCATTATGAATTTTGGTCATTACTTATGGACAATTACTGGAAGGGTAAACATATCCCCATAAAGAGAGTTAGTGTATTTGAAAGTTATTAGCTTATTCAAGTCCATATCTTAGAAAACAAACATGCTGACCAACAAACCAAAACAAAACCACGATGTCCAAAACAAAACCAGTGAAGTGGAGATTACAGGTCCAGGTATCAATAGAAATGCCCCATGTGTTGCTGTGCTTGATCTTATCAAGACCTGTTTTTTAGAGTTTCTATGACTGTGATGAAATGACACAATTGAAAGCAGCTTGGGGGAGGAATGGGTTAACTTCATCTTATATGTTTATGTCACAGTCTATCACTGAGGGAAGTCATGGTAGGAACTCACAGCAAATGCCTTGAGGCAGACCCTGATTCAGAGACTGGAGGAATGCTACATATTTGTTTGCTCACCATTGCTTATGCAGCCTGCTTTCTTAAAGTTTGTGTGACCATAAAATCAGGTGGGCCCCTGGGCCCATGAGAAAGCCCACAGTGAGAGGGAACTTTCTGCATTAATAATCAATCAAGAAAATGCCACAGTCTTGTTTTTAGGCCAATCTAGTGTGGATACTCAATTGAGGTTCCCTCTTCCAAATGACAATAGCTTGTATCATGTTGACAACATGCTAAACAGAACAGATATTTTCCATTTCTTAGTCTTTATTAGATAGACACAAGCATTTCTGTCATATAGCTAAATAATTTTGATTAAAAACTTACTCATAATTCATAAAGTATATGTACATGAAGAAATATATTTAAGATGAAAAAATGACAGAATGCATTTGATTATTTAAATGTAAATAAAATTACTTACAGGAAAATAAAGCACAAGTTGATGAAAAAGGATGAAACATAATTTACATGCTGAGTTCCTGATTTTGTAAATATTTACCTAATTTGAAAAATTATGTATCATAAAGTAAAAAATGGTCAAGCAAACTGGACTACTTTGTATCAACTTGTTTTGTAAAGTAATATTTGAATGCTAATTTAGAAACTTTTTTCTGAGAATATATCCCTTTAAAATATTAATTAGCTCTGTATTCCATTCATATCTGATTTATATCATCTGTAAAAATAAGAGCAAAATTTGATGAAACTTTTTATTTGACTTTGATTATAATACTTCATATTGATAATTTATTTCCCTTCTCATATTTGAAAAAGATTTTTCATAAATATATTTAAATCATACTTTCAAGTGAAATTTATGAGGCATTAATGCAAAGAGAATGAAACAAGTCAGAAGTGGAATTAAAACAAGGTCCCTATATTTTTCTCTGTAATCTGCTTACTTATAAGAGAAACTTGTAACTGTAAAATACATATATTTTATATAAACCCCATGAGTGGATAGCTAGTAGTTATAATTATAGAATGCACTGCAATTTCAACTTAAATTGTAGTATTAACTTTGTAAAATCACGTTCAATATTTCTATCCTACAGTTATTTTCTTCTTGTGATAGACTGCATTGAAAACCCCCATTATTTGCCCTATAAACCCAATCTTTCTCATGAAACCTCCCAATGACTACCTCTCACTCTATTGGAGAGTTTTGCTTTCTTTTTCTCTCCTTCAGTCTAGGCAAAAATCATGTGACTTGTTCTAGCCAATAATTTTAATATGGACTATGCAACCTCAATGTAAAGCACTTGTATAATTTGACTCTTGTAAATCTTTCAAGACTACAAGGTGTCTGGCATGTTTATTGAGCTCAGGATATGGATAAGTGACTTGGGAAAAAGAGCTATTCAGAGAGCTACTGTACATAGTTTGTATTAAATGACCTTGAGATGAAGTGTGCAGATATTTGAAAAAGCAAATTTTACTTTTATATATTCATGAGAGGTTACGTGTATTATGAAGCTCCATCAGCTTGCCACTTCCCCAAGTTCACCATTGCTCCTTGTAGCTCAATATAGTCTATGCCTCAGATACACAAAGAAGTGTGTCAGTCAGACCTTCCTCCTGCAGGAAGCACAAACTTTGTAAATTATACAGTGTCTTACTTCCCATGACTTAGGTTGTAGCTTGCGGATGTAGAAGGCCAAGTCGACACACAAGCAGTATTATTGTCCAGGAGCTGAATCAGAAAAACCACATGATCTGCTTATTTTCCTTTGCATAAATTTGGTAGGTAATTTGTGTTCTATATTTTCTATCAGTTTATGTATACTTGCATATACTTAGAATTCCACACATATATAATACACACACACACACACACACACACACACACACACACACACACACACACATATATATATATATATATATATATATATATATATATATACAGACTCTTCAGCATTACCTTCTAATATTTTTAATTTTTAGAATATATTTTTATGATATAAACTAATAGTCATATGTGGAAGATGTTCCTTATACCTGAACAAAAAAACACTGCCCTCCTTATTTATTCAAATGACTAAAAGATGATAGTCTATTCCATAATAATAGAAACACTTTAAGTTTCATTAATTATATTATTAAGGCTTTTAATTTGAGTCCAATAGACTTACTCCAATTACAAAACAAACTAGATGATTTCCCAGCTCACTGTCTCTTGCTACTGTTTATTTCCAAGGACAATGTATCGCATTATGAAAGCTCTGAATTGGAATTAATTTGAGCCTTGTTTTCTTAGTAACTTTTCTTCTTCCTACTCTACCAATAAGATCTTAATAACAAAATAATTGAACTCATTATTTCCGGCAACATCCTTTTCATTTTCTTGTCTTAAACTGAGAGTAGAAAAGCAACCAAGGAATTAAAACCACAAAGCTCACTATCACCTTCTTCTTGCACCCTACCCCCACTCTCTGACACCTTCATTTTTTCTACACGTTGTAAAATTCACAAGAGTTTTCTTTTGTTGTGCTACTAATCAAGATCTAATTACTGTGGCAATGTAGCTTATGTCACTTGGGAAGCAAAACAGAAATGCTCTCAGTTAGTGAGTTTTGCATGATTTCTTTCAGGGGGCAAGTATAATTTATATTAAATGAAGTGATCATTAGCATAAGGATCTGTGTAGGCAGCCAGCCGCACAGCAGGCTTATGTTTGTACTTATGTGATGTAATAGAAAAGAGAAATGCAAAGGTTTTAACTTCTTCCCCACCAGTGTGTATTAGTTAGCATGACTGTTACAACAAAATGTCTTAGATAATTAACGACTACAGAGAATGTTAACTCTAGTTAGTACTCAGTTTTTCAGTCAGAGTTCAAGTTGAATTGGAAATAGGGTCTTAGATCTAAGAGAGCAGAGCTCATAGCCTAGGAAGCAAAAGGAAAAAGCCAATGCTGGTGTCTTGGCATTCTTCAATAGCGTTTATACTTCTCACCTTAGTCTCTCCATAGCACTAATTTGTTGACCAAGCATTTATTATATATGCCTTTGGCTATAGCACATCTAAAGCATATCAGAATCTTTCTACAAAATGATAGGTTTGTATGGAAGAGAAAGAAGCAATTGTTAATCTACAGTATTGGTAGCTGTCGTTGAAAGTTATGGCACATTGATATAAACTCATGAGTTTTGTCACAATAAATAACCCAACACTGTATTATTTGGGTAAGACAACATGTTTATATTATTTAAAATGCTCATTTATAAAATGGTAAAATGCCAGACCTCTTTGTGCAGGTCTGTGATCTCAGTTATTCTGGAGGCTATGACGGAGTTTAATGCCAGGCTACAGCGAGTGAATTCCCATCCAGTCTGTGCACCAGTAAGTATTTTATGAATATTAGTAGTGCCTGAAGCTCAGCACAGATGCTTATGCTACAGCAAACTACATCCTCTTTGAGAGGAAATGACTCTTATCCAACTGAATAAAGCTTGTCCTACCAGTATGATTTACTCTAAAGTTTATCACAAAACAAAGTCTCATCTCAAAGAGTAAAGGAGAGAGGGGAAATAGAGAAAGGGGATGGCATCTGAAATGTAAATAAAATATCCAATACAAAAGAACTCTGTATAATATATAATAAACTAAACGTATTAAAGAAATTTGTAAAAGCTATAAATTAAAGGTAGTGTATATTCCTGTAATATCACACAAATGTCAAAGGTAAATTTTACCAAATATAATATATATTATATTTTATAATATAATATAAAAGATATATTATATATATATATATATTATATTATATATATATATATATATATTATATATATATATATAATCTGTTCCTAAACTCATGACTGAATTGGGAACTGAGTACAGTAATGCCCACTTGTACTCTCAGTACTCAGCAGTCTGAGGCAGAGGGATCACAGTGAGTTTGAGACTAGTCTTTGCAACAGAATGAGGTCCTGTTGTGGTACAAAAAGCCTGGCAATGCTGGAATAAGTTGGCAATAAATTAATAATATTTGCTGAACCTTATCTAATGCTACTAAAAATAAAATTATATTTTGCTGTCTAATTGAAAGTTCTGTAGTTCTAAACTGATATTATATGAAAAAAATGAAAGACTTATGGGTACCTTTACGTTTCTATAACCATAAATGAGTTTGAAAATTGAAGCAATATATGCACATATAAATGAATAGGTCATGTATTTAATGGAAAGACTACTTATTTCCTGAAGCCACTAAAATTCAACTAATGTGTAAGAATTTTTTAACAACTATTTTATCAAGTAAAATCATAGCAAGTGTTCATTTAAAATCTTACAAGGATGTTCTAACTTCACATTGTTCTCCAACTGAGTATTCTTTATTCTTTAATTTGTTCTTTTCGGTGTTTTGATTGGTTTTTGTTGTTTGTTTTGCCAAACTGACATAAGCTGAAGCCAAACAGAAAGAGGTAAACTCAAATTAAATGCTATAGTTAAACGCTATAATTAACATTAAAAAAAAAAAACAAACATAAGTGACTATGGCCCTGACACACAAATTTAAATTGCAATGAGAAACTATAAAATGAACTTTTATAGTCTAATAACAACACAGAGTTATAATCAAAACTTCTATTTAATACATCAATGTAGACACAAGCTAGCACAATTAAAGTTGAGTAAGAAAATTTCTGCTGTATGTTTCCAGGTTTGTCAATGTCATTCTTAGCTTTGGAGTTGATAGATTAACTTAATAAATCCCAATATCTTTACCTGAAAGCTGGAAGGATGTTAAGTCAGAAAGAGGAGTGGGCAATGGGTGGCTTCTAAAAGCATCCTATGATTATTTTGAATCTGGATCTGAATATGTTAGCTCTTTACACTTACAGAGTTCTGAAAAATCAATGACCACTGCGTAAAATTAACCAACATTACATAAAATCAACCACTATTGCATAGTCTTCAAGCTATGTGTTCAAAGTCACAGTCCTCAGGGATGGACACTTTTACTGTAACTATGCTAAATGGACTTTGTACCAAAATGCTCTCTAAATTTGTAGGTTTGTATCCATTGATTAGTGCAGCTTCCATCAAACAAAAGTAAACTGTGCAGTGTAGAGTGGTCAACACACAAAATCATAAATGGCCAAAGTACAGAGAGCAGGTGACTGTGGTGTGTTAAGCTGCAACGGTGAATCCATATCACATCCATATTCATGTTTCAGGGACCATCAGGAAGAGCAGGGAAAGAAATGATGAAAACCAAAGGTATATATTTTAAATAAAACTTGAAATCAAAAAATTTTGAAAACCAAAGGTCAAGAGAACTAGAGCAAGACAGTTTTTTTCTGGACATGAGTTAAAAAATACATGAATTTACAAATGGTTACCATCACAATACCTGAACAAAATAAAGCCAGATGAGATTCTAGCACAGAGAAGGTGTTTACTAGCCTCATTTCTAACTGACAAGCTATGATGATTTGAGAAAAGAAACAGTTTTTTAATGTGGTGATCCTGATAGTTAGACCATAATGTAATGAATGTCTCCACATGAAAATAAATGGGCAGCAAAATTAGAGTCGATGAATTATTAAAATAATGATAATTCTAAATGAGTCCACTGATTGAGTGTGAAGGGCTAATAGTGACAAGTTAGGGAGAGAAGAGAGGACTGAATTTTATCAAAATACATGGTATGAAAATCTCAACTAGGTATTTCTTCAAATGTAACTGACCATATATACTATAATTTGTTTTATAAAGGTATATCCAAGATGGTACAGTTTAGCAATTCAGCAACTAGATTGTATTTTTATATGTACCCGGATTGAAAAATTAAGTCAATGAATGGCCAATCATACAAGCTAGATTCCACACTGTTTGAGGAAGAATTTATTGATCAAGAAAATAAGCACAATTATGCCACCCGTAGAATAACAGATTATAGTTGGAGGTACCATGAGGTATGATGTTAAGCTTATCTTAATGTAGATGGAATTACAGATAGAAATGGGTATCCACATATAAGTTGTGAGATACAAGAAAATCTAAGATAATGTTAAAAGGTGGATTTTTTGATTTTTTTGTTTTTGTTTTTGTTTCATTTCTGTTTTGAGTACAACATATTTTTGCAACCTGACAAATGCAGGTTAACTAGTCCTCTGAACAATGGATCTGCTTTCTTCACCAATGGGGTCTTATCTTCATGTTCTGATGTTCAGTCAAGAGTGATGGCATTAGCCTCTGTTGTTTAGGTGGATTTGGGGTGATCCTTAGAAGTGGTCACTCTAATTCATTTATTTATTTTGTTACAATAATTTTAATATCAGATATCTAGAAACATTTGATTCCTTAGTGGTTAATGAGTTAAGACGACAAACCTCTACAGATGCAATCATTTCATATTTATATTTATATTTATTTACTGTGAAGGTACATTGACTTTCACTTTAAATTGATACTATCAATTTTTAATAGATTCTTTCTTAATAATCCTATGTCATATTTTCTTGTTTGTTTAAGACTTTAGTCTTATTCTTCAGAGGGAAAAGCTTATCTTTATGAAACTTTGTTTAAGTCAGTAGTAATAACACAAAGTCATAAAATAAAATTATCTGTATAATAACATATCATGAGAACTATATGAATTTGATCTTTTCTATCAAGTTCTACCACACACAGTTTTTTTCAATTTATTTATTTATTTATTTATTTATTTATTTATTTATTTATTCTATATCCAATTGCTGCTCCTACTCCCTGTCCCACTTTACACAGTCCTCTCTGCCATTTTCCCCACTTCTGCTCTGAGAGAGTAGAGGCTCCACAGGGTATCCCCCAATCCTGGCAAATTAAGTCTCTGCAATGTTAAGCAAAACTATACCACTGAGGCCAGATAAGTCAGATAAGTTGAGGAACAGATTTAAGAGACAGGAAACAGCTTCAGGGACAGCCACAGAACCAGGTGTTGGGGGACCCACATGAAGACTGAACTTCATATCTTCTTCATATTTGCCAAGGGCCTCAGTACAGCCCATGTATGCTCTTTGGTTGGTGGTGCAGTATCTGAGAGCTGCCAAAGGCTCTGATTGATTTTCCTGGGGAGTTGTTATCTCCTTCAGGACCTTCAATCCTTCTCCTAACTCTTCATTAGTCCCTGACCTCCATCCAATGTTTGGTTGTGTGTCTCTGTATCTGTCAGCTGCTGTGTAGAGTCTCGCAAAGAACAGTTATGCTAAGCTCCTGTCTACAAATACAATAGAATATAATTGATAGTGTCAGGGATTGGTACTTACCCATGGGATGGGTCTCAAGTTGGGCCAGTTATTAGATGATCATTCTTTCAGTCTTTGCTCTCTCTTTGTCCCTGCATTTCTTTTAAACAGGACAAATTTTAGGTGGAAAATTTTGTGGGTGGGTTGGTGTACTTATCCCATGACTGTAGGTCCTACCTGGCTATAAAGGGTAGTCTCTTCAGGTTCCATATCTTCACCTTTAAGCATCTCAGCTAAGGTCATCTGCACTGACTCCTGGAAGCCTCCCCTATCCTGGGTCTCTGAATGTCCTAGAAATACCCCCACACCCCTCTGTTTACCAGCTTCAGATTTATATTTACTGTCCTGACCATCTCACACTTTCTCCTGTCTCTCACCACACCTGATCCTGACCCCTGAACACATTCTAACCCCATCCCCTCTTCCATCCAGTTCCCTCCCTCCATCTACTTGCTATGACTAATTTATTCACCCTTCTAAATGTGCTTCCAGTGTCCTTCCTTGGGTCTTTTTTCTAATTTAGCTTATGTGAGTCTATAGACTGTATGGCAACTATCCTGTAATTTATGAATAATATATACTTATATAAGTGAGTGCATACTATGCATGAACTTTTGGGCCTGGGTTACCTCACTCAAGATAATATTTTCTAGTTCCAGCCATTTTTCTGCAAAATTTATGATATCCTTGTTTTATTAACTGAATAGTATTCCATTGTATAAATGGACTTCATTTTCTGTATCCATTCTTCAATTGAGGGGCATCTGGGCTGTTTCCAGTTTCTGACTATTATGAATAAAGCTGCTATGAACATAGTAGTGCGTGTATTCTTGCTGTATGGTGAAGCGTTTTTTGCGGGTATATGTTCAGGAGCAGTACAGCTGAGTCTTCAGGTAAAATTATTTGCATTTTATGAGAAATTGCTAGATTGATTTCCAGAGTGGCTATACAAGTTTGACTCAAAGAAAGCAGTAGGCCTCCTTTAAACAACTGATAAATGAGCTGTGAAAGAAATTAGAGAAGCATTAACTTTCACAATAGCCATAAATATTGCAAAGTATCTTGAGGTAACTCTAACCAAGCAAGCGAAAGACCTGTATGACAAGAACTTCAATTCCCTGAAGTAAGAAAATAAAGATATTAGAAGAGGGAAAGATCTTCCATGCTCATGAATCAGCAGAATTAACATAGTGAAAGCGGCCATCTTTCCAAAAGCAATCCCCAGAATCAATGCAATCCCCATTAAAATTCAAACATAAATTTTTACAGAATTTGAAAGACCAATTCTCAACATCATATGGAAAAGCATAAAAGCCAAGATAGCTACAACAACACTGAAAAATAAACAGACTTCTGGAGGAATCATCTCCCCTGATATCAAGCTGTGCTACAGAACAATAGTGATAAAAACTGCATGGTACTGGTATAGAAACAGACAGGTTGATCAATAAAAACAAATCAAAGACCAAGAAATAAACCCACACACCAAAGAACACTTGATGTTTGACAAAGAACCCAAAACTATTTAATGAAAAAATAAAAGCATCTTTAACAAATGGTTCTGTTCTAACTAGATATCTGAATTTAGAAGAATGCAAATAGATCCATATTTATCATCCTTCATGAAACTCAATTCCCTGTGAATCAAAGACCTCAACATAAACCTGAACACACCAAATATAATGAAAGTGGGAAATTGCCTTGAATGCAGTGGTACAGGAGACAATTTCCTAAACAGAACACCGGTGGCTCAGGCCCTAAGATCAATAACTGATAGATGGAACCTCACAAAACTTTGCTTCTGTAAGGGAAAGGACACTGTCAATAGGGCAAAACAGCAGTCTACAGATTGGGGAAAGATCTTCGTCAACCCTTCATCCTATAGAGGGCTAGAATCCAAAATATATAAAGAACTCAAGAAGTTAGACTCCAACAAACTAAATAACCAAATTAAAAATTGGGTAAAGATCTAAATAGAATTTTCATCAGAGGAATCTCGAATGGCTGAGAAGCATTTAAAGAAATGATCAACATCCTTAGTCATCAGGGAAATATAAATCAAAATGACCTGAGATTCCATATTACACCCATCAGAATGGCTAAGATTAAAAAACTCATGTGACAGCACACGCTGGAGAGAGAGAATGTAGAGAAAGAGGAACATACTTCCCTTGCTGGTGGGAGTGTAAACTAGCAAACATACTTTTATAATCTCTGAGATTCTTTACTGAGAGTAGTAAGAGGAACATCTTTGTTTGTTTATAATAATTTAATTTTACATGCCTGGTTTAGCACTAACAGGATGTATATTAGTGGGTCATCACTTTCAGAATGGTGGCTGGTTATTAAATAAACCTATTACATTACTATAGGCATAAAACAATCAGCCCCATGATCAGAGAGGTGGCTGGAAGTGAAGTTAATTTCTAGTAACCAATGACCCAGTCAACCACAGTAAGGTAACAGAAATATATTATAAGAACTATAGGCAGGTTCGGAGAATTCCCAAGTTCTTCTTGTCCTTAAGAAGCCACTTAGGGGATGAGATATCTGGGGACAATATGAAAGCTAACCTCTCCATAGGTTGCTTTACACATCACTTCTGCTTGACTTTTCTTGGGTCACAACAACAAAGATTAGTTATAAGGAAAATGTTCCACAACATTCTTTGAGCTTCTCTAACATTAAACCTGTTGTGGAACAATGTGGACTCAATACTACTGTGAGCAGGAAGAACCCCTTACTATCATCAGAAACTGAAAACTATAGTGCAGGTTATAGCTCAGTGGGTATAATACTCTCTCAGGGTGCATATCGCCCTGCATAATCTATCACAGTGTGATCACAATGTGATATATAACAAGGTGTGGTAGCGCATACCTGTAAGAATGGTAATTACAGGATAAGGCAAGAAGATTAGGAAGTATAAGATCATCCTCAGGTTTGAAACTTTTTTTTGTTTTTTTTTTTTTTTTGGTTTTTCGAGACAGGGTTTCTCTGTGTAGTCCTGGCTGTCCTGGAACTCACTCTGTAGACCAGGCTGGCCTCGACCTCAGAAATCCACCTGCCTTTGCCTCCCAAGTGCTGGGATTAAAGGCGTGCACCACCACTGCCCGTCTGAAACTATTTTCAAATGAGGCTAGCCTCACCTACAAGAGACTCTCTCAGAACCAAAAATAGCAACAAAACCAATTAACCGTTAACAACAAATTTTAAAAGATGAAGGTTTTGTGAGTCTGAGTATTTTGGAGCCTGACAAGACCAGTTAGTGTCAGTATTAAATATAGACAGTCAGGAATGCTGCATACACAAAATTAAACCTAAAAGATGTTTCAGCAGTTAGCAGTTGTCTTGTGTAAGGAAAAGACCCACATATTTGGGGTATAAATTATTTTAAGACAAAACATGTTGTGTTGCACACCATCCAAGGAGAACTTTAGCAGAAACTTTGGACTTTGCAACAATCATGTTCAGAGACTTATATAGCTTTACCTCTGAACTGCTAAATGCTGCACTGTTTACCAATGCCTTTCACACAGTCATCCCTCTGAGGATCCAGATCTGACATGGTTGAAACTGAGATAATAAAAGTTCAATTGTTATCACTGATGATGGTATTTAATAATCGTGCTTTCACTGGAAACAATTTCTGAGAGAAATCACCTCGCAGCCTTATAATCTGTAAACGATGAGAGTAAAGAAATTTTACATGTGAAAATTTAAAAGTATAAGATGAAGCTTTCGTGAATGAATGTTTCTTTATGTAAGTCACAGTAATCTTTCTTTAAAAAAAGATATATTTCAGGTCATCTTTATTTCTGTAGGTTATAAGATATAGTAAAAAAAAAAAGGTGTGTGTATGCATGATGTTTGCAAATCTAAACCGTCTAATAAGAAGGGCAATTAGTTTTTTATCTGTATCCTTTTGTGTGTGGTATGTTTTGTTGTTGACTTAGGGTCTGCTTTGTATCCTAAGTCAGAGAAGCAGAAAGGTTTAAAATCAAAGTACCAGTAAAGATGAAAATGTGAAAACAAAGTTTATTTGAGAAAAATCACAGTTAGTCAGAGGAAAGAATGGAGCATCACACGCTTAGCCATCACCAGGTGACTCTTGCTTTTTTTTTTCTTTCTTTTTCCTCAAACTGATACAAGTAATGAAACAGAGTTGACAGGATGACAAGGGGACAATAAATATTTTCTGATCTTGGGAAATCAAGCTCTGCCCTACCGTGTCACGCTTGAGAAGTGAAGTGCCTCTTCTTAAGTTGAAAAATCTCACAAATCTGGGAATCAAAGGCAAGTCACATCTCTAGATACACGATGACCTTCACTCCTAGGAAGGTCTTTGTATAGCAGTGATTTTGATGTTCTCTAAGTGACAGCTTGTAACTGCTCAGTGATAGCTGAGACATTTTTCGTTCTCTCTCCCTGCACAACGGGCTACAGCTGCTTTAACAGAAATAGTGGCTGGAGATTTCCCTAACATAAAATTTCATTTTAGCTACATTGTAACTAAACATATTTTTCCTTCATTTTTAGATCTTTATCTTAGATAGACTTGATTAATTTTTAATTTTTTTTTCTATTTTTGCACAGTGGTGTGAAAAGAAGTGAAATTAAAACAAGCAACAAACCCTAAATAAATGTTATGTATGGAATAACTTCATGGTCAGCGCTCTGTAATCAAAATGTAAGAAACATAGAAAATACAAAAAGGATGAAAAACAAACTAAGCTGAAAAAAGGAGATTAAAATTTTAAATATTTTAATAGTTTTCATTCAAAATCGTATGTATCAGAACCACGGGATTCAAATAAAAATAGAAAATATCCCAAAGTGGATAGGATAGAATGCCAACAATGAAGACTCTAATTACAACATATGGGAATGATAAATACAACCAGAAAGGAAATCTATTTTTCAATGCAAATGTTAATAAACCAGTAAAGTTTGAGAAAAATCCCCTTCTACAGAAGAAGCAGAAGGGAATTGCAAACACCATAAGAAGAACAACATTAACAGGTAACTGGACATCCTCACCCCACCCCCTGCACCTAGAGCTCCCAGCAACTAAACCACCAAAGGGCACACATGGAGAGACCCATGGCTCCAGCTGCATACGTAGTAGAGGATGGCCTTATCTGGAATCAATGGGAGAAGAGGTCTTCATCCTATGGATGTTCAGTGTCCCTGTGCAGGGGGATGCTAGGGTGGTGAGGTAGGGGGTGGGAGGGATGGAATGCGGGCTTTGCAGAGGGGAAACCAGGAAGGGGGACAACACGTAAAATGTAAATAAATAAAATGACCAAAAAATGTTTTTTGAGAAAAAGATTATGTATTAGTTAACGTTCTCATTGCTGTGAAGAGATACCAGGGCCACATCAACTCTTATAAAGGAAAACATTTAATTAACAATGGTTTAGAGTTCAGAGGTTTAGTCCCTTATCATCATGGCTGTAAAGCACGGAATCATGTCAGCAGACATGGTGCTGGAGAGGGTGATGAGAGTTTTCGATCTGAATCAGCAGACAGCTGGAAGAGAGCTGGCTTGAACTTCTGAGACTTCGAAGTCCACCCCTTAGTGATGGACTTCCTTCAACAAAGCCACACATACTACAAGACCACACTTCTCATTAGTGCTACTGCCTATGGGCCTATGGAGGCCATTTTCATTCAAACCACAACAAATTCTATTTGTTTAAAGACAAAAAAAAAATCAAACATTGAAAGTAGGAGAGAAGATAAAATCAAAGGAAGGGACATTTTAAATATAGCTAAACTGAAAGTTGAGAGGTACAAGGGCAGATAAGTTAAGCATGAAGAAGAGTGTGTGGTTGGGAAATAGACAGGGTAACAAAAGGCTGAGCCAAAGTAAAGAACACATGGCAAAGCCACATGGCAGCAAACATTTTACAATCCAAGAAAATAAATCTTATTACAGAGGATAGTAGAAGGCAAGTGACATTAAAAGACACCAAAAGAAAAAGGATGGACTCTTATTATTCAAGGTTTAATGTGAAATAAAGGATAGGATGAAATGGCCGACAGAGAGGAGGGGGATGTACAGAGCCCACCTCCAGTAGAAAGACAGAGAATCAAATGAGGAAAGGGGTTGCCATCCCACAAACGAAACTCTGACCCATAGTTATTCTTGTCTGAAAGAAATGCAGAGGTGGAAATGGAGAGAAGCCTGATGAAACGAAGGTTCAGTGACAGGCCCAAAGGGGCATCCAGCTCAAGGGGAGATTCCAAGGCCTGACACTATTACTGAGGCTATGACACTCTCACAAAAAGGGACCTATCATGACTGCTCTCCTAAAGACCCAACAAGTAGCTGAAAGAGTCAGATGCAGATATTTGCACCCAACCAATGGACAGAAGTTGCTGACACCTGTGATTGAATTGAAAGGCTGGAGGAGGCTGAGGAGGAGGCCAACCTTGTAGGAGGACCAGCAGTCTCAATGAATCTGGACCCCAGAGATCTCTCAAACACTCGACTACTAACCAGGCAGCATACACCAGCGGATATGAGGCCCCTAACACATATGTAGCAGAGGACTTTTGTGTTTGGGTTTAGTCAGAGAAGATGCACCTAACCCTCAAGAGACTGGGGGCCCCAGGGAGTTTAGAGGACAGGTGGGGAGGGGTGTGGGGACATCCTCATGGAAACTGGGGGTAGGGGCAGGTAAGAGGTATGGGATGTGGAATGGTCAGAGGGTGGACAGTAAGGGGAATGGAATCTGGCATATAAATAAATAAATAAATAAATAAATAAATAAATAAATAAATAAACAAACACAAAAGGATTGGTAGAGGAAAGAATAAGTATGTTAACCAAAACCAACATGAATGAGGATGATATGTAGAAATCCTATCGTTTCTAGGCAAATTGAAATACATGATGTATTCAAAAAGAGTTTAGAAAGAAGTGTAGTATTGACCCCCCAGAGAGAGTGAATTATTAAGTCAAAATTTCAGTGTCAGGCACTGAATTTTTCTCTAAGGGTTATTAGTTACTGTGGCCCCAGAGGGACCCTAAATAACATAGGCCATCAGCATTGATCTTGGTTACACTACTATAATTAGATGGCAAGACCCTATTGCTAAATAAATCATTCATTTATAATGCAGGACATAGAAAATTAAACTCTAACCAGAGATCGCTCCCTAGCTGGACAGCTTACAAAGTACTATATAAACTGGGCTCCCTGAAGCCCCACATTGGTGAAGAAATTGTTAACAGTTGATGCTATGATGAGACAAATAGTAAATCCCCTTTGGGGATATGGCTCCTGGTGGATTATCCACACCCCAGTATGGGAGTAGCAGTAGTTCAGCATCCAAAAAGGAAGACAAGGAGTTGAGGAGGAGGCTGTGTGGGGAGCAATAATGGAAGTTTAAGTGAAACAATAGTAGGTGGGTATGATCACATTATACTCTATATATGTATAGCATTTTCAAAGATTAAATTATTTATCCCCTCTCTCTCCATATATATATATATGTATATGTATATGTATATGTATGTGTATGTGTATGTGTATGTGTATGTGTATGTGTATGTGTATGTGTATGTGTATATGTATATGTATAATGTATATATTACAATCCATTATAAAATATTTTAATAAGAGATTGATTTCTTTACTGTAGAGAATATGGTAAATGAGAAAATAAATAGGAGAACACTCACAATTCTCATGTTATACAAAGTAAACATTGCTAGAACTATGATTTATAAATTTTTGTAATGTGGCTTTTCCCCACGGTTTACACAAACCTTGCAGTTGTGAACTAGTAACTAAGTTGAATTGCAAAATTCCATTCATTAAGTTTTCCCTGGATGGAAAGAGGAGGCCAACAGGATCAAAACGATCACACGAGGTCCTCACAGTCCCTCTTCCTTCCATGAGTTTTTATTAGAAATGAATAAGTGATGGAAGTATTTCTTTTCCATTGCATAGCTGCCTGTAGGTCATCTTGGGGACTTCATGATGAGACAGGCGAGTCTGCCACAATTATGTAAGGCCTATCAGTAAATTCATTGGTTAACTGATCCTCTGATGGATGGAGTCCCTGCCTTTGTTGTTCTTTTGATATCCTCACTATCTGTATATATAAACAGTTTATATCTTCCATAGAAAAGCATGCACCATATGCCAACACTAAATAAACAATGAAATAATTATTTATAAATTATCATAACAATTAATTTATGGTCTTAATACTGGGAACTTTTTTCAAGTAATACTTACAACTCAAAAGCAATAGCATATAGATTAATAGACAAATATACCTCGAAATAAAATGACAAAATGACATTCCCATAAAATATATTTCCTACATATGGAAGTAAGTTCAATTATTAATAAAAGGTACTTGCAAAAGTCTGAGCACTGTAGTGCCTCACTAATTTGGTTTATAGAATCTTTAGAAAAAGAAGAGGATTGAAACCACATACAAATATAGTATAAGAGAGTAAATCAAAGGATACCTTAATGCTATGTGCAATTTTGCTTTCCATAAGTGAAAAATAAGATAAAAACAGATGATATGCTACTGAGCAAAACAGGCCAATGCAAAGTGATTTAGGAACATGGTAATGTTAGCTTCTAGGTAGTAGTCATATAGCTACTGATTTAAAATTGTTTCAGCTATTCTGCATTCTGAAAACAACACAGTTCTGGTCTTCAACTGCATATAAGGGCTTACTGGCATAATGTGCTGAATTATCTAGGAGATGTAAAGTTTTAAATAAATAATATTGAATGTTTTCACCATAAGAAATTATAAACATTAAGGGGATACATAGAATATGATTAAATTGAGTATGCATTAAAACCATCACATGGTTTATACAAACATACATGTATAACTATATGAATCTTGCATGTTTAATTTTAAGGTGAAGTCTACAATAAAATATTAAAGTAAACTGTTATTTTTTCATTTATCAATTTGAAAAAAATATTATTCAATATCTAAATTATTTGGGAAAGGGAATACTAATCTTTATCATTCCTCAACAAGAGTATATGCATGAATAAGAATATATAAGCTTTTACAAGTTATAATGAGCACTTATGTGAATTAAATTTAAAAATTATATACAAATAAATCAATGTACTTTAAATTATCATCAATAAGATTGAAAATAAAGTTCAACAAATACTCCCACCAATTAAAATGAGCAGAATAACTACTCGGTAAAACTTTGTGAAATGTTCATTATATAGCTGTCAAAGAGAAGTTACAAAAAGAAAAATTAAACTCGGAGTTCAAAAGTTTATAACTATAATTTTTAGTGAATTATTACATAATTAAAATCTATGTTCCACCAAATTATAGTTTTAGCTCATGCTCTTACTATCCAAGATGTTAAATCAAAATAAAACTTATTTCAGCATAGGAGTCAAATATACTTTGACTTAGCCCAACAAGTAAGTCTTCATAAATTGTTATGTGAAATTTATTGTGAGTTGTTTTGCAGGATTGTTTTAAAAATCCCATTGGTGATATTTTAATCATAGTTTGACTGAACAAAATGTTTTTTTAATATTTAGGCATAATTCTGGAGTTTACAGGAAAATAAGAAAAACATACATTTTTGACATAGTACCTTCAAATTAATATGAAAATTTTAAAGATACACCACACAAAGAAAACATTTACTTTAAATGAGATGAAATTATAACATTGACATTCATATTTAAAATTGGTTATATCATAAACATTAAAAGCTAGAAACACCATTTCACACCCTAATATAATTAATGCCAGCTATTAATTGACATATACCTTTCTAATGTTCTCATGCTTGTGCTTTTGCTTTTTCCAATTAAAATGGTTCAATTATGTTTTTCATAACTTCATAGGAAGATCACACAATCTTTACAGTAGCAAGGATAACCACTTTTCACATCACTTGCCGTCATAATTTATTTTTTATTTACTTTAGATCCTGATCACAGCCTCTCTCCTTTCTCTCCTCCTAGTCCTGTCCTTACAAATCCCTCCTCTCATTACCTTCTCCGCTTCTTCTCAGAGAAGGGGAAGCCACAGCTCCCTGGAACAACTAATACCAACAGGACTAGGCACATCCTCTCCTGAGGCCCAAAAATACAGTGCAAGTAGATAAAGGTATCCAATGGCATGAAACAGAGTCAGATATAGCCCCATTCTAATTGTTAGGGGACCTATATGAAGACAGAGCTGCACATATGCTACAAATGTGTATGTGACCTAGGTCTAGCCCCTGCATGCTCTGATTAGTAGTTCAGTCTCTAAACTCCTATGGGGTCAGGTTAGTTGACTCTACAGGTCTTCTTGTGGTATCCTTGACCTCTCTGACGCACTGAATTCTACCATACAACTTTTATTAAATGAGACATTACTTTTAAGTTCTGAATTCTGCAAAACTTCAGTCAAGCTAGTCATTGAGATATCACCACTATAAGTAGGGTGGTCAGTGTAAGCACTAAAACTTGTCTTTATAACTTTTTAATATATTATTGATGGTTTTATGGAGTTTTGTCTTTTTTTAATTTTAATTTATAATTGATGAATATGAATTATGTGTGTACCTGGTACCTGAAAAGAGAAATGGATCCCTGGAACTGGATTTATAAATGGCTATAAGTCATCATGTGGGTAATGGGAACATAACCTGTTTCCTATGTTAAATAAAATAGAATTTCTAAATATTGAATGTTCCTAAGGCATAACCACATATTCTTTAATTACATTTATAAAATCAAGCTAGTAAAATGATGTGTTGACTCTATTTTAAATTTATTCTCATGATTTATGCAGAGTTTTGTTTTAACCTCAACAGCCTATACTACCTGATAATGATGTATTTATCCACCTAAATATACTAATTACAAGTCTTGTTAAGGAATAGAAATGTCATTTCACTTAAATGAGTGAAGACAGTAGCATTAAATTCATGAAAACTTGCTCTGGAATATTATTTCTGCTTAATTCAGAATATTTCCCTTCTCACTTGTGAAAATTTAGAATTTGATCTTAGAGAATCATAAGTGTTATCATATAGTTATCAAATTATACTCATTGAAGGTGATACAATTTGAGATGTAAAATATTAATTCTAGAAGTTTCTAACCTGTTTTTTTTGCTGTTGTTTAATTTATTAGTTTTCAGCAGCTGAACTTGTGTTTCTGTCCATCTTGCTATCATTGCCTTTTACTGGAATTTAAAAAGAATCCTTTACTCCCTCAACACATCACACTTTATTAATGTTTTGTACATTTTTATCTCTAACTATCATTTTTAAATCTACTAAATGTGCATTCCTCTGTCTGATGCCTACAAAGACATCTCAGAAAGTTAACAGAGAATGCTATACTTATTTTTCAAAATGTACGAGAGAAAGATTTATGTACTTTGGGGATAGATTATCATGGAAGAAAGAAAACGTTATTCTGGAGAGGATGAAAAATCTTAGATCTCTTGGACTAATATAATGAAATAACAGGAAATCAGGTATCATAAACAACAAAATGAGTTTATCACAGTTTAGAAGCTTAAAAGTCCAAGGTCAAGGCTTTAACACACTGTGTGACTTACAGGCTCTCATTTTTATTCACAGATAGTACTTTCTTACTGACAAGGAGGACAGAGTGAACATTCTGTAAGAGAACCTATTGCAAGTGCAAATGCATCCATTTTTTTTTATGTTCTTAACCTAAGTGCCTCCTAAATTACTTACTTCTGGATACCATCATCTTGCATATTAGAATTATAACAAATAAATTGGCATGTAGCATAAACATTTGAGCCATAAAGGAGAGATGAGAAGTAAAACTCTACTTTTCATTATTATAGTTTCAATGTTTAAAATTATTTTTTTTGTTTTTTCTAGACAAGGTTTCTCTGTGTAGTCTTGGCTGTCCTGGAACTCACTCTGTAGACCAGGCTGGCCTCAAACTCAGAAATCCGCCTGCCTCTGCCTCCCAAGTGCTGGGATTAAAGGCATGTGCCACCACCGCCAGACTTTAAATGATTTTTGACTTAAAATATATTTTGATTATATTCTTCTCCCCCCTCAAGTATTTCCAGAACCTCTGCCCTTCTCTACCCACCCAATGTTAAATTCTTTTCAAAAATATGCAAAACAAAACAAAAAGAAACAAAACTCCAATACAACAAACCCTCAAACCAAAATTACAAAATAAAATACTGCCCCAAAAGCAAAGAAAACAAACAAACAAAACCATTAAATGTAATCAAATAAACACACACACACACACACACACACACACACACACACACACACACAATATGAGGCAAACTGGATAACAACTAGTACTAGAAGAGGCCATTGGAATTAAGGGGGCATTGGGTATATCAGAAACCTAGTACAAAGGAAATCTAAATGATATTTTCAGGAATATACAAGGGTGACCATAGTGGAGACTCCAAATAAATAAGCAGAAAGGAAGGAAGGAAAAAAGAAAGCAGTAAAAT
>JANHMN010000022.1:34900937-34956392 GCA_030674055.1 Rhabdomys pumilio
TGTGTGTGTGTGTGTGTGTGTGTGTGTGTGTGTGTGTGTGTGTGTGTTTAAGATTGAGAGGCAGAAGAGCATTAAAAACAAATTTTAAGTTAATCTGGATATTAGTGTGCTAGGAGATCAGATTCTTACATTCATAAGTAAAAACCATCATTGCAGTATAATATCTTCCAATTTTATGAAAACAAAGTAGTATGTGAAACTCTGTGGACTCTTCAAGGTATTATAACTGTCCGATGTGTTCACTAGCACAACAAATCACTCATTAACTATAACAGTAGATTGTTCAAACCAAATTCTTATATTTTGACTATACTTCAATGGGTGAAATTTAATCATAAACCCCAATAATTATTTGGCAAGTTCTCTTTTATTGATTATTTTCTTTATTCACATTTCAAATGTTATCCTCCTTCCTGGTTTCCCCTCTGCAAAACCCCTATCGCATGCCCCTTCCCCTGCTTCTATGAAGGAACTCTCCCACCAACCCACACACTCCCACCTCATCCCCTTAGAATTCCCCTATGCTGGGGCATCCACTCTCCACAGGACCAAGGGCTTCTCCTCCCATTCTTTGGGTGTGCATTGACTAATAAATAGCCACTGGAACCTGAAGGGCAAGAGCTTTTCAAAACTGAATAAAAACATGAAAATTAAATCATTGTCTCACACATTATGTCAAAATCTATTAATATTAAAGAACCCCAATATGAGAGGAGACAAAGTTTTAAGGGTCACATTAAATTAGGGACAATAAAATTCTCATTAATAATTTAGCTACAAAAAGTAATTATTCTGATTTTGTAAGTGTGCACATTTGTTACTCAAACAAATCCAACAGCAATTGTATCAAAAGTGATAAAAGATTATTATTCTCCATGGAATAAGACAAAAATATTATTATGAGCCAAACAGAATAACAATAAAATTGGAAACACTCTTAAAATCAAAATAGCCAGAGATTTAAATGAAAAGCTGAGAACAACATGAAACACAAGATAAAAATGTGTTTTCCACATAGGAGACTACTCATTACTTTCGAAATGAATGATGGCTGCACATTTCAGTGTAGAAAGTAGCAGTGCTCTCTACTCTGGTAATGAGGTTTCCTTTATAGAACATCAAAGTATGATGGATCATACTCTCTGTTTACATTTCTTCTACTTTGCAAATTTCTTCTATAAATATTATAAGAGTAATCTAATATGTATATAGTTCAATAGATACACAAGTATATTAATAACAGTTATAAATTATAATTGAAAGGTATATACAATCACAAAGTCTCAACAATAAGGCAAGATACACAAATGGTACCAGAATTGGCTATTGTTGATGGTGTGGATAAGTTTTGATGGTGTTGTTGGTAGTTATGATATTATATGTCATATTTAGGGCAGAAGGAGTGAGAGAAACAGTATTTTCATACACTTTTTTCTCAAAGACTTTTCTGATATTAGCCACGATATAGTGACATTTTACTTCTCTCCATCCCATTTATGTTTTCAAGTTCTCCAACACTGGGTCACATCAATAGAAAAATGAAAATGTATTTCAAGCTTAAATTATATTATGGAGTGAATTTTATCATCATAATCATCATCATCATTGTCATCATCATCATCATCATCATCACTATTTTCCACCCATATCTGTCCTTAACTTGCCCCTAAAGACTAAACTGTCCATCTATTGTGGCATAGAGATAAACCAAAGAAACCTATGTGACCAAAAGTATATGAAAGTTTGTCTTCTGGTTTTGCTGTGTACTCTCCTGTAATTTCCCCTGATTTAACTCAAGGGCAGTCTCAGATACTTTTACAGTATCATTTACAGTTAGCTTCTGTGTTATATACATTGTAAATCTTGGTTAAGAGTGTATTTCAGTACAGAGGGCAAAAAGTAGAAAAAAGTAATCCAAAGGCAGTTAAGTACATTTCTATTATTTTATATTTTTTTCTCTTGTGTGTTTTAAGTTTCCACATATTAAGATGTTGATTATACTTACAGATAGAGTATGGAACAGATGAAGATTAACATTGAGACATTACAAGTAGAAGGCTAGGAAATGTTTCTTTTGGGAATAAAGACTATGGAGTGAAATGATACACAGGAGAAATGGGCTCCTTTACTGTCTCCTATATAAGGTTATTACATGGTTAAATGGAAGGATTTGCAGGCTTATATGAGACTATATAGGGGGAATAAAAACAAAAACAAACAAACAAAACCAGACATATCTTAGCAAAAACTTAAACATATCTAAAACATTGAAATGAAAAACATCTGAACTAAAGGTAAATATGACCTACAAAAATTAAGGAAAAATTCACCATCTAAGCCTATTGAAGTTGATGATCTCATAAAAGAAAAAAATGACATTTTATAAAGAGTTAATAAATGATACAGAGTCTCAGACAGATAGACACACACGTGTGTATGTGTCTGTCTGTCTGTCTCTCTGTGTGTTGGTGTGTGAGTGTGCATGTGTGTATGAGAGAGAGAGAGAGAGAGAGAGAGAGAGAGAGAGAGAGAGAGATTGAGATTCAGCGTAAGTCAGTGTGCAAAGCAAATGGAAAGTATAGCAAATTATAAGGAAAAAATAATTAACATATACAATGCTAACTCTGACATGAGCCAGAAATTGAAATTATTAGAAAAACACATTAGCATAGCTATAAAATTATGTTATATGAGGTAAGATGAACAATCTTGAAATGAATGACAAGGTCAAAGTAGCATTTTTAGACAGAGAAACAGAATAAAATGAACAAAAACTAGATAGAAATATTAGGAATAAGAATTGCAATGTCAAAAGTAAAGAGACAGCAAAATAATGAAACCATTCAGAAGTATCTCAAAAGCTAAATTCAGAAACTAAATAAAATAAATGACAAAAGAATTTGTTTAAAAGATGTTTATATATTATATAAACTAATTATCAAATGCTGATATATCTTTATTAGTACTCAACAAATTAGATTTAAAACCCACAAAGAAACAAACAAGAAAAGAAGTACCCAAAGTATAGATGTTTAGTAGGTTTGTTTAGAATGATAAAATGATCAATTCTACAAAAAAACACAACATAGAAATTTTAATATGAACTTTCAATGGAAAAGTTTCAAAATATTGTTTTAAATTTTTATAAGATTTAAATGTGAAAACGCTAAGTCCACAA
Organism: Rhabdomys pumilio; assembly: GCA_030674055.1. NCBI lineage: Eukaryota > Metazoa > Chordata > Mammalia > Rodentia > Muridae > Rhabdomys > Rhabdomys pumilio. The sequence goes on from JANHMN010000022.1 coordinate 34,904,116, forward strand.
TTTTTACATAGTTAAAACAATCATTTCTCAATAATTCTTAGATTATGACAAAAACTTGTAATACTGTAAAAGATCTAAGGAATACTATCCACAATTCACAAAGCTAGAAAATGATAAATTTAATAAACAATTTCAATCCCACACCTATTGTACAGCTATTTATTCAATTTATATAAAATTATTCAAATTTATGAATAGAAATATTATTCTCAGATTTTGTTTATAATTCAATGGAAAGAATGGCACTTTAAAGCCACACAGCCGAAAAGAGGATCTATAGACATTTGGATGTGAGAATCGGGGTAAGAATAGCAAAAGGTAGAGCCTTGTCCATAATAATGCTTATTTGTGTTGCCCACATATTGTCCAGATGTCACAGGTTTGTGGGACAGGAAACATAGCTGCATGGAGTAAAAATTCTCATGAAAATCTATGCGGTCTCCATGCTTTTCTTCAATTTTAGATTAGTTTCTTATCATGAGTAGATTGACTTATTACATGATAACATTTGCTATGAAGCATTCGTATAACGAATAAATCATTGATTTTGGTAATTCAGTATTTGAAAACCAATATCGTATATTGAAGTAACAAACCAGTTTATCACCAAAATTGGTATTGGCTTTAGGGTAAATGAGATATTAGTTTTAAATTTGTTTTACAATTTCAAATTTTAATTACTTTTGTCATACTCTGAGGCTTTACGAGGTTTATTGGTATAGTAAAACTTCAGGCAAATATGCTAGTTTCTCAAGATTTCAAGTTTTATTTAAAATATATCCCTGTGCTCTGTGAGTAGTTGGGTGAAAAAGAAAGCAGAAACAGATAGTAAATAACATACACATAGACACATATATGCACATATACACACATATATACATATTTATGCACATAGACATACACATAGACACAGATAAGCACACATACACATATATAGACACACATATATGTATATATACACACACATACACATACTTACACATACAAACACTTTTTATTTTTTATTTATACTTTTATTAACATACACCACACACACACACACACACACACACACACACACACACACACATACCCACACACACACCATACATCACATACACACATGAACTTGCACATACACAAACATTCTACTTAGAATCACAAAAGCCGATCATTATTTCTTCCATTTGTGAAAGTTTACTTTGAACACAAAATTTTGGTCCTATGTTAATATTTCATTATCTCTCTGTAATTTTATTTTAAAAATATTTTAAAATGTCCATTTAAAAATTTGAAAATGTCTACTATATGAATATTTGTAACATACCACTTGATGTTTTAATACAGTTAAAAGTTGTGCAAACTAGATGAGATTGAACCCATTTTCTCCATAGACATTTTTTATCTTTAAAACAATCCAAGGCTTTTCTTGTTGCTGCTTAAAATATTATGTATGTTATTTATCTATAGCTACCCTACTGAACACACACACTATAACTTTTTGGTTCTTACTATAACTGAGAACTTAATTAACAGTTCTATTTTCTTTGTGTGTGTGTGTGTGTGTGTGTGTGTGTGTGTGTGTGTGTCTGTGTCTGTGTCTGTGTTTGTGCATGTGTGTGTGTGTCTGTGTTTGTGTGTGTGTATCATGTATTTTACCTTGGATAAAAATTTAAGATGCAGTGAAAGTAGGTTTATAAAGTTTACATTCCTTTAAAAATGAAAGGTGTTGATATTAATTGACATTGAACTTGCTGACCAGATGACTGTACTCTTGGGCTCTTCTACTGTGGGGAGTCAACCGAAGGCAGCTGTCATTCTTGCAGCCATCTTGAGCCATATACCCTGACAAGAGACTTGTTAACAACAGCCTACAGCAGCTGAGCACACTCTGATAACATCTTGTTTTAGATACCCAGGATCTTCCCTTGGGTGTGTGAGACTTAAAGGTGTGAGACTTAAAGGTGAGATTTAAAGGTGTGATTTAGAGACAAGACTTAAGGGCATGACTTAAAGGCATGACTTAGAAGTAAGACATATAAAGGGCAAGAAGCAGACAGAAGTAAGGAACTAGGAACTTGAGACTTGGAACTGAGATCTTGAGACTAGACTTGTAACTTGGAACTGGGAAAGAGACTAGCAACTAGAACTAGGAAAAGGACTTGAGACTTATTACAGCTGGAACTAGGATTAGGACCTGAGACTTGGTACTAGGAACTAGGGAACTGAGACTTGGTATTAGGAAATAGGGACTTGGAAAGAAGAGAGACTGAAGAATAAATGGGATTGAATCACACTCTGTCTGGTCTCAATTCTTCGCTTCTGTCCTCACTCTCTCTCTTGCTGAACCCCAACCCACAGACTGAAGCAGCTTAATGCAGTGCAAGCTCTAACAACTTAGCCCCCAAGGCTTTTGGCAGTGTGGGTTTCAACATTTGATAGAGCAGTCCACGAAGTTTTGGCCCCCAAACATGGGGCAGAGCAGTTCTCAACATTTTTGTCTACAAGTCTCTATGAAAAGCTGAAATCGCTTTCTACATCTCTTATCTCTGTCTCTGTCAAGGATGCATACACATTCATATACACACACACACACACACACACCAATCACAATCACAACTGGCCTAGGCAAAAATGGTTAATTCAGGGTAAAAATAATGTATTGGGATTAACTCACTTGTTACAGAACGTGTATTGTTGTTGCACTTGGTGGCACTGAGATTTGAAGTCACAATCCGGACACTGATCTTTAGGGTAATTTCAGATTTAAAGATAGTAAGAAATGAAGGTTATTGAGAGTCAAAAAATATTTCTAATTTCTAATGCAAAATATATAAACAAATTAGCCTTAGCCTTATATGTATATTTCTATAATGTTACTATAAGAAGGCCTGGGCTACATAAAGCAATTTGGTAGTACCTTCATCTGAAAATAAAGCCTCCATATCTATTCAAAATTGATATTTACTCTAGAGAAATGACCACATGCTATATATGTTATCACAGTAGACCTAGGTAGACTGACAACAGAAATTGAGAAAGGCCTATTCTACTACTACACTGTACAAGGAATATTTGAAAACACATTAGAAAAACAATGTCAAATTTAGGCCTATGTAATAAATTCTGCTGATTTGCAAATCTATTCAACACACCATGCTGGCAACTTCTGCCATGGGAGAGATGAAAATGAGACATACATCTTGTCTCCAGAGGTCTCAGGGATGTGCCCAACAGGCTGACAGATACAACAAGCATTTGTCAGCATGTATATTTGCAACAATTGTAGATGATTTGTAGATTTATTGGATTGAAAGTTTTCTTCAACATCTTTGAAGTTATGGGAAATAGCCATCTTTTATGAAATTGCATGTTGGCGAATACCTAGTAGATTCAATGAATTTTAATTTCTACAGAGTTTAAAAGGTTTAATTTTATGACCGATTATTTCATGAAAGAAGGGAGTCTTCATGTAATCTGAAGATTATAGATAAAAATCTTAACTAAAATATACATTCCTTTGTGGGGTAAAGATAATAGGTTTTACAAGCTGATTTCCTAGTTTCCATCTGCCTACCAAGCCAGGGTTCTTTACAAAGCACAGTTCCATAAATGGCTCCAGCTATGACTTACTTCACCAAGTGTTTATTCAGATAGATGTCAGTCTCCTTTCCCTTTTTGTTCCCTTAACACTGTTTTACCAACATTACTCTTCATAAATCTTTAGTGGAAGTGTAAAGCCACCTTTAAACAGAACAAACAAGGTAATTCGGTTCTATTTTAGTACTTAGAATTTAAACTAGAGTATAAAACAATAAAACCGTATTCTTAATCCTCAGTAATTACTTCCCAATAATGTGTTAAAATGGTTAGAATAAACATGGTTTGCTATGATAAATGATGTCTCCCACAGCTTCAAAAACTTTCTTCTCCAGGGGAGTGATTTCAATGGTTTGCAATTCCACAATAAGAAAGGACAATGGTTTGCCAAGCATCCTTTTGGATTCGGAGCCTTTCAAAGAGGCTCATTATTTATCCAAAAATGTGATTTAATGAACAATGTAGCCTTCAGATGATACTTCCTTTTTTGCTCATCTCCGACCTACACACAACACAAAGTATTTAGTTATTCCATAAATTGATTAATGCTCCACAGTGTGGATTACAATCACTAGGATTACTGAGAATTTATGAATTTTGCACAAGCTACTAACACCTTAAACACACCTATGGACAGGGTAGCCTGTTACCTGATATTCCTAGACTGATCTGCAAAGTAGAACAACCACCATCAAGATGCTGATAAGAGTCTTGAGGCTCCTTTACAGCTGAGAGGCAGTTGAGTCTTTCCAATTCAGGAATCAGATTCATTCAAGATAATCCCATTAGTAAGCCTTTTCATTAAGTGCAATGGACAGGCAATCAATGAGATCCTTCCCGTGGCCACAATTGTGTTTTATTTGTTTGTTGTTTGTTTGTTTTTTAATTGGATATTTTATTTACTTACATTTCAAATGTTATCCCATTTTCTGGGTTCCCCTCTGGAAACCGCCTATCCCATCCCCCCTCCCCTTGCTTCTACCTCCTGAATCTTGCATTCCTGCCCTGGCATTTCTCTACACTGGGGCATTGAGCCTTCACAGAACCAAGGATCTCTCCTCCCATTGACGCCTCAGCTACATATGTGACTGGAGCCATGGGTCAGTCCATGTGTACCCTTTGGTTGGTAATTTAGTCCCTGGGAGCTCTGGGGGAGTCTGGTCAGTTGATATTGTTGTTCTTCCTGTGGGGTTGCAAGCCCCTTCAGTTCCTTCATTCCCCGATTGTCAATAATGAATACATCTCAGTGTTGTTCATGATCTTCGTGCTATTCCACAGAGCCACAAATTGTGTGTCTATTTCGTCCAGATACAGCATTAGTGACAGGACAAAGAAAGAAGTCCATGAAAGTGTAAATTAGTGAAGCAACGTGTCTACTGCAATGCCCTGTAGGAGCACGGGTGACTCAGAGACAAATGTATCACTGATAAGCCCACCATATAATGAGTGATAGCTCACAAAAGCTACATACCCAGAGATCCAATCATAACTAATCAATGATACAGCTGGGTTTATGAAACTCCCCGCATTTGGCTCACACTGAGTCGCTAAGCTATAGTTTCAGAAGTCATGTTACTCAGCAGAGGCCTCTTGATCGACACATCACACAGAATGTAGAACTAGCACAATATTTCTATCTGTAGGAAATTGCCTTTGTGAAGAAATCTTGTGGACATAAGTTTTCTAGGTATTTTCTTCACGGATTACTTTGAAATCACTTTAAATGTCCATTTTCCTCTGATGGCAAACTACACAGCATGTAGTACACATGATGTGAACATATATCATCATGTTAAATGATGAGCAGTTACTCATAATTCCATCAAGTACCCCTGTAGACAGTGACAAAGTAGATATTTTGCATCTGTGTCAATTCTGAACTTTGCTCTATGCCAAGCATGTTTTCTCTGTGTCTTCCATAAGGAGACATAATTATCACTCAAGGGGAATATGCACGAAATCAGTGGTTGTCACTGACCCTCTTTACTAATCATGTGTACCCACTCCTTAGCACAAGTGACTTATACCTCTTACCATATTCTGAGTAGGTTGAGCTCTATACACAGTACAAAAAGGGATAAGTGAACTAGGATACCAATTACTCATTTAAAAGCAGAAACACCAAGACTGAGTTAGTGAGAGGACCATATATTTAAAACTCTAATGCTCTATTTGCAGCATAAGTGCATACTGTTTTAAATGATAATCAAATCTGAGTAGATTATAAATTATTCTATAGCTCACTCTATCTTTTTCTCATTCTCTTTGGCCTCAGCATTATGGATTGGAATGTGTACAAGGTAAATGAGTACATACAGAGATGTATGTACAAATGGTTCTTCATTTTATTAGCCTAGTCCTCATTCCTATGCTATTTCAGAGATTATCAACATAGCTGTCTAAATGGACTCCTCATTTGTAATTTCTCTCCTTTCTATTTATTCTCTATACAAACACCAGAATAAATTTTTGAAAACATAAATAAGCTGTGTCATGTTTTTCTAGGACCACTATTTTTCATTTTGTCCATTGTAATAATGCAAACAATGTTTACATCTCTTAGGTCTGAAAACTAGCTATTAGCTACTCTAGCTTGCATTTCACCCTCTAGTGGTGTCTCAAACATTCTCATAGATGTGTCAATATCTGACCATGTGTCATAATTTCTCTTACTGAATAGCTTTTTTAATCCTAAAAAAGAAGTTCATTATTATCTCTTCTAATACATTTTTCTCATTTCATCTATTTAGAGTGATTCCTTTGTTTTTCTGTGCTGGATCCTTTACTCCTCCTCATTGTTGACTGAGAACCTCTGGTATGCCTTGATTAGGATATATAAATAGCGCTGCATCTCATTGGCATACATTTGGACATGCTCAACGACAGCACTAATGGGTATTGTGGGAAGAGACTAACGGCAGGATTATTGTTTGAGTCCTTGACACCAGGTCTGTATTCTCTAAGTATTATTTTTAAATTAAATGTTTCTTTGCCTTTTCTTTTGTCCATAAAACACATCTTTTCTTTCATCTTGAACAGCACAACTGCCATCACTACTCATCCAGACTTGTTTATTGGCTTACCCTGCTCAATTTCTGGTAGTTACGGTATTAATGTTATCCTTCAAAAAAATTTCTTTTCACTGTAATTCTGAGTTAATCTTTTCTCCTCTTTTATACATACAAATATATGTCACATCTACATATCATATATATATATATATAATATTCTGTGTCATATATATATATATATATATATATATATATATATTATATAATTTTTTTGTTATTAGTTTTCCCCTTTCCTGAGTAAGTAAAACTCATCCTGCGTTTTTCAATATTGGATTCTCACAATAAAAATGGATGCACTGTGAGGCATCATAGCACATGGAGAATCAGGTAGGATTTCAAGAAACTGAATATATGCACAAATAATTTCATTATATATACAATTTGCATAGCAAACCTCAGTACTTGGTTAAAAAAAAAAAGAACTTCAATATCAATCACATGAAGAGACAGCCAGGCCTCAGCCTCTGCTTGAGACAGCAAGAGGGGCCAGGAGGAATGCCAGAAGTTCTCTGCTGTGCCTCTCAGGGAAGTGAAGATCACTGGAGACTTGAGACCCACAAGTGTTGCACAGCTAGCTGCACCAACAAGCCAAGCTCTGTTTTCATCACTCCATAGAGTCCTATTTATACCCTCCAAACATCACTTGTCCTCCACATGCCTTTTCTCAGTACAGCTCTTGCTTCAACAGTATCTGCAACCAGACTGAATCTGAGTGTAGGAAAAAAAATAAAAACGACTGGGGAACCGCAGGGTCTCTCACAGCACTCTGTGTGTAGTTGGCTGAGACACCCTGGGTTCCTCCAGCTGGAAGTTAGGCCCAGCTGTTCACCATGGTTCCTCACAGCGCGGCCCCAACACACGAGGAACTCCTTGGGTTTTCAAAACCGGTTTATTGGCATGGCGGATGGTGGATGGATCTGGATGAACACCCCCCACAAAACCCAGGGTGGACCTGAGTTAAATAGGAAGGGGAAGATGGGGGAGGGACTGGAGAGGAATGCTTAATCGCCTCCACTCTCTGGCCTTCAGGTACCTCATTAGTATGTAAATCTCTCTAGGGCCTGGGGGCTGTTCATCACACCCTCCACCTGTGACTTAAGGGTAAAGGTGGAATGGAGATTAGACCTCTTGTCAGGCCCAAGCCTCAAGAGACTGCAGTACACCATCAGATTTTTTGGTGTGTTTCTCTCTATGGAGTCCTGACAAATGCTGCTCAACTACTGCAAAGCAAGGCAGACCAATACATGCATGTTGTTAGCAAAGAATCCTTCATCACAGGCTTGCCTTTGCAGGACATCTTCTCTCCATTGTCTGCTTCAGTGAAACATTCTTTCAAGAGTCTGTCTGAGCTTTTCACATCTGTGTCCACTTTTACACCTTTGCCCCAGCAAAACATTATCCAACCAACTTTCCCCAAAACACATTTCCACTTCAGCATACAATAAATCCCTTAAAATTTATATGCTGAAGTAATCAAAATCATTTTTATATTGGAGAATATAGTCAATGAACTTACTTGAGCCACTATGCTACAGTCAATGTCTGTCAAAACAAAAGGTCAAGAAAAATTCTGGACAAGTATACATAAAATGGTCTGAAGTTTTCATGACAGTTGACATATGAAATAATCTTTTCATTTCTTGTTGGAAGATGACTTTCTTTGTCTAATACGTTACTGTCCATATTCCCACTCAATTTATATTTTTTCATGTAAAATTAAATTATGGGATTCTTAAGAAAATAAATTGCCTCCACATAAGTAACTGTATAGAAAGCTTCTTGATGATATCTACAATATGATCACACAAAATATGATTAGATATTTATAACTCCCAAGACAAACGCAGTGGATCTAGTACCCTTTCTTAATTTCAACAGTTCTTGTCCATCTACAGATTATGAACTCACATGAAATTAGGACCTAAGAGATGATATAAATTAAGATGACTTCATGTTTAATTAGGCTAACCTTCACAACTCGTGGGTGGTTTCTTTGTGACAAGAGAAATATGTTACGTGTAGACAGTGGCATAGATTGAAGTTATGGTTCAACAATTGACAGAGTATCTGGGCTTTCAGAGTTGGAAAGGCCAGTGGAAATTATCTCCTTACATGCTTCAGGATAAGCAAAACATGGGTAATACTTGCCTGGACTTAAACTTCTACCATTCAGAACTGTGTAACTTCTGTTACCATATCATTAAATTTTTGTGACTACCCCTTGTAATACTTATAAATCAAAAAAAATAAGAATAAAACAAATAGCAAATACACTCAGAGTTATTTTCTATTAGTGACAAATACCAAATTTATCTACAAAATGGTGCGTGTTTTCTTATCATATGAAAATTAAATAATCACTTTGGGAATGTATTTTAATATATCATACACACACAATTATATAACCATGGTACACTCCAGATACAGCAGAATTGTTCACCCATTGTTTTCATCCTTTACCTGTTTGTAGTCCCCATTCCACCAAGATTGTCTTTCACTAGCCTATTTTCTGTTTTTACTATCTGATTTGCTGTGTGCCATGCACTGTATTTCAATATCACAGTCTGTTATAGTATATTACAATATACACAGTATCTCACTGTGTATATTGTCTTTGACATACTTCATGCTATTGTTTGTATAAGAAAGTCATTGAATTGTTCTCCAATATGGTTATACAAGTATTGAAGTATCTATACTTTCAAAACATTTCTTTCTAACATGAATGGGTGGCAAGTGTTTGAGAAACGTTTGTGAAGAGGTGTACATGGAAACTTAATTTTGATTCCACTTGAGTAAAACACAGAATTAGAATTTCTGGAACATTTGTTTAACATTCTAAGTAAAAGCCAATCTGTTTTCTTATTGCCTAAAGAAGTATGCAATGCTACATGCAATGTACAGTTTTCCATGCTTTTTTAGTACTATAAATGTCAAATATTTTTCAATTTTCATTTTTCTCTTTCTCTCCCTCCTTCCCTCCTCCCTCTCCTCCTTTCTCCCTCCTTTCTTCCTTTGTCTATACATTCCCTTTATTATTACTTCCTTATTTCCTCTTTCCTCACTTTAATCCAGTATTTTTTTCTGGATCTCTCTCTCTCTCTCTCTCTCATACATATGTATATGTATGTATATATATGCATGTGTTATCATATGTAAAATGCATTTATTTTTCATAGATTATCTATTTGTATATTTCTTCATTTCTCTAGTTTGTTGTTTGTGTGCAACATACAAGTCCCTCTTCTTTTTTTCTAAGCACTACCAATGCGAAATATTTTTCACTTTTCATTTCTTCCCTCCTTCTTCATTATAGTGCTGAAATTTTGCCACCCATGTGTACTGAAGACTCCCAAATTCGGGAGATCCTTACTCAAGTCTCAGGAAGTCGTGAACACCCACAAACTCCAAGACACCGTACCTGGATGCAATTAGCAGAGGTTTATTAGGGAAGAGAACTGGCAGCCAGTGTTCAAACTGCATACTCGTGCACGAGTACAGTTTGACCCCGAGTGGTAGGCTAAGGAACCTTTTATAGTAAGGGGTAGGGAAAGGAACGAATTTTCACGTGGTTACACATGATTGGTTATTTCAAATATCAGCAACTTGCAGAGGCGGCAGGATGGCTCGTTAGGACTTGTCTGGGCATGCCTTTTTACTTATCTTTGTGGCCAGGAATCTGTCTTCCTGCTTTGAGCCTACCCCACCCACAGGTGGATTTTCTTCCCTGAGGCTTGAGGAATGTATCGGGGCAGTGAAGGCCCAAAATCCTACATTCAGTTCCACCTTCCTGGAACTAGTGAGCCTGTATATATTTTATAAAATGGTCTTTATAATTTTTCACTCTACAGTACTACTTAACATGTATGTTTAAATATTTAGCACTTCACTTAATACTCTGCGATTTCCAGATTTATTCAAGAGGTAAATTCTTTATCAATTGAATAATTCTCGTTTGTGAACAATCCTTTAGTTTTTTTTATTAATATCTGTATTTTAAAGCAGGTTTACTGAGATGGTGGTATCACATAATAAACTTCACATAAAGTGTACAAATTTGACATGTTTTGACATTTGCAGGCACCTCTAAAATGATAACTACAATCAGGATAGCCATTACCTTAATCAATCTTGTTTCTATTATCTCTTTTAGCTGTCCCTCCCTAACACTCTTAAGATGCATCATCAGGCAATCACTGGTCTGTGTCTACCATAGATCCAAACCTCCAGATTTGTAAGTAAATAATACAAAAACTGCCATTCAACACTAAATTCAAGATTTTTTTAATTTGTATAAAATATGTCTATAAAATTTTCTTTGAGTAAAAGTGAAAAACATCTCTTTCAGGATAATAGACACATTTTAAGCACAACGTATGTATCATTAGCTAAAGAAACTATAATAACTAAGCTTGAATATGATTTCCTTCATGTTAGAAATATGTGGCATCAAGCAAGCTTTGTTTTTATTTTGTTTTATTTTGTTTTGCTTATTTGTTTTTTTAAAGTGGAAAAGTCTAATTATAAGCGCAAAATAACTCATCTATATTACATACACATCACACATCTTGGAATCATCTGTTCGATATCTATCTACCTGTCAATGTGGAAATGCAAAGCTGAGCTTTTCCAAGCATTTACTGTGCTGCAGTTGGCTTCCTGAAAGTCATATCCATGTTATTTCTGAAATGAATACACTGAAGTCTTCCACCTTTTGAAACTTACCATTCAGATCAAGAATTTTAGAACTGGAAAAACAACTTGAGTTTCCCTGATGTTTTTACCACTCCTATGATAGTAGGACAAACATTCTGAAAGGCTGGACTCAGGATAGCTGAATAGAAAGAGAGAAAAACAACAATATAAGAAGGAATAGAGAGATCCACCCTACGAAGTCTGTTAGAAGTCTCTCACAACTTGACAGTCACAATTTCTAATACTGTCAACAAAATCTATTTTGTATGTCGCCTATATATGAAAAGCATGCATCCTATATAAAGATATTTGATCCATAATGTCAAATTACTAGTGAATCATGCTGAGTATCTAAGCATATCTGACCCAGACTTTCCCAGATATTAACCTAAAGTTTTCTCACAATCTTACCAAAAGACTAAAAGTTACATGTACTGTATACATTTTACCCTCATTATGTAAACTTTAGGGCCAGTAGATTTACCATATCAAATTTTAATCCTATCCAAGGCACCTCAGGAATCACTCCATGATGTCATTTTAAGAGAGAGAGAGAGAGAGAGAGAGAGAGAGAGAGAGAGAGAGAGAGAGAAAGAGAGAGAAAGAGAATGAAACTGATGTAAAATGATGATACTCAGAAACTTTTTCAATGTGATTCTATGAGACATCATAATCAATAGATATGAATGTGGCCTATTTCAACTTTCTTTTGGGAAGCCCATACCTATATTTTGGTGTCTACTGTCCTTCCTTTGAGACTTGCCTCTTATTTGCTGATGATAGTGCTTAAGTCTATGCTTAAAGCTCTTCTGAATAATTTCCAGCCATGTCTGATTGGATCTGCATGAAATTCTTTTGTAAAGTACAGTTAAGAATCCCATCTTCATCTGGGTAAAGGTATCTGAGAACTCAGCTGCCTCCCTAGGGACTAACTTAGTTTTCTATCTCTCTTCCTTCCTCCCTGCCACACAATGTGAATAACACAAGCTAAAAAGTAATTTTTTGTTCTGAGTTTATCTAGTCATTCAAAGCATAGACAGTGGCATTATTACTGAAGGAGTGGTCAGGAAAACACTTGAGTTGTGAAACAACTAAGAAATTAAAGAGCAATAAATGAACAACTAAAGAATTTCAGGCCAGACAAATAGAATTGGTGAAGTCTTTTAGAACTTAGTGCTAAGAGATCTCCACCATATTTTGTTTGTTTGACTTTCTTTGTCTGTTTGTTTAACTAAAATAAAACTTTCTATATGGACTTGATACTGTTTTTTTTTTTCTCTTTGGTGTCATCTTGTTAAATTTATATTCTACAGATTTCTTTGTAAAATCTCCTCTTGTGAATTTATTGTATCATTTGAGTAGGGATGTGTGTGAGAATCTATAGAGACAATGGTATTTCTTGTAGGATTTTCTTACGTTGGCCATTATGTGGGGGGGTACATTTGTAAAACATACCTAATTCTTTTTCACTTTTTAAAAATCTCTAGCTTTACATATTGTTAAATAAGATTTAAATGAAAAGGTCTAAGAATGAATACCATGTACAAGTATTTTCTTAGTTTTCTACAAAAAAGAAAAAGCCAAGAATTAGAAGAACTGTGGGGTATCATAGAAAAATGCAATTCTTGAGGAGGTTTTAAAGATATTTTTTTATTTGATAAAAAAATAACAAGAAAACAAGAAGGTGAATTAAAATTGGAAGACGATCTTGTGTCAGCATAACCTTAAAGATGCAATAACACCCTCGTAGTTTTAATTTCTACATCTGTGAAATGGAATTCAGACCAACTAAATGAGAATTACATGATCTCAGAAACATAATGTACCCATAATGAAAGGAATATGAATATTCACAGTTTCATAAGAATTGAGATTGTGCAAAGGAATAAAAACTGCAAAAAAAGAAAATATCAAAAATGTTTCATTGTGCAAGGTGATATAGGATTTATTTCATTACAAATGGTAAAATCTTAATACATGATAGCTAAACACAATATAGTATCAAAATATCACAAAATGTAACTAATCATTTTAATCTCTTTATGGATCATAATTGTATTCCATGAAATTTATTACAGCAGTGATCATTTGGAACATGATTTTGCAGATTTTTAGTTTAAGGATGACTATGGAAATCAGATTATCCTTCATATAAATTTAGTAAATAACACAGTTAATTATAATATATACTATAAATTATGAGTAAAGATGGCCATAATAATCATCTTTCAATAGATAGGTTGATGAATTTAAAATAGAAATGTACTGTCAGAATCTACCTATACTGATAAAGGAAATCACATTATATATGTGGAAAAATTTGGTGTGAAAAACAAACTATGAAAGGAGACCTCTCTTTTAGATGTTCAAGTTTACCAGTTAGTCCTATTAATGCTGTTTTAGCATGTTCCAGTGAAAATAATTGATACATTAAAAAAATTCCATTCCACTTTTACTCACTAAACAACTTTTATCTTGGCAAACAAGTCTTCCAATGTAGCAGTTACTTTAAATAATAGACAAATTTTCAATAACTTTAAGCTCTTTTCAAAGAAATTAGTTTTACGGGTCATGAGATGCTTCTATACCTGTCTTCTATGTATTCAACACACTCTTTGTCTTAATAGTCTATCTTATAAGAAAAATATACTTCTACTGCTGAGATGATTTTTTTCATAACTCTTAGAAAATGTTTCCTTTCTGGAGTTTATTCAGAAAGCATTTTCCAGCTGGGCTCCATTTTCTTAGCGATAAAATATTATTCTGTTGCTTCCATTCCCACCAGGTGGTTTTTTTTTTTTCTTCTCCTCTCTCCCTTCATGTTTTAAAAGAATTGTAGTTAAATAGTGTTTGTACACACACGTTTGGTAATTTGCTTTTGCTATTTTTAAGAGCACCATGTCGATATATCAAGAGAATAGTACAAAACTAGTTCCCAGTGTTTTTAGATGGTGTTTTGTAAAACTACAAAATACTGCTTAAATGGTTTTCAGAAGATAAAAGCTGTTTAACAGACAGCTGGGCATAATTAAGCACTCTTTTCTCGGTAAGCAGTGTAGTGCCATAGAGGAGGATGGGTATTGCAATTTTGTTTGATATAAGAATGCTAAGAGCCATTTATTCTTGTCTGAAGCTCCATGATAAGTTGTCTTACCTGTTCACTTCCTTATACAACTTTCTGTCTTAAAAATCATGTAAACAGCCTCATACCATTAATAAATATTTAGAGCTTCCATGAAGTCAGAGTGTTGATAAGATATGAGCATAATTTATGCTTTGCAAAATGCCTGGCAAAATGAAAACATTCTACCTACTTCTATTGTCTTAAGACATAATATCAGTCTTCAAAAGTGCTACTGGGCTGCCAGGCAAGTGAATAATTAGAGAAGCTGAAAGTAGAGGTTTGTGATTTTGAGTTCTACCCTATGCTACAGCTTCAAATATGCTGTCATGATGCTTTTTTCTAATATATTTATAAATTTATAAATAATTTATAAATGAGACCCTACTTCTCATTGCTACTCTGTGACTTTGTGTTAGACACTTAATGAATCTAGTCATTTTTAACTGCCTAATAGAAAGTGAGTTTTAAGTTACAGAGTAATGAACAATAAATGCTATTAATACCCTTAACAATAAGTTACTTAGTTGGATATGTGTCCGCAATGCTCTATTTCAACCACTGAACAACTAAATAATTAAGATCTTCAGCATAAATGTAAGTTCATATGCAGTATGTAAATTCTGACTACAGGCTCGGAACTTGGCTTGACCTTCCTGCTATATCAGTACTGGGGAAAAGTGAGATTTAATGAGATTCAAACATAACAGGTTACCTCAGGAACCCTTGACTTTCTTGACTCCTATTACTTGCTAATTTCTTGATGTAAAGAGCATTCTTGTGAGGTCCAGCTGGACCCAGCATAGGCTAGATGACCTAGCCTGGACTCTGATGAGACCCAAACGATCATCCAATACCCCACTGCATTGGGTATTGCCAGCGGAGCAAGACTCGCTGAGGCCACAGCCAAGGCCAAAAGAGGTGACAGAGAAGTTCGAGCCTGAACCTGAACCAAGAACAGGTTGTATTTATGAGTGACTGAGTGATGTGGATAGTAGCAGCCATAGCTTTAGTGTGTGCCTCCCTAGTTTGGTTTTGCATGTGTGCTGTGACTCTATTATATGACACTGTGACTTTCTTATATGAATCCAATATTGAAAGTAAAGCATTTGAAAGACCAGATCTCGACTCTTGCCTGTCTGTCATAATTCCCGAGGCACCTCCTGTCAGAATCAACTGACAGTCTGGGATATAAGTGCTCGAGACACTTGATCTTTTCTTACTTTTTCTTTGCAAAGTAATATCATATTTGTGTGTGTGTGTGTGTGTGTGTGTGTGTGTGTGTGTGTGTGTGTGCACAGTAGCTAAGTATTAACACATTGTATTAAGTATTGTATCTGGTCTGCTGAGTAAAAATCACTCTCATGTAGACAAGGACAAATTCCAAAGACTATGGTTTCCAAATACTTCAGCCTATGCTTTATTGCCTTGTTCCTTCAAGTTACCCCTAAAACCTTCCAATCTTACTTGGATTCATTTACTTTCTCTTGCTGTGATAAAATACTGACCAAAAATGAGGTTTCTTTGATAGTCATCAATATTCTCTTGTAGAGCAACAAGGGCTCTTACTTGCAGAGCCAACTCAGCAGTCTTCATATATATTGATGTTAGAAATAGCTGGCATTTTTGTAAACTATCATAAATATGCAAATTTTCACTCTACTACTTTAGGATAGAGAATGAGAAGAGAGTTAGTGGTGTTTAGTTTGACTCATATTTTCAAATCATTTCATCTACGGTTCCAAATCATTTAAAGGGAAATATATCTAGTAAGATTAGTGCTGAGTCAATTGTGATGGCTACTTCAGAACTGGATAAACTAGTGACATGAAAAAAAAAATAAGAACGGGATTGAATAAAATAAGTAGGTTGGAAATCAACAGCCCTTCAAAGGAGAAAACATAACTCAGGTGCTGTATGATTCATTCATAATTTCTTGGAGTCTAATCTCTCTGTGATTTCACCATTGTGGAATAAGAATACACCAATGTCTTCCTTCTTATGTCCTTTATAATCACTATCAAACATTTGTTTTTAAATTCCTCTCCAATTCAAACTTTTATGTTAATATTTGAGAGATCAAGTGGGAACAGAAAGAGACAGGAAGACTATAGTAATTTACAATTCCCCTGAGAGTCCCTAAGAAAATATTGAATAAAAGTGATGGAGACATGATATTCCCAAATGAAATCACTTGTTTTGGGGTCTACTGAAATCTATACCATCCTAGATTTTCCTGGTTTTGTTTCTGTTGCTGCAATAAACACCTTAACCAAAACCAGTTTAGAGACAAAATGGATTGTTTGGGTTACAAATAACAGTCTAATTGATTGAAAGAAGCCTAATCAGGAGCTTAAGGTGTACACTTGCAGGAAGGAACTGAAACAGAGAGAGTGGAGGAATGTTACTTACTGGCTTACTCCCTTTGGCTTGCTCACTTTGTCTTCCTATATTAGCCAAGTCCACTAGGTTAAGAATGGCACTGCCTATGGAGAGCGTCATCAATAAGCAATCATGAAAATATCACATGGATATGACTATAGGTCAATATGATGGTATGTTGAGACAGTTCCTAACTGAGATTGCCTCTTCCCTTGAATGTTTAATTTGTGTCTAGTTGACATAAATGGAGCAGATCATCTCTATCTGTGTGCATACACTTTCCAAGCCTACTACTTCCTGTAGAGCTACAATCATATTATTCAGAAAGCATAGATTGTGCAAGCAATAAAGACAGATAGATAAAAAAAACAGTGGGAGAGAGCATGGAAGAAATGAGAGTGAGGGAAGGGTTGAATGAAATTCTCAGGAAATAGTATATAAGAAAACTCTCTGTATATAAGAAAACTATCTGTATATAAAAAACATAAATTAATTAAAAAGATGAAAAATACATTAACAGTGCAAATGCACTTTCTCAGAATCTTGAGAAAATTATCTGCCTAAAAATGCAAGCAGCACAAGCTGAAATCACAAATGGAAAAAGACCTAGGTCAACAAATAGTGGAACTCCTAGAGATGACATTAGAAGTGAGAGTCTAGTGTATTAACTCTGGATAGGTTACATGTAACTAAAAGTGTCTCAGAAATATATCTATGGAAAAGAGAAAAAGTATGCTACTTGAGTCAATAGGAGGGGGTATAAAAAATGAGGGATTAATTTAGTAATACCTAGTAATAAATAGTAACCAAGCAAAACATGCTTTTAAGGTTGATATGTCACTAAATGGTAATGTATGGCATAAATATCAGGATGCAGCTGTGTTTGAAGGTGACTAATTGAGGAGCAGACAAAGTGGTGAGTCAGAGAAAGATCTGACAGAATGATGAGTCAGAAATAGTATACATCCAAATTATAGAACCCCACAGGAAAAGAGACTACTTAAAATATGCATGACAAAGAAAGAGGGTGGTTTGCAGTTTTACCAGGAGAGTTCATCAGAGACATGATACAGGGAGAATAACCTAGACACAGGTGAAGAACTATTAAGCCAAAAAATGAGATTACCCCAGAAGATTAGAATATTTTGACAAAGTTATTATAAGGACAAACAGAGAAATTTAGTCAGAATCTGAGAAAATCTGAGTTGATTTATTCAGCTTGGAAGATTATATTTTAAAAAGGCTAGATTCTTCTACACATAGGCCTAGGGATAGTTAGAACAGGAAAGAAAACACTCTGACCTCAAAGCAAATTGTGAATCTACAGAACTTTGGTACATCTGTCATCTCATCACTTCATCTAAGAAAATAAATGTAATATTTACATATAACAATGCTTTTCCTTTCCCTCATCAAAATCTTCCATTGTATGGGTCCTTGATCTGTTTCAAATTTATGGGCTTCATTTTTTGTTAAGTATTCCATGCGTGTGTGTGTGTGTGTGTGTGTGTGGTGTGTGTGTGTGTGTGTGTGTGTGTGTGTGTGTGGTGTGTGTGTGTGTGTGTGTGTGTGTGTGTGTGTGTACTAAATACAACCTACTCAGTCCATCTAATATTTAATATACGTATGTTTGTGTTAAGGAATGATCATTCAATATTAGATAATGGGAATCTCCTTTGATTGGAAACAAAATTTCTCCTAAGCTCAATACTCCTAAATTGCCTGTAATTTTTTTCTATAGGGTTGAGATTTTTTCCATTAATAATGTCTAAAATTTTTTGTACACTCATCATTTTTATTTACTCAAATTCTGTCCATGAAGAAATAAGATCTATAGGATATTTATTTGTTTGATTAATCTACATCCCTAAATTCCTCTATCAGATCCTCTACTACTGTTTGTTTTCCTAGAAACCATGTATTTAAATAGTCAATGTTTCTTTTCTATTTATACTCAAGATGATAAATTCCTTGAGGATGCAATATTTTGTTTTTGAAATCACCAATTTATTATTGGTTTTTACAATAATATCTTCCAATCTTATTGGTTACATGATAAATAAACCATTTATTTATCTGGGTGTATTTTATGTTATTGCATGTCAATTTGTCTAGCTGGATAATTTATAAATAATAAAGTTTAATTTCTCACAGTAATATAGTACTCTGAGAATTGAAAGACCCAAGCACTAAGTTTAGTTATCTAGTAGGGGATTCATCTTTACACAGAAGAAATTCCTTGTTTTTGTGTGCAAAATGCAAAGGGATAAAAGAGGTAAGTGCTCATTGAAGCCCAAATTAGCAAGAATCCCAAGAACGAGGAAAGAACCTCCACATTTAGTCAACTCTTAAAGGCTTCTATTCTGTATCCCATTAAATTCTTAATACTAACTGCTGAATTTCAAAAGGGATACATTCAACCATATCATTGATCTTTTCTATTTCCCTTTATGTCATTCATTTTATGTTCATTATGTTCAATCTAAGTAGCATCAAAATTCTTAACTCATTCCAGTACAGACCTCAACCTCTTATTTCCAAAGTCTTACCTAAATCAAGAATCAGTGAGATGCTAGGCAATTTCGTTTGCAACATTGAACTGTGAAAACATGAGGCATAATATGCCTCTAATGTACAATAAAGCACACTATGAATATTTACATTTCAAAAGTATGAAAAACAAAGGTGTAAAGTGAATAACAAGCACCTGGTAGGGTTAACACTCAATAGGACAAATAAACATTAAAATTTAAGGTTGGAAAATATTTTTTGTTGACACTATGTCATTGTGTCATCCCTAGGCATGGAATGGGAATGGAGTTCTATCCCCAATGCACTTTGAGATGTTAACCCCCAAATATATTTTAGGTAAAACCCATGTAACATCTCTCATAGAATAGACTTGGATAGCTAGAGTTCTGTCAGGTTGGATTTAAATTTTTGCTGTACAGATGTCAGGACAGGGGTGGATGATGCTCACATTATTTACTAACCCTGTTTGGGTCTAGATGCAATACTCTCACTCCATGTCACTGCTAGGAACTGCAGTCGTGGATCTTCTTTTTGTGGTGGATCTCTGCTTAGGCTCCAATTCCCTAAGATACCTTTTGAATTATAGGTAGTGGGAGCTGAGTCATCAAGTGTCCACTGAATATTTTCTAAATTATGACACTGCAATGACCAATGACTTTCAGAAACCTTATCTTTTGAAGGAATTCTAAGATCTGTATTATGCTTGAGATCTGCCAGTGCATTTAAGAAACATTGTTCTGTAACTCTAACTGTGACATCCTTTTCTTGTCTTGATGAATACTGCATGCTTTCTTTTATTAGTTTTGATCTTCTTATCCATTGGTGTCTTAGTTAGGGTTTTATTGCTATGAAAAAAAATAAACATCACCAAGGCAACTCATAAAGAAATACAAGGGGAAGGCTTACAGTTTCAGAGGTTTGGTCCGTTGTCATTATGGTGGGAAGCATGACAATGTGCAGGAAGACATGGTGCTGCAGGAGAAACTGAGAGATCTACATCTTGTTCCATAGGCAGAAGAACTGTGAGGTGTGCCATAGTGTGTGTAGCTTTAGCAAAGAAGTACTCAAAGCCCACTGAGACAGTGACATATTTCCTTCAACAAGTCTACACCTACTCCAAGAAGGCAGTAACTCCTAAGAGTGCCATTCCATGTGGTCTAAGCATTCAAGCACAGCAACCTAATGAGCACATATGTATTCAAACCACTACATTTGGCTTCTGGGCCATGTATTTGATTTTTCTTTCAGAAAGACCATTCTAAATATTTATACCTTAATTTCTTTTAATTATAAATTATTTCTTAAGGTTACTTTTTCCTTATTCCTGAATCTTACTGTAAGCAGTTAGTGAAAGCCATAGGACCATCTAGACAGAGGGCTATTACAGATTTCTCCTGGTGAATGTTCTGCTTCCTTCAGCTTAAGTTTTTTTCCACAGATTCCTAGGTCATGAGATTATGATTCTTCTATCTTCTTTGCTCATTTATGAGAAGGATAGAGTTTTTCTTCATTTTCCAAAATTGTGTAGTTTTGTTTAGGGCCTTCTAAAAGTGCTGCTGGTTTTGTGGATATAGTATTTGAGGGAAAATATATATTTTCTATAGTTCTCTTTTGAGTCTTTATACAAGACAAGTTTTTTTTTATTTGTTTTGTTTTTTGGAATTCTTTTCACATTTTAGTCCTATATTTATCCCCTAGCAAAACTTGAAACTATTTTAACATTTTAGGTGTCTATTTCATATTCATTACCCTCATAGGTACCACACTTTACCTTGGTTCATTCTGTACTATTATACAAGAGTACAAGACTGGGAAATTGCCAAAGATCTAAATTTCCTTCATATTTATATCATTTATAAAATCTAAGATGAAGACACAATAGGACTGACTGTTATGAGACAACTCTCCTCAGACATGGACAATGTTAGATCTTCACCTGGTAGAACATAGAAGAGTAAAGGAACCAGATTATCATAAGCCTCTCTCACAAGAATATGATTGCCTCATCATAACTTAGCTACCATAACTTTAAAAACAAAAATTTTAGAAAAAAGCATATGCAAAAAAGCACTCTTAAATAATAACTATCTAAAACCTGATTGACATGTGGTTGAGATTCCACAAAGAAGAAAATTTAGAAATAAGATAAATTTTATATTCAACAAAATTTGATTATTAGAATATATAAAATGGGATGACAGTATGGCATAACAACAGCAAATAAAAATACAAATATTTTAATAATATTAAAATAAGAAAATTATATATATATATATATATATATATATATATATATATATATATAATATATACATACACAATGAAAATATTAACACAGATTAAATCTTGTTAAAAAACACTGTTTTCATAATGAAAGCATGCTCAAATACTCATTAAAAATTAATCATTTTATTATTAAATCTTCTCAAAAAATAAATTGCACATTAAAGATACACTTTGAGGTTGAACATAGAATGAAGGACAAATGTGGATAAAATAACATAAAGATTGTTGTTAGTATGAACCAGAAAATATATCACTGGAATAATTGGAGGGTCTCTTATAGATTAATACAGGTGTCTTTGCAAGATGGTGTAACTTTTGCTGACTGATTTTGAAGCTCATTTTAGAAGACAACAACTATATATGTTTTTTTAACACATAAGTACACTTTTGAGAGCATTCTGGATGTATTCACCACTTTACTAAGAAGAGAGAAGAGCCCTTCAATTTATCTTGCTTTGGTTCAGTTTACTTCTATAGTTATATTGCATTTTAAGATTATCTGGTACTACACACTTAGTATAAAGCCAGTGGGAGAGAAAAATATCTTACCTATGTGATGAATAGATTGCTATTTTGAGTGGTTCAAAGGTTATGTGCTTATTATTTAGAAATTGTTACTCTGAAAAAAGGGATGAAATAGAAAATACCTTGAATTAATTTTCTAGATCAAAACTACTTCAAGGCAGTATAATCTAAAACTCATGTATATAGTTTTAAATAAATTATTCTTAGAATTATAGAAAGAAAGAACAGATATATAGATGTTTATAATCTTCTATAATTCTGAACATATATTTGATTATTTACAAATCATCCATAAATGGAGTTACAAAATATTTATCAAGGAAAATATGCAAGTGTATATTTTATTACAGATTTCAGAAGCTGTAAAATCTCCAAGGGGCTTCAGAGATCAACATTAGACTATATTATGTTTATAATGTCACATTCTTAAAAAGTCATCAAATGTCCTCCCAGTCTGGGCCCAAGCACTGAACAGATATTGGGCTGCAGTTCTGTCCCCAATCTCATGGAATGCCGAGGAAGCCGGCCTCCCAAATGCTCTAACCTGAGCAGTATCTTAGGTAAGCAGACAGCAATGCCCGCCCTGAACAGGAAGTAACTGGGACCCACTAGGACCCAGGAAGTCATTCCTAGCCCAGTGCACTGGTTCCTTTCTGTCTGCGCCTGAGCACTGAGCAGATTTTGGGCCCGAGCTCTAACCCCAGTAGTAACACCCACCCCACAGAGTTCTGATACAACCAAGATAATAGAAAAGATAGGCTCCAGTCAGAGACAGGGTAGATAGGACTAAAGAGATCCAGATGGTTAAAGGCAAGTGCAAGAACATAAGTATCAGCAACTCAGGGTACTTGGCATTACTAGAACCCAGTTCTCCCACACAAGAAAGTCCTGAATTCCCCATATCACTAGAAAAGCAAGATTCAGACTTAAAATCCCTTCTAATGATGATGATAGAGGACTTTAAGAAGGACATAAATAACACTCTCAAAGAATTAGAAGAGAACACAGGTAAACAGGTAGAAGCCTTTAAAGAGGAAACACAAAAATCCCTTAAACAATTACAAGAGAACACAGTCAGAAAGGTGAAGGAATTGAACAAAACTATCCAGGACATAAAAATGGAAGTAGAAACAATAAAAAAATCACAAAGGGAGACTACCCTAGAGATAGAAAACCTAGGAAAGAAATCAGGAGTCATAGATGCAAGCATCACCAACAGAATACAAGAGACAGAAGAGAGAATCTTAGGTGCAGAAGATATCATAGAAAATATTGACACAACTGTCAAAGAAAATGCAAAATGCAAAAAGTTCTTAACATAAAACATCCAGGAAATCCAGGACACAATGAGAAGACCAAACCTAAGGATAATAGGTATAGACGAGAGGGAAGATTCCCAACTTAAAGGGCTAATAAATATCTTCAACAAAATTATAGAAGAAAAATTCCCTAAAGAACGAGATGCCCATAAACATACAAGAAGCCTATAGAACACCAGTAGACTAGACCTGAAAAGAAATACCTCTCATCACATAATAATCAAAACACCAAGTGCACAAAACAAAGAAAGAATATTAAATTCAGTAAGGGAAAAAGGCAAAGTAACATATAAAGGCAGACCTATCAGAATTACACCACACTTCTCACCAGATACTATAAAAGCTAGAAGATGCTGGACAGATGTCATACCTATCCTAAGAGTACACAAATGCCAGCCCAGGCTACTATACCCAGCAAAACTCTCAATTACCATAGGTGGAGAAACCAAGATATTCTATGACAAAACCAAATTTACACAACATCTTTCCACAAACACAGCATTACAAAGGATAATAGCAAGAAAGCTCCAAAACAAGGAGGGAAATTGTACCCTAGAAAGAGCAAGAAAGTAATCCTCTTCCATCAAATCCAAAAGAAGGTAGCCACACAAAGATAATTTCACCTCTAATAACAAAAATAAGAAGCAACAATCACTATTTCTTAACTTCTCTTAACATCAATGGACTCAATTCCCCAATTAAAAGACATAGGCTAATGGACTGAATACGTAAACAGGACACAGCATTTTGCTGCATACAGGAAACCAACCTCAGTGACAAAGACAGACTCTACCTTAGAGTAAAAGGCTGGAAAACAGTTTTTCAAACAAATGGTCCTAAGAAACAAGCTGGAGTAGCCATTCTAAAATCTCCAGCCCAAGAACAGAAAGAGAGGGACTCATGACTCCACCTATATAGGTAGTTGAGGGTGGCCTTGACAGGCATCAGTGGAAGTGGATGGCCTTGGTGCCTGAAAATTTGGATTCCCTAGTGTTGAGGAATTTCAAGAGCAGGGAGGCAGGAATGGGAGCACATCCTCATACTATTGGACAAGGGGGGATGGGGTAAGGGGTTAGGCATCAGTGGAAGTAGAGGGCCTTGGTGCCTGAAAGTTTGGATTTTCTAGTGTTGGAGAATTCAAGAGCAGGTAGGTGGGAATGGGAGGATGGTGGAAGCACACCCTCATAGAAACTCCAAGTATTATGTGGATTAGACATGACAGAGGCAAGCCACCAGAAGACTAGATTCCAGAATCCAAACAAAAAATAATCTTGATACTAAAATTTGTTTTGAGAATTGCATATTGAAGAATACACAGCCTTGGAGTATCTACTCATCAAGCAAGCTGAACCTGCTCAAACCTCTGATGTCCTGGAATTCTCACTGGATGCAGTGAAGACACAGTGTCAGAGGCTTATCAATTTACTCTTTTCCCCATCCTATTTCTAATATCTCAATGCCCATAATCAGCTTGAAGACGTCAATGAAGAGTCAGTGCCCCTATTCCCTGGGCTTGGGGACTGAGGTGGTTAATATTGGACTGTCTTTCTAAGGAAAAGTAGTGGTTTTCTTAGAACAGGGAGGATTAGCTCGGATTTATTGCATAGCCATAACCTATTTGTAGAAATATGTATAATTGTTATTAAGATGAAGTTATAATTTCTTAAATGGTCCAAAATTTACTTTGATTTCAAATTTAAGGTTTTCATTTGGTACGAGCTTCTTATTGATATAAAAGTGAGATGAATATTGATACTCACATAGGCATTGTGCCTGTATAACACATTTAGGAATACAAGGCTTAGACCCAGTCCTTCTTTAACTTTTTTATCTGATTTGAGATGATTAGCCTGTGAGTTAAGGGCCTATAGCAAATTCATGGCTTTGAGTTTATTATTAGGGTGTTTTCTATATTTTATTTAGAAATAGCTGAGAATAGTTAACAGACAACAGTCCAGATCACATTACTTGGATAATTGGTTTTCAAAACATCAAAAGTCCACAGAATTGACATTACAAACATTTCTGTATTAATATTTGTTTTGATTAGAGACCTGTCTGCTCCTGACAGCTTCCTGTCTTGGATTCTAAGAAAAAATTGAGCATCTTTGGAGTTACTCCAGTTGTGGTGAGACAATTGGAATTGCCTCTTTCCATCTACAGACAAATTACTGTCCAGAAAAGGACACACTTGCAGAATAGTTGACTGATTATATCTTCCAAGAAAGAGTAATCAGCCCTTAATAATTCTGCATCACTATGTCTATCAGGTGATCCTGAGCCAGAAGGCTAAAGATCAGATGCTCCAATGCTTTGTAGTATAGGGACTGTCCAGGTGTTGAGCGGTCTCTATAAATTGGCTAAGTTTTAGAAGCTATGCTTTGTGTTTCCCATAATTTCAGTTAACTCAGTCATTCTGAATTTCTGATGGGGTTGAAAACTTATAGTCTCATAGTTAATCCTGACTATTTACTTTGAGAGACAAGATTTGAGAGGATGGTTTTCAGCTAACATTCATTCTAAAGTCAAGACAAAAGCCAGGTTCAGAACTAAGTCTTTTAGTTAGGAGAGATGAGAGAGGTTCTGGTTAGTCAACAAAATAATGGACTGGGTATTAGGTCTATCTTGTACCTTACTGACACAAATTTGTATAGTTATTCTCTAATTGTATTTTGAGAGAAACGTTTTATTTTAACAGCATGGGTGATATGTAGGAGGAGTTAAGGTGGGAGAGGAAGAGGAGTAAGGAGAGGAGTAGAAGGTGAGGAGGACCTAGGTGACGAGAGAGAGAAAGGGAGAGGGGACATGGAGGCGGATGTTCGCATGTCTCCGCCAGTCAAAGATAGTTGATATATCTAGGTTGGGTATAGGCTTACACTTCTGATTGATATTGAGCATTACCAAACTTATAAAGCCTTTGACTAACATTAAAAAAAATTGTATAAAAGCAAAAAGGAGAAGGGGTAATGGGGTAGGGGTTTTCTAGGGAGGGAAAATGAGGGCAGGGGATGGCATCTAAAATGTAAATAAAATATCTAATAAAAATAAATTAAAAAAAAAAAGAAAAATAACGTCATCAACTGGCAAGAGAACATGGCTAATGTTAAGTAACCATTACCACTTCTGGATAACAGAAGATATCTTTCTCTGCTGTCTTAACTACTTTCAGTCTTATGAGTGATTTTGCTTGTTATTGTGTGAGAGGCCAAACAGGTACAAGGTATGGCTTGGAATTTCTTTTTACAAATATCACACTAATTTATTATTCGTCTGAAAAGAGCAACTCACTCCAGCAGGAGCTAGAATAAATTACTACACCTAAGAAAACACTACTGCTTGCTCTAACACTGAATTAAAATGAATAGTGAACAAAATTCAGACTAATTATAGCTAAGGCAAAGTATGTACTAGAGATAGGAACACGCTTCCAAGAGTAAACAGCTTGCTGGGAAACTCAGGTAAGCATTGCTATAAAAGACAGATATAAACAGCCTACAGCAGGTAAAAAGAAATGGGAGCATGCCTTGCCCATTAAT
This sequence comes from Rhabdomys pumilio, assembly GCA_030674055.1. Classification (NCBI taxonomy): domain Eukaryota; kingdom Metazoa; phylum Chordata; class Mammalia; order Rodentia; family Muridae; genus Rhabdomys; species Rhabdomys pumilio. The sequence goes on from JANHMN010000022.1 coordinate 34,931,162, forward strand.
TATAGAAGTACTTGTGTTCCAGAAGCACAGCCTAATAATAAGGCATGAGGGTATTGTTTTATAAGTGTGTGTGTGTGTGTGTGTGTGTGTGTGTGTGTGTGTGTAGCCTTCACCAGGCAGGATAACATTGTCCCTATGTAAATGTGTTTAATCTTTCTATGTCTAAATAGAATAGGCTACTATCCTGAGACTAATATGTTTAATTCAAGTAATGTGATTGACTCACCTCTCTCAATGATTTACAAAAGGAAATACAACTCCTTTCATACAGCCTCTTAAAGTGATGCCAATCAATGAACTTTAAATTACAAGCTGTTGTCTAAGAAGTAGATAACAAATAGTAGCAACCTTTTAAAAAGCCCTAACAAGGGAAAGTATGATTTGTCGGGTATATTTTTTTGGGGGGGGGATTATAAATATTCTTCAGACTCCTATACTGAAGACTTGGTCTCAACCCATTGTTCTATGAAGAGATTATGAAAACTTGAAATGAAATCATTTTGAGCATTACCATACTTATAAAACCTTTGATTAACATTTAAAAAATTGTAAAAAAAAAATGGAAAAGGGGGCACGGGATAGGGATTTTCTAGGGAGGGGAAATGAGGAAAGGAGATGGCATCTGAAATGTAAATAAAATATCCAATACAAAAAAACAAGAGAAAAAGAGAAAAAATAAAATAATAATAATAATAATAATAATAATATCAAAAAAAGAAATGAAATCATTGTGACTGTTCCTTTACAGAGAATACAGTAATCCCAGACTCTTCCTATTTTTTTGCCTCCTGACAATAGATGACCAGTGTCTTCTGATATGTGTCATCATACAATGCTTTGTTTCTTCATAGAACCAAAAGTAATAGTGTCAACAAGCTATGAGTTGAAACCTCCACTAATAAACCAAAACTCAACTTCTTTCTACTTTGATGATATTTGGTAATTTATCATAGTAATGGAGAGATTATCTTAAATAACAGGAAATTCTGAGTGAATAGGGTTAAAATAACGAATTAAAATTGAACTAAAAAAATAATACAAGGTTTGAGACTACCAAGGATAGGTATTTTTGCTTTCATAAAATATCACCAGATATACTACATTTATATCAATTTTCATTCTAAACAGTAGAATTTGGAATGCTGGTAAATGATACTTTTGATAAAGGCATTTGCTCCCAAGTCCGATGACATAATTTTGTTCTTGGGACCTATATGCTAGAAGTAAGAAGGAAGACAAACACAGGTTGTTCAATCCAAACTTTCAGAAGCCTGAGACTTGTCCACAACATGTTTGTTCTGTATGAACTTAAAATGAATGAATGATACAGATGTGAAGTCTTGTATCTTAATAGAAAGCAGCTCCTGGGGCAAGGGTAACTTGAATGTGAATGTCTCACAGGCTCATGCTTTGAATGCACATTCCCTGGTAGGTAGTAGCACACTTGGAAGCTATGTAATCCTTAGGAATGGCCTGCTTGCTGGAATGAATTCATTAAAGGCAGACCTTCGAAGGGTACATTCTTTCTTTGGGTTTCTGCATTTCTCTGGTCCACCATGATAAAACATTTTAGTTATCAAATTTCTGTCTCAAAAGAATGCCTTCCCGACTATACTGAACTGGGAACATCAAATGTCATGAGGCATCATAAATTTTTCCTCACGTAAGTTGTTCCTGTCAGGTACTTTGCCACAGTGATGCATAAATAACAAATGCTCACATAATACAGACAAATTCTTGACATGGTTGGCTAGTAATTTAGTTTTTCAAATTACAGAGTTACCGCCAGTATGAACTTGATGCTAATCAATCATTAAAAATTCATTATTAGTCTGAATATCAGAGAAATATTGGTAAATCTTTTGATTTCTCCTGCCTAATGTTTCATCTGCATAAAATATGTTTGATGTATCGTACTGGAAACTTTCAACTTTGAACTCACATCTGGGGTATTTTGAGAATAATTTGGTAGTAGAAAGTGCTGTTATTTCTCAATGAATGAAAAATTTTGAATACAAGTGTTGACGTCAAAACAATGGGATGAATAGATACATATATTATTATGGCTATGGTCTCATCATCATCATCATCATCATCATCATCATCATTAACATTAACATCAGTGTCAAAATTTCCTTCCCATCATTAACCTTATTACTGAGAGACTCCATGAGAAAACATGTCATGAGAACTGTATTGCAATACTCTTCCTTTCAATTTTCTCAGCTTGTTGAATTTTGCAACCATAATATCAATCTTTTCAACACTAATTTCTTTTCTAGTTCCTTTATACCTTAGCACCTCCACACCACCATAATCTTGACAAAATTTTATTTGCAATTTGCACAGCTTTGAATATAACCCAGGTTTTATATAGTCCCGCTAGTCATTCTGTCACAGGGCAATTTTAATCATTAAGTTCTAGGAATAAGGCCAAAAGAAGATTATTAAGAGGCAGACCCCAACAGGATTAAAGTTTGCTTCTGGAAAAGTATGCAGTTTTCATTTGATTTGGTGCAAGGCACTATTTGAAAATACTTTGAATTTTATGGCTGTCTTTCCAATTGCAATTTGTTATCAACATGCTACGAATTAAAAATCAGGTATGAATATCATGGGAAATTTTATCTCTATATCTGTGATTAATTCTCACTAAAGTCATCAAAATGCAGTCCCATGAGAGACATTTGATGTCCAAGTGCCTTTTTATGAGATATTTTGGTCCTTACTCTTCAATCAAGATCCTCTTTTTAAAAATCTAACAATAAGTAGATTTAATCTGTAGAACACCTTAAAATTATTTTGAAATTCAAAGCCTTGTGAAATCAAAGGAATTTTAAGTACGTTCATTCTATCAATAATTTGATGATTCTCTGAAATATAACTCAGTGCCCTTAAGATTATAAAGTTGGTTCATTTATCTTGAGGCTAAGAAATTAATGAGGTGATACTTGGCCAAGCAATTTCAATTCAGAGGCAGAGCCTAACGGTGTGATTCATAATTGTCATTATTGCAGCTTGTTGCATTTACCTTTCTAGGAATGATGAATCTTGTTTTAATTTACTATGGTTGCATTTAACCTTATTGCTGTGCTGAATCATTGGGACAGATATTGCCGTATCATACACATATCACTGAAGCCTTGCTATTTTATTGATAAAAGCAGGGTATAATTCTAAATGCATTTAAAGTTTTTCATGTGGAATTACTCCATAATTAATTTTTATTAGTTACAGTTATTGAGACAATACAGCAGTCACAATATTAAATTCTTTAAAATCAAATTTTCTTTTATTTTGAAAGCGACCCCATATGCTAGAGGTTATGCTTAGGGAAACATTAATTAATAATAACACTAGAATTTATTATTTTATTGTTTGTTTTATTTACATTTCAATATTTTCCCCTTTCCTAGCTTCCCATCTGCAAACCCTATCTCTAACTCCTCTACTTCTATGAGGGTGCCCCCCCTACTTACCCAGCCACTCCTACCTCACTGTCCTAACATTCTCCTAGGCTGGGGCATTGAGCCTTCACAGGACTAACGGCCTCTACTCCCATTAATGCCAGAGAAGACAATCCTTTGCTATATATGCATCTGAAGCCATGGGTTCCTCCATGTGTAATCTTTGGTTGGTGGTTTAGTCCCTAGGAGCTTTGGGGTGTCTGGTTTGTTGGTATTGTTCTTCTTCTTATGGGATTGCAATCTCCTTCAGCTCTTACAGTCCTTCCCTCAACTTCTCCATTGGGGTCCCTGTGCTCAGTCCAAATGGTTGACTAAAAGTATCCTGTATTGATCAAGATCTGGCAGAGCCTATCGAGAGACCCCTATACCAGGCGCCTGTTAACAAGCACTTCTTGGCGTGAGCAATAATGTCTGAGTTTGGTATCTGCAGTTGGGATGGATACCTAGGTGGGGCAGTCTCTAGATTGGCCTTTTTCTTATTACATACCATGAAGATAAATATATATTATTTTTGTTTGATATTTATGCATAAACATAAATAAGAACCCTGTAACAACTCATATAGTAGGTGCTTGATAAATGCTTTTGATGTCTACAAACCATGCCATGAACATTTACAAATACATTCCTATGTGTTTGTTATATATTTTGTAATTTTTCCTGAAAGTAATTACATATCAAATATTTTCATATGTACATCAAGGATCTACCAAAATGCTGCTTTTATCAGTCTTCATTTTATACTTAACCTAATTACATTCTTGTTGCTTGTGTTACAGCCTTTTTGGATACCATCCTTGGTATTTCTTCTTATCGATTTACAAAAAAAAGAATAGAATAGCCTTTACTCAATACAATATGGCATATTCATGTAGAATGTTTTTCATACTGAAGACATCGCTCAACTAGTTAACTTTTTACAGCACATGGGCAAGGAAAGCCTTAAACAATATATATGCATTATTCAATGTCAAAAGTAGACATTTTGGTTATGATAGAAGTCATGCAATTTGAGGAAATTCCAATGCCATGCACATGTCCTTAAAAGTGTTAAGAGTAGTGAATGGAACACTTCTGAAAATAAAACAAGGGGTGAAACTTTCCTACTATGTGAGAAAGCAAAAATGTCCAAGGAGGATATATTGCCATTATGAAGCTAGAACTCAATTCAATATTACCTTTATTAGAAAGACATCATAGTGGTGTGTGATAAAAGTACAGATGTATCGTAAGAGGACATTTTCTTAAGGAGGAAGAATCTATTGTCATCAATAATATAGTCAATGGTAAGTTACTCAAGCTCTACTGGATTTTTCAGCCTTCACAGACATTTCTAGATAAAGCCAGTGAAGTACTTTTTATCATAAAGGAAAAATAAAGAGATCGTTCACTTTTAAAGTATATGAACTTCTTATTCAAAGGAGCAAGGTGTGCTTCTCAGCATGTACAGTCTATTGCTGACAACATTATGTAACTCCAGCTCTAGGAGAAGGTGATACCCCACAGCTTCTATGTACACCTGCACTCTCGTGTAAATATATCCCCAGCACATACGCATGATTAGAAATAACAAAAATAAATCTGGGAGAAAAAAAAAGCAAAAGCCAATTCCAAGACAAAAAAGACATTAATGGGAGTAGAAGAGTATCAAAGATCATAGAACGCTTAAGTTAACAGAGGCCAGAAAACTATCAGAGAAACTCCAGAATCCAATCTGCCTAGTTTCTGTGCTGGAGCTCTCCTCGTACATAGTAAGTAACATAGAAGTAATCAGCATTGACAGTATCTAGTTTATTGCAATGCCTCTAATTGAATTGAGCAGACTGAAATACAGTGCAGGGACATAAATGACCAATGTCCTTGCTATGGTAAGAAGTGAGATTTATGTTTATCTTTAAGGCACAACGGCATGCAGTGTCCACTACTCCTCAGATTCTCAGAATCTCTTTTGAAAGCACAATATCACTTAATCACATGCTAGCAATGGTTTATAATCAATGGGAGGCATACCTTGCAAAAGGGACAAATATAGAAGGTCTTTTGATAAACTTGGGATCAAACTATTTATCTGAGTATTCTTTTGATCCTCTAGAAATCAGAAATTGGAGAAACTCCTAGTGGCTTGATAAGTAGGCAAGAATAATATTATATTGTCATGGGTTAGTAAGATAAAAAGAATTACTTTTATGAAACAGTCACTACAACTGTGTAAAAAGTTTCAGTATATCTGAATAAGTATAAATTCTGAGTGATTTCTAACCCTCTATAGATTTCACTAAGGGGTTTTCCATGTACAAGAAACAGTGGGAGGGGTTTTGTTGCCTCTATCAGCAGCATCAGAGATAATTTTCCTACTTCAGATTCTTTTCTTTTTTATCATCTGCATCCTTCTGCCTTATTTATCACTTTTTATTTCCCAGAAAGAACAAAGAAACACTATCTGGCATCGGAATACTAAAAGCCTATTTTTTTTTTTCTATTTCCAATTCTGCTGAAGTGTTCTTCAGTTCTCACGTTTTTCTTCTAAAAGTGTTATAACTAAAGTGAAACATGAGACTTCGTTGCAGAAAACATTAAAACAGTTCCTCCTGCAAATCAGAAAATCATAAAGACACAAATCTTGTTATTTTAGAGTCATGAAGGAGAAGGGCACCAAGAAGTCTGAGCATTCTACTTGGCTATTTGAAATCAGACTTGAGCTAAAACTCTGAGGTGTGCTTCAGGAACACATTTGAACTTTTATTGTCACTTAAACCTTACTGACCTTAAACCTGAGGGAACACTGCTGGTGAAAAAGGAAAACTTTGAAAGACACCAAGGCATAGCAGATAATGAACATCCTTATATCAAAGAGAGGCTAACCAAGCTCCCAAACTGAAATGAGTTACAGCCTAGGCAGAGATTCCAGAAAAATAAAGCCTTTAAAATGAATGAAGAATGTATTCATACAAGGTTCCAAAATGAAATCTTTCCAAATTAATGTTTAAGTTTGGGTACCATATGACAAGATCTGTAATACTTTTGAATGAGCTTGCAAAGCACAAGATAATAAAAAACAAACAAAATGGGAATGAAAATCGCCTACCCACAGAAGTATTTCATATTCTGAGTTTTTTTTACTAGATGATAATATTTCTTTCATTAATTTCTTTACGTCCTGATCACAGCCCATTCTCCCACATCTTCTCCCAATCTCACACATTTCTAATTGTATAAATACAAATATCGTGGAAAGTAAATCAAAATTTTATAAACGATGAAAAGTAATATCCTGTGGCAATATAGATGTAAAAGTCAGGAAGGGTATTCAGTATTTAAGACTCCAGAACATGCAAATTTTAAATTTATTAATATCAGTAGGACAATTTTACTTCTAAACTTGTTCATGTTTAACATAAATTAATGAATATATTTTCTGAGAGAGTTATTCAAAAATGTCTTCACTATAGCCAGGACAAGTAATAGCTCAATGTACATCAACCGGATACTAGGGGGAAAAAGTTGCTGTATATTCATTATGATAGATTATTTTATGATAAAAAAAAACCTTGCAGTATATAGAGTATCATAGATATTCTGTGGCATAAAAGGATCTAGGCCAATATTGTATACTGCAAAATTCTATTTATAGACAATTAGAATTATCATCTCTTAACAAAATAACAATAGACTACATTTGTAGTGTAAAGGACTATTCAGTGAAAAGAAAGAACACAGAAAAGTGTTTCTATATAGTCATGTGCTCATTTCCAGAGAGATGTAATAACTAATGTAAAGAAATGAAAGCAAAACAAAACCAAACCAAGAACAAGAACAATATCATGAAAACCTACCACATGCCACCAAGTGTAAATTTTTTCATTTTACTATTTATTCATATTGAAATTATTAAAACTCAAGTGATAGCATATTCAGGCTAAAATTAAATATAACAGAGGTCTATTCCTATAAGATAGTGAAACTCCAAGCACATTAAAAGGAAAGAAAGAGAGGAATAGCATAGTTTAAAACTGCTATGCATCCCTGGCCAATGATCAAGATCAATAGTCCTTGATGGAAAAAAAAAAGCATTTTTGTTGTTGTTTTTAGCCAACTAGATGTACCTTTCTGCTTTAATCTTTCCTAGGGAGTAACTAGATTTTTTGGCCAATAATATAGATATAATATATACAGATATATAAACATCAAATGCTGGTGTCAAGACAGAATTATACCTGACTTGACAATCAAACCGGATATACTCATTTACTTACTCTTGTTTAGCACATAGAAATTTAGGAGAAGGAATCACTGAATTTAGAACACCACTCACTGAATTTTAAACGGCTAGGGGATAGCATTGAGTCAGCAGGTGGCAATGCTTTGAGAAGAAACTCTGGCATGTTAGCAGGGACCAAAAGAAACACAATGATGTTAAATGGGTCCCTTTTCTAGAAACGTAGGAGATGATTCTGGTACCTCGGACATCTTATTTGTATACTTGCTATAGTTTGAGCTATAAAACTTTCAACAGCAGTTTCTTGTTTTTCAGATGATTTTGATCTCAGACTAAGTATCATACTATCAGCCTATCATAAAATTCCAGACTTCATTGAGATGTATGACCAGGGAGTAAGAGGTTCTGAACATGGACAGCCTGCCATGGAGGCTTTTAACTAATTATCACAGTGAATCATCTTTCTTTATCTATAGGCATGGTTAGTTTGCTCTGCCTGTTCAGATAATTTTGACTGATACAGAAGACATAGGCATATTTAATCAGATGGCATTAGAGAGAAGAGCAGAGTGAAATCCTCAAGGCTTTGTGTAGGCTGTCTGTTGTCGGATGCTGCTTCAGCCTCAAGCAAAACAATGATCCAATCAGATCTGCAATTTACATTTGGCTTACTGAGAGTGATGTAAATAGTCTCTTACATATAAGGAAGAGAACAACTAGGAGAAAATTATAAAAACCAAACACTTGTGTGATGAGGATCTTCATTAGAGCACTGGCAGAAGGAACGTAAAGGAGAAAACAATTACAAATACCACAAACAAATGAATAGTTACAAATACAAATGCCAGAAAAAGAAAATATATACTGGAATCTAATAATTTTGACACAGGGTATATGAAAAAGAAAATGGGTAATGTACTGTTCTAGTCACTGGTTAAACAGCAACTGTTTAATTTTACAGAGATTAAATCTTTGACTGCCCAACTAACCTTTTGAAGAAAGTGTGACTCCCGGTGATAGTACAAAAGAAGCTGAAATCACTTAGGGGAAGTTATACCGTATGACATGGGATATAAGGTCTCTTTACCTTGTCTGGCCATGTTTGTTGCATAATACCATCTCTCATGTATAACGATTGTCTCCAAACCCATCGTAATATAAGATGGAAAATCCATGATGTTACAGCAGAGAGGATATAATACAGGACAGCAGATAGATCTGGAATATATAAACATGAAATATGACTTCTAATCTCCTAAAGTTCCTCATTAAAGCAAAACGTACTAATAGGAATAAAATAGTCTGAATTGGATCTTTAAAAAATTATTTATTTTTATTCTTTAATCCTTTTTACAGTCCAGACTGCAATCCCCTCCCAGTCTGTTCCCTAACCACTGTTCATCATCTCATACTTTTCCCCCCATCTCCAAGGGGAGGTCGCGACACCACCCCACCAAATCTCCCCACTTCCCTGGGCCTCAAGTCTCCTGATGGTTAGGTGAACCTTCTCTCCCTGAGGCCAGAACAGGCAGTCTTCTGCTGTAAGATGTGTTGGGGGCCTCATATCAGTTTGTGTATGCTGCCTGGTTGGAGGCTTAGTGTCTGAGAGATCTCAGGGTTCCAGGTAAGTTGAGAGTGCTGGTCTTTCCATGGGTCCACCCTCTTCTTCAGCTTCTTCCACCTTTTCTCCAGTTCAATCACAGGAGTTTCTGGCTTCTGTTCTTTGGATGGATGCTAGTAACTTCATCTGAATCATTCAGTTTCTTGTTAGGTCTCTCAAAGGGCAGCGATGCTAGGCTCCTATCTGCAAGCACACCACAGCATCAGTAACAGTGTCAGGGGCCCGGACCTTCTCTTGAAATGGATCCCAATTTGGACCTATCTCTGGACCTCGTTTCATTCATACTCTTCTCCATTTTTGTTCCTGCAGTTCCTTCAGACAGGAGGAACTGACAATTCTGGGTCAGAGCTTTTGACTGCGGGATGGCAACCCCATCATTCCACTTGTTGCTCTTTCTACTGGAGGTGGACTCTACAAGTTTCTCCTCTCCTCTGTAGAGCACTTCATCCAATGAAATCCCCAGCAGAATCCCAGCACAATTCTTCAAAATTATGGAAAGAGCAGTTCTCAAATTCATCCTGGAAAAAATCCACAATAGCAAAAAGAATTCTTAACAATAAAAGAACTTCTGGGAGAATCAACATCCCTGACCTCAAGCAATACTACAGAGCAATAGTGATAAAAACAGAAAGGTATTGGTACATAGACAGACAGGTTGATCAATGAAATAGAATTCAAGGCTCAGGAATAAAACCACACACAGACACTTGATTTTTGACAAAGAAGCCAAAAATATACAAGGGAAAAGAGAAAGTGTCTTCAATAAAGGGTTTTGGTCTAAATGGCAATCTATATGTAGAAAAATGAAAATAGATACATATTTGTTACCTTGCACACAACTCAAATCCAACTGGATGGAGGACCTCAATATAAAACCAGATACACTGAGTCTAATAGAAGAGAAAGTGGGAAAGAGCCTCAAACTCGTTGTCACAGGGAGAAATTTCCTAAACAAAACTCCAATGGCTCAGATTCTAAAAATCAAGAATTGATAAATGGGACCTCATGAAACCGGAAAGCTTCTGAACTGGATTTTTTAAAAATAGTATTCACTCATAAGAGATAGAATGTTCTTTTTAAATAAATAAAATGATACTAAGCAACACTTTTTGTTTGAGTCAGTTTAGGATTTGAATATTTTAAGCCACTTTGAGCTATTAACAATCTTTGATTAACAGAAAAACACAGGGACTGTGCTATGTCTGGTTCAACTTCTAATGGCAATAAAAACAGATATTGAAGAAATGATACAAAAAAATGAAAGTTGCCTTCATGTCTAAAACATCATGAAAACAGTGAGTTTTACTCTTGCTATTTTTACATTGACTTCTACACGAGAAAATTTTTGAAATTAAAGACAGAGATTAAAGAGAACAGATAAAGTTAGGAGACAAAGACAGAAAGACAGTGTTCAGATTTAGAATGTAGAAACTTTGTTTATGGAAAAGCTATAATTGACATTTGGGTACTGCAATAAAGTCATCAACTAATAGTCATTAATCTTATTATACCAGAGAATATGATCAAATTCTGTGGTGACTTATAGATAAATGATCCTTGGCCTCTCCTATTGCTGAACATGCATTCTACTCTAGACTATGAGTCACTCTAAGTGCCAAATGATAAGTGCATCTCCTATAGGGTTTTTTATTGGGGGCAGGGGATGATAGTCATGACCTTGGTGAAAAAGTCTTTGTGGAGGAAATCAGACTTTACCTATATCAGAAAAAGTTATGGAATAAAAAATCTACCATAAGTGTATAATATTTTATTAGTTGGAAGACACTTAGGCATTGCCTCATTTCTTGATCACAGCTGAGGAACTGAGCGGGCAAGTGTGTGTTCAAGTTTTGGAAGTGCACAAATCTGGGTGTAGAAAAGAGTCCATGTCATAAAAATAAGTACCTGGCCACAAATCAAGTAAATGTTTTAGTAATAGTACATGTTTAAGTAAGTAGTTTAGAAATGTTGTTTAATAATTTAGACTATTCATGAAAATATACAATTCCAATATTATTTTAAAAAATAAAAATTGGGTCACTAGAATATATATATATAATATATATATATATTATATATATATATATAATAGAATATATATAATATATATATATTAAATATATATATAGTTTAAAAACAAGTCCTTTATAGACTCCATGTAGTTCTTGCATGAATGTTGTATGGTTTTTCCTATTCACCCTCAAGCAAATATAGCACATGGAATGTCACACATGAAAATCACAGACTTCTATATCTCATTTTCAGAACATGCATGTAATGGGATTATACAGAGTTTTCTTTAAATAAATCACATTAGCTGCTTAAAAGAAAATGCAAACTTTAGCTGTTGAGTCAAGGAATTAAATAGATACTAGAGCTATAAATAGCAGAAATAGATTTATAAAGTATTTGTATCCTTTAAATAAATTATTTTGATTTGGGGGAAATAAAGATAATGACTCCTTGAATCACACTGTGGAAAGAGTTTCAACTCATGCTCAGGATATAGTTCAATGGCAGAGGATTTAACATGACCTGGACCTCTGGGTTCAAATTTAGTGCTATAAACACTAACAATAAAACAGTTTGAATTTATTAAGGACAATATAATAACATTAATCTAGTATAAATGACCCCTCCAAATAAAAAAAAGCTATATAGTTATAATTTAAAGGAAATGTTTATGTAGTCTTCTACAATTTATTCAATCTTTATGTTTTCAGAATAAAAAACAAGAGAGAAGTCAAAAAGCCATGTACTTACTTGTTCTGCCTATGTTAAAGGAGAGCAACTAACCACACAACCAACCATACATAAGATGGTGAAGGAATTAAATCTAATACTGAGCTAAGGAGCAGTAGACTCTGACTTTCTTAGTCTAATTTTATATTTCATGAGCAAAGGCATTCCTTAACTACCCCAATATGTTCCTAATGTTCATATTGAAACTACAGAAGACACGGTCCTTCATTCATATGTGTTTGGAATTATAAAAATCATGAATGATATCCCAGGTCTACAAAAGAGAAAGTTAACTTTTAATTCCATAGGAGAAAGCATGGCCATGTTAATCGCACTCACTAATCTCCAGGCTACACACAGCAGTCGTTATTGTCTTACTCCTACTGAATGGACGATGAGAAGTGGTTTGAATTACTAAATAAAGTGATTTAGAAAAGTAGTGTATACAAAATTACATACTGAAGTTATTGAAAATAAAATTGAAAGAATGCACTACACAATAAAGAAATATCTCCTTCATGTTTCAGAATAAAGCAGGCTCTAGGAGAATTCTCCATCTTTTTAAATGTGGAATGTACAATAATTTTAAAATATTTCTCTGCCCAACCTTTGAATAAATATTTTATTTTCAAAAAGAAGTTAAAGACTGAAATCACATGATCATCTTTATGGATGTGTAAAAAAAGGGCTATTTCCAACATTTTAAGGAACCCCCAATCCTAATGCTAGAAAATGAACATTTTACTTTTCAGGACAGATGGTGCTATTTGGATTCCTATGAAACTATGATGTGTCAATAGCTGCTTTACACTTTACCTATTTAACTCAGCTTAATCACTTCTGGGAACTCAGAGCCTTTAAATCACTTAATGTGATTGTCCGTGCTAAGACTTTTGCAGTTCAATAGCATGAAGTATTGTTTTGATCAATGAGTCAGTGAAGGTGTTAGAAATTGGGATGAAGGGAGATTAACTTTTGCATTTATAAAATGAGATGCTCTCTCACTCTGGGAAAGGAAAATTTAACAAAACATAATGAGGTACTATTTATAGATTTACTTCCAAGATCTGATTTTGTAATCTTTTTTCCATAGAAAATTAGTAGAAAAGTTACTATATTATTCATCCTTTTAGAAAAGCTATGTGGGATGAATGCTAAATGCAATAAATAAATTATGAAGTTATCTGTAAGCAGCTGCAGAGCTAGTAAATTTTCAGTTAGCTTCAGATCCAATTTCTCTAACCTCATATAATTAATAATGTTGAGATTTTTCTGATTATAAACATAACATGCAGTAATTCAGAAATTATAAATGAAAATAAATATGAAGAAAACAAACCTAGTCTACTAATATATTTGAACTATTGAGGGGTTTTATATAGCTCTATGGTTTGAATTTACAATATTTTATCACTCAGCATTGATGATTGCTTTTTAACAGATAGTAGTTTTCAAATTTGATGCATGTACATCATCACAAGTTCATCATTATGATGCATTTTTATAGTTTATATTTATTCGTATTATTCTTAAGGTAAGAATCAAAATGTAATCATTATATAAGTTACATTCATTCTACTGGTCAAATCACTAAAACATGTCAATAAAGTACTGTGTAAAACCTGTTAGTAATATATTGTGTATGCATGTTTATGCTAAATGATATAAAAATGAGAGTTTGATCAGAAATTATGAACAAGGAGTCACCAGTCCCCAATGACTGAGAAACTGCTGTACTATATTTAGAAGGAAGATATCAGTCTTTATCACTCAGCTACATTAGATATAAGATAAAGATCAGGTGTTGAAGGTAATATTTGGTTTATTGATAGTTATGATTTGGAGTTGGAAAGATGGCTCAGTGGTTAGTAGCACTCACTACCCTTCCAGGGGACCATCATTCACTTTTCAATACTTAATTGTTCTGCTCACATCTGCCCAAAGCTCCATATCCAAGCACACATGCATGTGCACACACACACACACACACACACACACACACACACACACACACTACACAAATAAATCCTTAAAAAGTAGTAGACTTTTATAACTTTAAAGCTATTAAAAATACTTAGGGAACTCTATGAGTCCCACACTCTCAGTTTTCTGTAACTAATGGCTAAGAAATCTTATGCAGGAAAATCAACTGGTGAAAAGTAAGAGAGCTTCTGTTTGAAGCATAAGTTGTTTGTTTTCTAAGGAAAAGTTATGTAAATAGTTATCTTGGGGTAAGCATTATGAGTTACAGCAAGTAAAAATAATATAAATGGTCAGAAAATTTACATTTTAGATAAGAAATTAGTAAATATTTGGGTTAAATGTCACATGTAATGGCTGGAACATATATACACAAATAATATTTTGTTATTTAAATCTGAAATTTAACTACTTATCAATATTGTATCTTTTAATCCTGTTTAATCTCTAGAAGGACCATTGATGATATAATTCTTGTTGCGATGTTCATAGAGCCTTGCATTCAACAGAGAGAAGATTTTAAATACTGTGGGTACCAAGGGTCATATGCAGTTGTAAATCCATTGGAATTAACCGTGCTTGGTTTTGGCAAGGAGCATTCTCAAAACCTGAATGATACAGTACTACCAAGAGAGCTGATTGGCTCCTCTTGAACTCCATGATGATGCTAGGAGAAAAGTCAATGATATCAGAAACAGCTGTTGAGATTATTGAGCATATTAGATGAAACTCTACATGTTAAATAAATGAGAGCTTTCCTCTCCCTCTGTTCAAATCTGAAGAGTATGGAGATCAGTCGGTGTGGTTGGGCACATGGTGTGAGTTATCATCGAAGAAGGAAGTACAACTAACTGAATCCATAGACTTCCCATAGGTCCTACCTTAGCCTCAATGGGTTCTCTCAAATGAAATCAGAGTGTTGATATGCTCAGAATTATGTGAAACATAGTTAAAGTTTCTGAAGTTTTTCTGAACTTTAAGTTCAGTAACTTAAAGTTACTGAAAATGTATAAAAAGGATATTGAAATATAAGTATTATCCAATGGATTACAGGAATTACAAAAAAATAGTAATAAGAAATTATAAGCAAAATATATAAGGAAAGGCATAGGTCTATTGTTACAAAATCTATTTCAGTATGCATATGTAGTGAATTTCCTATTCAAAGTTCCTCATTTTTTCAAAAATAATTGCTTTCACAGTGTGTGGCATAACTGAGGTTAACATTAGTGAAATGACTGTGTTTACATACTAAGATTATCCTGGGCTATGTTTCAGTCAGTTATTCTAACTTTGTAAAAGAAAATTAAATGTAATTTTGTTCAATAAACTGATGAGGATAAAAAAATATAGCATATTGTTTTTATATTTTGAGGTATTTAAAGTATTATTTCCAACATTACACACACACACACACACACACACACACACACACACCACACACACACTAATCTATAGAAGACACTGTAACAACACAATAGATACCTTTAAATTGATTTCTTCATGTACTAATGATGAATTAACCCAATATTCAGAGAAAACACCAGGGAAACAAGAGATTTTTTTTCAGATAGATAAAATACTAAAAAACACATCGGGTTAATTAGAAATCATTTTGTTTATTCTTCAATCGTGTGCCAGCTAAAATCCCCTTGATAATACTGCCTCAAATGCTTCCCAATCTCAGAATTACATAAATCTCTCTCATTCTTTACTTACCTGCAGTATTTCCCCTAATCAACAGCACCCTAGTGTTTGTAAATACAGATTAAAACTGCAACAAAGTTTACGTGATATCTGATGTATACATTAACAGAAGAATGAACACTTTCCAGATGAGCAAGAATGAATGGCATTTTAGAAGGAAGGACCAAAAATGACAGAGACACTATATTATGGGTGAAACTCTATGGTAGAAGCCAAAATGCCCACTTTAATTGGATTGTAGGTTGTCTTGTCAGGTAAGTACAAGATTCAAGATGACTTAAGGCCACAGAGTGAATGGCTATTGTGCAGTTCATCTTACTCATAAATTCAATCTCAAATATAGTGTGCAGTCCACTGAAGGTTTCAGGAGCAATACGTGATTAAAATTCTTTCATTATTATTATCCTGCTATTGCCAGAAGTACTAGACATATTGATAACTAGTAGTCCCTTTTCCTTATTTGGCCAATGTCTTGTTTGTTGAAAGCAATATTTTAAAAGCTTACATAACTAAAGTAGGCACAACTGAGCACAAAATAAACTCAGTAGAAACTGCTTACTTGGACCATTTTTTTACCTGCTCGCCCCTAAGGACACTTAAGTTTGTGACCCTTAGTGAAGATGAATTACAGCAGAAAGGAGACTGGTTTAGAGAGAGTCTCTACCACTTAATTGGCAGTATGACCTTTGCAGCTTCCTCATTTATAAATGAGTATAAAACCACTGCCTACCTCATGGGGATCTTTTGAACATTAAATGATTCAGTGTATGTAAATAGCAGTCCAGATGGTGGTATATACCAAGTACTTAGTCAACATTAATTATTGTTATTAACATAAAGATATCAGCTAGGCTGTTTAAGAAAATAATTTACCCGAGTACGCTGAGTTCTTAGACTATAATGCAAAAACAATAAGACAGACTAATTGGGGATGTATTTCTGAAATTATAACCAACACAGTTCTAGATAGATACTAAAATTAGCCAAAATAAAAAAGCATATTCAAGTTTTTAAGTTGTGTTGACTATCCAGTATCTATATTGGAGTAGTCATAATCAGCCAAACTGATTTTTTTCTAGAAGATAATTTTTCTGCAGTCTGTCAAATATAGTACAATCACAGCAATTCTCAGAATCTGCACAAGGATGCCATTGTGTGATATGAGGAATTCCTCATTTGACTATGAAATCCATAGATGCATTTTGGTTGAATTCTTTCTAGGTTAATGAGGTCATGTGGAAATTAAAATCTATACCATAGCAAACACACTCTCCTTATCCAAAACCATTCTGATATTAATGATACATATAACTGGAGGTTCAGAACCTATGAAAGATGAACTTCTTATCCTAAAGAGTCTGTCTTCACTCCTCTACATGATCTACTAACTACTTCCAAAACATAGTATATTGGTTGTCATTATCTATATTTTCTAGGAAGCATGAGCATGTGAAGAGAACTTCATGTTCTATATACTTACTAATTTTTTTAGACTTTGAAATTTTATTTTATTTTTCATTAATTAATTATATTCACCTCACATCCCAATATCTGCCCCTTTCCTCCCAGTCCTCCTCTCACACAGCTCCTCCACTTTCCCTTCCCCTTCTCCTCTAAGAAGGAGAGCCCCAACCGTGGTATTATTCAAACCTGGCTCATCAACTCACTGCAGGACTTGCCATATCCTCTCTGACTAAGGCCAGGTAAGGCAGCTCAGTGAGATAAACTGTATCTAGACACAGGTAACAAGTTCAGGGACAGCCCCTTTCCAGTTGTTGGGGCACCAGCATGAAGACCAAGCTACATCTGCTCATGCTTCCTCTTTGGTTGGTGGTTCAGTCTCTGGAAGTCCCAAAGGGACCAGTTAGTTGACTCTGTTGTTCTATCTGTGGAGTCCCTATCCTTTTTGGTTCCCTTAATAGTTCCCCTACTCTTCCAAAAGACTGAGTCTCTGCATCTGTTTCAACTGGTCACTAGGTGGAGCATCTTAGAGGGTAGTTATTTCTGGCTCCTATCTGCAAGTATAACAGAGTATTACAATTAGTGTCAAGAACTGGTTCTTGCCCATGGAATGAGTCTCAAGTTGGGCCAGTTGCCCATTATCTCCATCTATGCTCCATCTTTGTCTCTGCATTGTGATTCTTCGCAGACCAAGATAAATTTCCCATAGTAGTCGGTATATTGTAGAACATCAGTATTGAATTTTGTATCATAACCTTTGTTCAGGAAGTATTGATCCCATGACTCCTTTGCTCAGAGGTAATACATAAGCTGATACTTTCCCACTCCTATTTGTCCATTATGGAACATAAAAATCAGTTTCACAGATGAGAAGCAGCCAAAGAAGCTTGTATATCTGAATCAAGACCAGGTCACTGAAGCCCTAAGGACCTCTTTGCAGGGATTACAACTTACCTACAAAATAAAGCTATCCTATTACCAATGTACACTGAAGATGAACAAGTAAGAGGAATATCCAGAGAGAAGAATTAAGAGGGAGGAAAAACCTGCAGAGAGTCTGTAACATGAAGATATGTATGTTCCAGTTCAGATTTGGAGAGAAACTGTAAGAACAAGATTAAAAAAAAAAAAAAAAAGAAAAAAAAACACCTCTTGTCTATTATTGCAGAAGTTAGTCTTCAAAGATGCTTTCATGAAAAAAAAAGAAAAAGAAAGAAGCAAAGACTCACTCAATTCTGCTCAGTTAAGACCACTATTAATTATTACCTTTGGTAACTAAAATATTACAAATGTAGCAGCATAAAATATCACAGTCTTGCTGTTTCATAGCTCCTGTGCATCAAAATTTGCCTAGGCTTACCAGAATTGTCCAGACAAGCCATCTATAAGGTCTTATCAAGACATAACCGAGAGAGAATGGAGGCTTCAGCATCCTTCTGCAAACTCAAATTTAGAACTCATTCCCTTGTATCGTATAATGTGTTTTCCATTTCTTTGATTGCAGCTGTGGGTCAGAGACTACTCTTGGTGTCTAAATACCACAACAGTTCACTATATTGTGAGTTTCCTAAAGAGATCAAAACATAGATTCCACTTTCAGATTAACATTAGTGTGTTTCTCTCACTTGAACATTAGCAATAAACGCAGAAAGTTTCCCACTTTTATGGATTCACATGTTTAAGTTTTGTTGTACCAAGATAGTATTGCTTTTCAATCAATACAGCAACAAATAACATAAACACATCTAAAACAGCGTGTGAAAGTTGTGGGAATATGAGATTCTTGTTCACCTAAAACTTATCTATCAAAGTCATTAGAATATATTAAGTGATGAGTAAACAGATATACAACCTCTAGTCAATGTAGGTTTAAATAGTTGAGCAAATATAGTTGCAGACATTATGAATAATTTAATAGTAACTCTCAGCTGCTGAAAATAAGTCATATCACTATTTATTATGTGAATTTTAGGCTTGGGTGGTCCTCTGAGGTTAGGACTCATGTGTTCACCTTCACATCAATCCCCACATTTGTCAGTTTGCAATTTGATAATGCTTATCATGTAGACATTTTCTGTATTGTTTTTCTGTTGTTTCAATTTAGAACTTACAAAGCTGCTTCTGTGTCTCTGCTCCATGATTTAGTGTATAGATTTCCAGAAGAATATTTGAATATCAAAGCACATTCACGTTAAATAATTCAGCTAATTAAAACCACATCTGATCATCTTCCAGAATGTAGCCCTTTGACAAACTCTGCTTGTTTATTATAATTGCCATCAAAAGACTTCCCTAAATACAAGATGAGTGGGGAAAATATGCCCATAGAATTGTGTGCTTATTAATTTTTATGATATTAAGAAAATGGATAAGGAAAAAACGACTAAGCATAGAAATAAAAACATTTTATGAACTATAAAGGAAGACAGTTTCTTCACTATAGAAACCATTTTAATATGAACACAAAAAGCTAAAGGGGGAAAGAAACTCTCCATAGACCATCTTTTGTAGCTGTTTATGTGTTGAAGATAGGGCTAAAGAAGGGTCAGGAGAAAGGATGGAGTATATCTGAGACACTGAAGAATGACATAGCCTGAGAACTGTTTTGATGGTAACAAAACACAATATTAGAAATGAAATCTTAAGTCAAGGGAATTTATGAGTTAGAGCAGTTAGTGATAGGGTGAAATTATGGTGCTTTATGAATTGGTGGACCTACGTAGATTTTATGATTTCATATTTTTAAGCTGTTAACTCTCACAAAATTCCAGTAACAGTATCTAAAGTTATGCAGAATGACCCACTAACTAACTAACTAACTAATGACCCACTAACACAATCCTTATTTTCTTTTGAGAAACCTAATCTGAACTCCATCTGTAAATTCAATTATCCGGGCATTCAAAATTTAAAATTCCATTCATTTTTCACAAAAAATAAAATTAAATGTGTAATTGAATAAATCATACTCCATAGTACTTAAACTGTATTAGTGTCCTAATAATTCATACGATTTTAGATTTTTTCTTTTATCATTTAAGATAAGTTTATTTCTTGGGATTATGTAACTATTTTTCAAAAAAGGACATTTTTTTAAATTACCTAATGCAAGTATAAATTTTGAGTAAGCTACTGGTTGTAGTCTTAACAGAAGAACACTTTTAATATTAAAATACCTTGAAATTTGCTAAATTAAAACTACTGTTTAGCTGGGCAGTGGTGGCATACGCCTTTAATTCCAGCACTTGGGAGGCAGAGGCAGGTAGATTTCTGAATTCAAGGTCAGCCTGGTCTACAGAGTGAGTTCCAGGACAGCAAGGCCTACAGAGAAACCCTGTCTCCCTGTCAAAAACAAAAAGACAAAACAAAACAACAAAAAAAACCAAAACAAACAAAAAGCTCAACTGTTAAAATGATTCTAATAACTATTTTTCTATTAATACTTTCTGGCTATTTCCTTGGCTATTAACATTGAATGTGAGCAGTGAAATGGAGAGAGAGGCCACGCTGATTTTTACCACATTGGAAAGTCAAGAAGCAACATAGTCGCTCAGAAATAAAAACAAGAAACGTTAGATGATACTGTCCAGACTAAGGCGAAAATGTGAATAGAAACATAGGTCTCAAGAGAAACATGGTAAGACAACCTAAACTGAAAGAACATTCTTGATGAGAAAATACTAGGAAATTCTTAGACTCATTCATATTTTAAGCATTTTTTTTTATCAGTGAAGTAACTGTATAGTGATGACTGTCATTATAAGCTGGACCATCTCACTGATGCATCAAATCACTGCTGCAGCCTTCGTGTACCTAAGCCCAGTAAAAAAGTAAACAGTTTTAAATGGTGGCAATCATTAGTTTTCACTAAAACATCTCCATAGACTGTGAGGAGCTGTATGTACAAGTAACTACTTTAAGGAAACTTGTACAAAAGACCACAAGATGCTTGTTCTCTGAATAATGAATTAAATGCTTCTTCTACCTGTCATTACTCAATTAGCATAAAAGTGAACACACAGACACACATGCTCATATCCAAATTACAGCCTTTCAGTACAGTGTATAATCATGCAAAGTCATTGGCATTCCATGTATGTATTAATCATGGAAACCACAATCTCTACATTCGTATCCATTCTGACTTCATTATATTCAAGATAAACTGCAATTAGGTTCTTATGATTTTTTTCTGACTTATGAAATTTTCTAAACTATAGGAATAAAAATTACTAGTAAAGGCACTTATACAAGAAAAATATTTAAATAAGTGTCTGTTAATATTTCCTCCTGTCCACACTGTATTTTTATATCCGTAGAACTAATATGGATATCCTGACATGCTCTCAAGGAAAAGCAATCAGTTTCAAAGTATGTTATTGCAACTTTTCTAGTACTGAGGAGGGTCAAGGGAACATGTAAATAAGCAGTCTTTCTCAGCAGATGGAGATGGCGAGTCTCCGCAGTAGCAGTGTATATAACCATTTACTTATTCACTCTAGGAAAGTTGGTCTTATTCTGGAGGTTTCAAATTGGAACAGAGCGAAGACATGCTTAGGGATGTTCATCAAGAGAGAAATAAATAAACAAACAAACAAAAGACTCACAAACCGCAATTAATTGACATAAACTGGTATAGTCTCCTGAAATATACTTAAAGATGATTATGAAGAAACCAAAAACCCGTATGACTACATAAAAGGAACTGTCATCAAAGTCTGCTTCTTCTGGCTCAAGTTACAAAACCAGTGATTCTTTTGATATCCCATGCCAATAAGTAGAAATGGAGTTTAGGAGGTTAAACACTGAATTAGAGAAAAAAAAAAAACTGTATCCTTATTAGTCTTTCCAAGAGTGAGGGAGGAGATACAGATTGCTTGTAGGAATAGTGAAAAATTTAAGTAAACTGAGACTTGTTTCAAGTGATTTTTCCACATATTCCTACTTTTCCTCACAAAATAGTAGTACAGATACACACATACACACACACACACACACACACACACACACACACACACACACACACCAAACTGTATTTGGTTCCAACTTTCTCTTTCTGCCATACTGTCAAATCTCTCATAACAATGCTTTAATCAATACCAATCCACACACATGACAATAGTAGCATAAGGTTGTTTTGAATTATTACTTAGAATCTATATAATTTTGTACAGTAAATTGTCGTATTTACCGGTAAGCAAAGCTTCCTGCAAGACATCTCACATGCATCACCACTCTTATGTGATGCATGACTTCATCCCAATGGGTGGATTGCTCTTCTGTTTCTACTGGCCAGCAACAGCTTGCTTTGTCTCTGTAAATTATGGGACAAATCTAAGAATTATGGTGAAGAGAAAAGAAGGAAGCATGTATGAGGAAAGTATCTAAGAAGATGAGGTAACTGCTGAGCCAGGTCATGTAAAATGGATTTTCTAAGATAAGGAGTTTTATTTTCATTTATGTCGAATGGGAAGACTTTGCAAACAGAGTTGTACGGCCAATTTAACATTCAGAGAATGGAATTCAGAGGGAGGAAATGCTGACTGCTATGTAATTATTGTACACTAGTGAGAGTGATTTTCTAAACAAGACTCTGGTAGCATGTGAAATAAAGTAAGAAAAAGCAATGCGTAGGATCTGATGAAAGGTGAAAAGCTCCTATATAACAACAGCAACAGCACTAACAATAAAACTTAATCAAGTAAAGAAACAACCCATAGAATGGGGAAAAATGACAGATATACATCTGATAGAGCCTTAGTAAGTGTATTATGCAAAGAGCTTAAAAATTAAACTGAAAGACATCGAGATCCTTATTTTAAAATGGGACATAGAACTGAACAGAAAACTCTCAAAAGAATTAGAAATGACTAGGAAATATTTTTTAAAGGACACAATATGAAGTCACTGGGGAAGACTGATTAACACAACTACCAGAATCTATATCACCCTATTCAGAAGGGCAAAAAATTAAAACTACAAACAAAAGCAAATGTTGGATGAATATGAAGAAAGGGGACTCTTCTTATACTCCTGCTGTAATTCATCAAACCAGAGAAGATCACAGGAGTCGAAGAACTGTGATAAATTTTCCAGATGGCGGTTATAAAACAAACAGATCAAAATAAAGATCGAGCACATTACAAAATGTAGAGACAAAGAGATGGGAAAGATAAAAATGACTGATAAGGGATATCCATCAGGGCATTGGGAAATCACAAGTGTGTAAAGGCCCAGATTATATAGGATATCATGCTTCATTATGTGGAGATCAGACAAGAATGTAGTAGTGTAAACTGTTGTTGAAAGTTCAACAGAATGAGAGTACATTAGTTTTTAAATTATGTTTTAAATTAGCGTGAGAAGTAATGAGCTTTATTACAAGATTTTCACACATTGAGTCATTATACTTAGCTCTGGTTCATCAGCCTCAGCTCTCTTGTCTACCGTTTTCTCCATTGCCTTTTACCTTTCTATGAAGATCATGAATTCATCATATTTTCTCTCTATGCAAAATATATACTTAAAAGGGTGTGTGTGCGTGCACGTATACATGTGCGAGTGCATGTGTGCATGCTTGTGTGTGTGTGTGTTTGAGGCTAATCTTATTTTTCTGGGGTTTAGATTGATATGATAAAAAGAAAAATAGGTGATTTACTCAAATTAAGGAGTTTGCCAGTTTTTGATGTGAAAACTCAGAGCATTTGATGTTCACACTCTGAGGTACTCATTTTAAAGATAAATAATTTGCGACTGCTCAATGCTCCATGGAAAGGGAATACCAGGGAGGTGAGGAAGGAGTGGGTGAGTGGGTAGGAGAGTACTCTCATAGAAGCAGGGAGAGGGAGGATGAAATAGAGGGTTTCCAGAAGAAAAACTGGTGAATAGAATAAATTTGAAATGTAAATAAATAAAATATCAAATAAAGATAGAATAATAAAAAATTAAGAAAAAAATTGAGACTGAAATTAGGTGAATGACTGCATGAAGTGGCAATGGTTATGAATTGATGTGTTGTGACTGTGAGTGTATTCTCTTCACACTACACCACTAAGACATTCTTAAGAATATGGTTTAGGCTCCTGTCAGCATGCACTTCCTGGCATCCACAACAGCATCTGCCTTTGACCACTGCACATGGGATGGATACCCAGGTGAGACAGACGGTCTCCAGATGGCCCCTCCTTTAGTCTCTGCTCCACACTTTGTCCCCATATTTGCTTCCATGAATGTTTTGTGACTCCTTCTAAGAAGGACTGAAACACCCACAATTTGGCCTTCCTTCTTCATAAGCTTAATGTGGTCTGTGAATTGTATCTTGGGTATTGTGAGCTTTGGGGCTAATATCCACTTATCAGTGAGTGCATACCATGTGTGTTCTTTTGTAATTGGGTTACCTCACTCAGGATGATATTTTCTACTTCCATCCATTTGCCTATGATTTCATGAATTCATTGTTTTTAATAGCTGAGTAGTTCTTCATTGTGTAAATGTACCACATTTTCTGTATCCATTTCTCTGTTGAAGGACATCTGGGTTCTTTCCAGAATCTGGCTATTATAAATAAGGCTGCTATGAACATAGTGGAGCATGTGTCCTTGTTATATGTTGGAGAACTTTTGGGTGTATGTCCAGAAGTGTTATAGCTGGGTCGTCAGGTAGTGCTATATCCAATTTTCTGAGGAACTACCAGACTGTTTTTCAGAGTAATTGTACCAGTATATAATCCACCAACAATGGAGGTGTTTTCCTCTTTCTCCACATCCTCGATTTCTCCACATCTACTGTCATCTGAGTTTTAATCTTAGCCATTCTGACTGGTGTGAGGTGGAACTCAAGGTTGTTTTGATTTGCATTTCTCTGAAGACTAAAGATGTTGAACATTTCTTTAGGTGCTTCTCAGCCATTCGACATTTCTCAGTTGAAAATCACTTGTTTTTCTTTTTTATCATATCAATCTAAACCCTAGAAAAAATAAGATTAGCCTCAAACACACACACACACACACACACACACACACACACACACACACACACA
>JANHMN010000022.1:34956402-34977596 GCA_030674055.1 Rhabdomys pumilio
ACACACACACACACACACACACACACACACACACACACACACACACAATTAAGTATATGTTTTGCATAGAGAGAAAATATAATGAATCCATGGGTTTTTTTTCCTCAGGCTCCTCTCCATTTCCATCCCTGTAGTTCAGACAGGAACAATTACGGGTCAGAGTTTTGACTGTGGGATGGCAACCTCACCCCTCACTTGATGCCCAGTCTTTCTGCTGGAGGTGGGATCTACAAGTTCCTTCTCCCCACTGTGGGGCATTTCATCTAAGGTCTCTTCCTTTGAGTCCTGAGAGTCTCTCACTTCCCAGGACTCTGGTACATTCTGGAGCGTCTCCCCAACCTCCTACCTTCTGAGGTTTCCTGTTTCTATTCTTTCAGCTGGACCTCAGGGCTTTAGTTCTTTGCCCCCTCCAAGTACCAGATCATGCTCCCCTCTCCCACTTCATCCCCTTTCCTTCCCAGTTTCCTTGCTCTCTTTCCCCTTGTGGTTGCTTTCTTCTCCTTCTCAAGTAAGACTGAGCCCTTCAGCTTGGGGACTTTTTTGATGTTTTCGGAGTATATCTCGAGTATTCTGTACCTTTTTTGGCTAATATCCACTTATTAGTGATTACATACCATGCATATCATTTTGGGTCTGAGTTACCTGACTCAGGATAATATTTTTTAGTTCCATCCATTTGCTTGAAAAACTCAGGTTGTCCTCGTTCTAAATAGCCAATACCTAAGTAGTATTCCATTGTGTAAATAAAGGAACTACATTTTCTGTGTCCATTCTTCTGTAGTGGGACATCTGGGTTGTTTCCGGGTTCTGGCTATCGCAAACAAGGCTGCTATGGGAAATAGATTTACCTAAAAACCCAGTAATTCCACTCTCAGAATATACCCAAAAGATGCCCTACCACACCTCAGGGGCATGTGTTCTACTCTGTTCATAGCAAGTTTCTCTTCTATTTAATGTATATAAAGAAAAACCTACCCATTTATTATATAGTGCTATCTTATTTGTTCATTTTCCTCATGCATCTTCTAATCATCTCCCTAAAGATATTTTATTTTGTTCATTTTAAATGATGCAAAGTATGCCTCCCATATTATGTTTGAATAACTTACATAATTGTAGCTTATATAATTCACTAGTCTCAATTTATTTCAAACTACTACAAAAATATGATCACTTTCTTTCAAAAGATACTTAAATTTTCTGTAGTCCATGAGTTTCACAGTACTAAGCTAAAACATTGCTTATAGATTAAACAAAAATTTAGACACACCTCCCCTTATAATTATAGTTATGTTGATGGATTTCATAGACAAAAATTCCACTCCTGTTTCTTCAGGAACTATTATACACAGATGAAAGGATGGCTTGAAAAGCACCATCCTTACACACAATAAAACAAATTAACAAAAAATGAAAATATATAACTGAAAAATTGTGCTGTGGCCCACATAACCTATAGGCATTATTAATACACCAGCCTTGTAGTCCTGTATTTATATCATTGGCCTGATGCTTGTGTCAGATTGAGATTGGGTGTAAGAGAGTTAAGGTGCATATGGTTATGCTATATAGTAGGTATTTTCTAACTACAAACTGTCTTAGTAGTTATAGTACTTTTGCAAATGTAAATTATAAGCTCTTTCAATTCAGAAATTATGTGTGTCTAGAGATCAGTGTGGTACTTCTAATCATATAACACCAGTCCTTGCATCCATTATACCATATCAAAATTATTCAGATCCCAGTGTCAGAGGATGATTTGTATGTAATTGCCCTAACAAATGCTGAAACTGGTGAAATTCTTTCTGTGGAATTTCTAATTCTGATATTCACTCATTAAATCTGTAAAACTTTCCAAATGTAAGAAGCTGTATTTTCTCACATCTATGAAGTTTTTAACACTGTAAAAAAATGGTTTGATCAACATATGCTGCTAATAGTGAGACAGTCCAATGTGTACCAATATAACTGTTCTTTCTATTTGCACATGTGAATCAACTTTTCTCCAGGCTCATTTTCACGTTCCAGCTGACTCCACTTGTCACTGGAAACAACCCATGGACAGAAAGTGGAATGTCTGTTTCTTTGTGTGGACAGATGGAGGGCCCCGTCCAGACAACTGTGCAAACACTGAGCAATGAGATAAAATAGACTCTTAACACTATACAGTAACACTGAACACAGTATATTTTGTGAAGTGATGATGGA
This sequence comes from Rhabdomys pumilio, assembly GCA_030674055.1. NCBI lineage: Eukaryota > Metazoa > Chordata > Mammalia > Rodentia > Muridae > Rhabdomys > Rhabdomys pumilio. Next base: position 34,958,611 of record JANHMN010000022.1, read on the forward strand.
AGAGGAAGTCCAAGAGTTGGAGTATTTATATATTGGGAGAGAGCAATAATGAAATGACGTAAATGTGGAGATTTTCTCTATGGTTTGATGAATCATTAGTTGATGATAAGTCGAATGAGATGCTAGCAGGTCTTGAGGAAAGAAGAATAGATTGTACAGTCACCTGGTAAAGGCTACATCTGAAATAATACAAAGAATGAAACATATAATATCTTCACAACAATAAAAGAAAAACCAATTTGTACAAATCAGGGTGAGAACTACGGACAGTCAATAGGTTCATACTTAACCACTTTCAGAAATTTACAGAGAGTATGGAATGAATACATTTTAAAAATAAAACCAGGAAAACCAGTAAAACTGAAAATGCTGATGCTGACCCAGTCATTTTTCCACAAAATGACAGAGTCCCATCATTTATAACTAAATACAAAGCAGAGATTTTAAAAAAAACAGATTATAACACATGACAAAAAAGAATATCTTCTCATTGCATCATACACTGTTAAAAAAAAAAGTATCAACTTTTCTAAGATTCAGAGTGCTGGTAATGAACATTGACAGATAATAAAATATTCTTTAATATGAGCACTCTCTAACAAATGTAATGATAATAAAGCTGTGTGTAGGGATACCATAAATTAAATGTGGGGAAAAAATCTTTCACCAATTGTCACTGTACATGAAATACAATTCACACTTTTCTTCCATATGATAATTGTTTACTCCCAAAGAGTCATTTCATGCCCCCAGCTCTATTTCACAGTATATTAAAAAATCTCGCTGGTCCTTGGTCAGACCATAAAGCAAATTACCATAAGTTGAGAAAGTTTCATCTGTTAAAAATGGAAGAAGTCAAGGAAAAAATAATGTGGCCTTGAGTTTTGCATATTTTATAGCTAGAACTCAGTGCAGTGTGTCTCCATGAATGGTCATCACTATTTAAGCTGCACATGCCTGTGTTAGATGAAATGCTGACATCCGAAGGACTGCACACACTCTAATTCCTGGACATGGTCAATGCCACTTTATTCAGAAAAATTAAATCTCAAAATAAGACCATTATGAAGTATTTCAGTAAATCTAATTTCAAATGAGAAAATAATGAGGTATTGGACCTTCCAAGGGACAAGAGTTAAAAGAGAAAAACAGAAAAATTATGTGAATACGGAGGCAGAGACAATGGTACTGTGGTCCCAAGCCACAAAAGAAAACAATGAGAGCCATCACAACTGAAACATACAGAATAGATTCTCAGTGGACTATAGAAGAAACAATATGCCAATGTCATATACTTCTGGTCTCTAAAGTCATAATCACTAGTACATAAACTATTTTGAAGCCCCTTAGGGCAAAAGGAGGTTTTTAATAAGAAACTGATTTTTACCTAGTGCACTATCATTAGAGATATCCTTATCTTCCTTAGTTTTTTTTTTAAAGGCACTATAATTTAGCAAAACTAAAGTCACATATGTAGAAACCCTCAGTGTAGGGAATGACAACACAGGGACTTTTAAGTTTTTTGTGAAAAGACGTTCTTGATTCCTACCCCTCAAAAGATCAACAGCACAACATTTGATGATCTTATACTATCTATGGTTAAGTTTAGTGGCATAACCATATGGAAAATCTTTTTAGACCTATGCTAATTTGAATGTTACCTCAAAATCAGATCTCCAATCTACATTGACTTGCTGTTTTCATCCATTCAGTATAACACAATCTATATGGAGCTCGAAAATAATTAATATTTTTCAAGGTAATAGATCTACCCATTGAGAGGAAGGTCAATTAACTTAAAAGGTATTATAGTAAAAACATACATGATATTACTATTGATAAACTGGGAATATTTCAAGCTACTTTTGTAGATGAAAATAAATAACATTAGGCACACTTATCATCCTATAGAGTAGTTATAGACTCTACATTCACACTAGAAATTTGTCAAAACTAATTAAGTTAGAATATACTTGTGTAGATTAGTTTCCATTCCTACCACTAGATTCAGTTTGAATGTACAGAACTTATTAAAAAAAACTGGGTATTAGTGTATGTGTGTCTGTAAGCATAATTTTCCTACAGAGTCATGAGAGCTAGAGAAAGGCGAACACTTGGAAGTGCATGGTATAGGTACTTGGTCACGCATGGCATTAAAATAGCATAGTCCATGTCCTAAATAAACTGGAAGATAAGGAAAAAATGCCTAAGATTATTCTAGGACTTCCAGATATGTGTCATGGTATGAATATAACCTCATACTCATACAAATGCACACACATACACATGTATGTATACCAATGCAAACATAGTTACATTTAAAATCAATAAAGTGCTTGATAGTGAGTTATCATTTGTGGTAGTTTAAATATGCTTGGGAGTAACACTATTAGGTGTGGCATTCTTCGAGTAGGTGTGACCTTGTTGGGCTTTAAGACACTCTTCCTAATTGCCTGGAAGCAATTCTTCTCCTAACTACTTTCAGAACAAGAGGTGGAACTCTTTCCAGCGCCATGTTTGCCTGAATGCTGTCATACTCCTGCCTTAATGATAATGGACTGAACTTCTAAACCTGTAAGCCAGCCCCAATTAAATGTTTCCTTTATAAGAGTTGCCTTGGTCATGGTGTCTGTTCACAGCAATGAAACCCTAACTACGACAGTAATAAAAAATGTATATTTTATATTAAAATACTATTCTAATTAATCACAATTTTTATAAATTAATAACTGAGTTTCTTTCAAGCAAACAGATGATATAACTTTCATGATCTTGTGAATTGTGACTTTTACAATATAAGAAATGAATCTTGCTGGGGCTAGAGAGATGGTTCAGCGGTTACGAGCACTGACTATTCTTCCAGAGGTCCTGAGTTCAATACCCACCAACCACATGGTGGCTCACAACCATCTGTAATGGGATCTGACGCCCTCTTCTGGTGTGTCTGAAGACAGCTACAGTGTATTCATATAAATATAAAAGTAAATAAATCTTGAAAAAAAAGAAATGAACCATGCAAATCATTTTTAAAAGATTCTACTCTAGTGTTTAGAACACATAACTCAAAACTCCAAAACACTAAATATAATCTAAATAAATATGATTGGAGCATTAATATAACATGTTTATGTAGTTTCCATGATTTTGACATGGTGTAAATTACTCTCTATGCATAAAATCATGATAATATAATGACTGAAGAACAGTATTATATGGGAAGAATTTTTATCATTTTCCATGGTTTAATATTGTAGTAAAGAGAGGTAATATTTTTCAGAGTTCACATGCAAATGACCGTGAATAAATATCCAGCACTCTGACTCCAGTGCCCAGGTTATCCTCTATGATTTAGTAGTATTTGCTTTTAAACATCTATATTATAGAGTATTTATGCTTATGAAAAGAATAGTTCTCAAGACATTTTTCATTTAACATAAGAAACTCTCTATAATATTGGTAAATAAAATTGAATTTTACTTTATAGAACAGTAATGAACTATTTGCTTAGCAATATAAATGTTTAGTGATTTCCTTAAAGAATAACTCATGTAGAGTGTCTCAATATGTGATGTGTTTTACAAAGCTAAGTAAATTTGTATTTATAAAAATATTTGCAGGAAAATAGCAAATGATCAGTACTTTGCATTACCTGTTCTTATTCTATTATGTTTGTATCATAAACATGTTAAATGTAGAAAAGCTCCTAGACTTGAATTTATTTTTATATATTTTAGATTTTTGAATGATGTTCTTTTTAATCAAAACTCTTCCAAATATATTTCAGAATAAAGCAATGACAACTATTCTAAACCAACAGGCCAATAAAGAAAGCCATCCACAAGTAGATGAAATTGTAGAAAGATAGAAATATGGAAATTGGAGTGTAGTTTATGCATATTTGAAATTATTTTCTTAATTTTGTTTGAAAAATAAATTAAGGCACAAACATATGAAATAAAAGTAATTTCTTAAATTTAAAATTAATATGTTAATGTGGGAGTACAGAGAGAGAAAAATAGCTTGGGAATCCTAAACCCCAATATCTCAAAGGAATCCTTTTTTATTAAAAATGAGTTTTTTTCTCATACCTTACAAACTGGTTATAGATTCCCCTCTCTCTGCTCTTCCCAGTCCTGCCCACCTCCCCTTCCCTACAATTCCACTCCAGCCTCTCATTAGAAAGGACAAGGTTCTACGAGATAACAACCAAATATTACAAAATAAAATATAAAAAAATGAAGCAAAACTATTATATTATAGTTAGACAAAGCAACTCAATAGGGGAAAAGAGTCCTGAGAGAAGATCAAGCTAAGAAACTCAGTTTTTCCCACAATCAAGAGTTCCATAAAAATACTAAGCTAATATCTATAATATGTAAGCAGAGGACCTGGTGCAGACCAATATAGGCCCTGTGCTTGCTGCACCATTCTCTGTGAACTCATATGCACCTTTAGTGGGTCTTGTTCTCCTCATATTGCCCATCTTCTCTGAATTTTACTATTTTTTACATCCTTCTTTTGTGGGATTCCATGAGCTTTGATGGAAAGGCTTTGATGGAGACCTCTAATTGAGACTCTCTCTTCACAAAATGTGTGACTGTGCAGCTCAGCATCAGTCCCCATACGCTGCCAGACGAAGCCTCTTTGTTAGTGACACATTTATGAGAATATTGTAAGGTATCACTTTATTGATATCTATTTTTTAGACCAATAGTGCTTGCTTTTACCATAGATTTCTTGGCCACCTAGTCTCTTGTTCTTGGTTAAACAAACAGTATTGGGTGTGGACTCCTCCTCATAGAATGACCCTTAGTTCACATCTGACATTTGCCACCATTGCCATAGCACATCTTGTAGGCAGGACAAATTGTGGGACAATTTGTGGTTTTCTGACCGGGTTGGTGTCCACATTTCTCTTTTAATAGCTTACAGAGTATCTTTCTATACTAAGTACACTAGAACATAAGGTTGAGGACTGCATGTAGGCACCAGCTTGCTAGCTACATATTCTGTGAGTTATGCGAGTGTTGTCCTCAGCAATAGAATGTTGTTGTCAATTTGCAGAAAGTAACCCTTTGTCTTAACAACAGCCTAGGTTGCTGGGAGATGCCTCTCTAGGACAGCCCAATTGAATGCAGATTTGTCTTGCTACTGGAACCATCATCAGTTAACAAGATATGGATAGATGAGATTCCATATCCTCCATTATCAGGAGTCCTCAGTAGCATCACATTAAAGGACTCCAGGAAGTTTCCATTATAGTGAGTTTCCACATCACACCTAAATGCCAGTTATAACAATCATTATCTATACTGTCTCCCTGACACACACAACTTGTTAGTCCCCAACCTCATCCCCACCATTCCCTGTTGTACCATAAAATATATTCTATTTTCCCCTCCTAAGAATATCCTTGCATCTCTACTAGCATTCCTCTTTCCATAACCACTCTGGGTCTACTTATTGTAGCTTGGTCATTATTTATTTTATGGATAATATTCCCTGTGGATGTTAGAATAAAAATGGTCTCTACAGGCTCATAAGCAGGTGCAGTCTTGTTTAATTCACTGTGCTCTTGTTGAAGGAAGTGTATCATGACATGAGGGCTTGGGGAGCGGGATTAGAGGTTTCAGATGCTTAAACCAGGCCCAGTGTCACTCTCTCTTTTGGCTGGCTGTTAAATCCCTCTGTCTGCATGCTGCCTTGCTTCCTGCCATAATGATAATGGAGTAAATTTCTGAAACTTTTAGCCAGTCCCAAGAACTGTATTAACAGAATGCATAATTAGAAATTTTGAGAAAATCTTAGCACCTTCTGTAGGGCTTGATCTGTAGATAGGTGTTGTATAAATTTGCTTTCATCACGGAATGTTTTATTTTCTTCTTCTATGGTGATTGAAATTTTTCTGGGTATAGTAGTCTTGACTGGCATCTGTGATCTCTTATAATATGCAGCCATATGTCTAGATCAGTCTGGATATTAGAGACTCCATTGAGAACTAAAATGTAGTTCTAATAGATCTGCTGACACATGTTACTTGGTCTTTTTTCCTTGCAGCTTTTAATATTTTCTTTGCTTTGTATGTTTAGTCTTTTGAGTACCAAGGATTGTTCTCTATTCTTTCTGTAGTTTTATAACCATTTCCTTTTTAGGTTACAAACATATTTTTCTATGATTTTGGTGAAAACACTATCTGGGCCTTTGTACAGTGGCATTCTTCTCCTTTTATTCCTATTATTCTTAACTTTGGTCTTTTCATAGTGTCCTAGATTTCTTGGATATTTTCTTGTCATGGACTTTTTTTTTGTCTGTGTGTTTGTTTGTTTTGATTCATCATATTTCTCCTATTGTGTTTTCAATGCCTTCCAGATATTATATTCTATTGGTGATGCTTGTGTCTGTGGTTTCTGTTCACTTACCTAGATTTTTTATTTCCAGAATATCCTGTTTGTATTTTCTTTGTTGTTTTTATTTCCAATTTCTGGTCTTAAACACTATTTTTTATACTGTTTGTGTTTTTCTGGTTTTCTTTAAGGGATTCATTCATTTGATGTTTTAGGACTTCTATCATATTCATAAAGACTATTTTACCATCTTTTCCTCACGCAAAATCTATATTGGAATATCAGGACCTGCTGTGGTAGGATAACTGGGCTCTAGTAGAGACATATTGTCCTGGCTGTTGTTGATTGTGTTTTTATGCTTCAGTCTATATATCTGGGTTTAGAATGAGTACAAGTCTGGGTGCTAATATCTGGCTTTATCTTTGTTAGGTGTGTGGTTTGTTTCTTGGTTTTTTCTTTTCTCTCTGGATTTTCCAGGAATGTCTTATATGTCTTATATGTATTACCTATATTCCTGGCACGTTCATCTGGTGTGTTCAGAGAGAACTCTTGCTCGTGTGGGAAGAAGGGCAAGTTTAATGAATATGGGCAAGAAAAGTTGGAAAAGGTTTCTATGGTCCATTGAGAAAAGGGTCAGGGAGGAAAGAGAGACAACAGCAGGATTTTAGCCACAGAGCTAGAGATGAGATTTCGGGTTGGATTTTAGAAGCAGTAGGAAAGTGAGTCTACCTTCAGCTTACTTCTTGCCCTAAAAGGAGCAGTCCTTACGTTAGAAAATGATACCTGCTAAAGTGGGACTAGAACAAAACAACAGTGGTAGGAGAGAAATTTGGAGGGTACCATCTGTGGGATTCACAGGAGGTGTGGAGATGAGTGGGGAAGGCAGCAGCTGGTGTTCTTTTGCAATACTCAGGATGAAAGTGGGGAACTGGTTCTAGAGGAACAAAGAGATGAAAAAGTCTGCAGGCAGCCTAACTGATTTTCTGGTGGGTATAGCCTGTGGTTTAGGAAGGAGTGCCTGCTGCATTTGGGGGTTGGAATACAGCAAGAAGTAGGAAAAGGAAAGTTAGAAAGAGGTGGTTTGTAGAATTCGTAGGAGATATAAGCAGTCGGGTAGGAGGACGTAGTTGGTGTTCTGTTGCAATACAAGGGACAAGACTTTGAGAAATTGGGTCTGGACAACTTTGATATTCTTAAAGGACAAATTTTATCTTTAAATTTTGTTAATAAAATATGGAAATAAATTACTCATTCTTTCCAAAAAATATGAAAATATCTGAATAAATTAAAATGGAAAACAGAATTACACAAACACAATCTAGGAGTATCTTATCTCCAGGAAAAGCAAATCAGTTCTTTCTAGTTAATTACATGCACAATTTCAGATTTTATTTGTATTTCTTAATTAATATACAGTGTCATGGGTCTTATGACTTCTTCACACATGTCAGGAACTCCTCATATCAGAATATGAAGACTTTAGCCTCTGCCCTGTTCCTTTCAATCCAGTCTCTCACTTATTCATTTTTTTTTTGGTTACTTTATCTATTAAGTTCATGAATTAGGGAAAAATTATTCTGGAAAAATTTGCAATACTCTTTTTTTTTCATTTCTTCATAGTGTAAATAAATTTTGTACAATAATAATAAGAAACTGATTACTGATTGATCATTTTGAAAAACAATAAAAATAGCAAACAAAGAAGGGGTAGTTAATATGTACCTTAAAATAGAAAGCAGAGAATCGAAACTCATATTGAACTCAGTAGTTTGGTCAATATTAAGCCATAATATGTGACTATGAAATGGAAATAAAATCAAAAACATATTAAACAGAATTGTACTTATTATTCAATGTGAATCTAGAGATATGGGCAGTGCAGTATAGGTAAGATACTCTTATTTGTCTCTCATTCCATTTGAGACTCTCAGCCTAGAGTTTGTTAACTTGGCTACTATACAAGAATGCATGAAGCTCGCAGTCAACCATTGGAATGAGCATGGGGTCCCAAACGGAGGTGTTAGAGAAAGGACTGAAGGAACTGAAGGGGTTTGCAACCCCATAGGAAAAACAACAATATCAGCCAAACAGATCCTCCAGAGCTCCCAGGACTAAATCACCAACCAAAGAGTTCACATGAAGGGATCCATGGCTCCAGCCACATTCAAGAAGATGGCCTTGTCTGGTGTCAATGGGAAAAGAGGCCCTTGGTCCTATGAAGACTCGATGCCCCTGTATAAGGGAATGCCAGGGTGGGGATGTAGGAGTGGGAATGTGGGTGGGTGGGTGAACACCTTCATGGAAACAGGGGAAGAAGGGATGGAATTGGGGGTTTTCTGTGGGAGACCAGGAAAGGGGATAACATTTGAAATGTAAATAAAAAGCAATCCAAAAAAAAAAAAAAAGAATGTATGGCCTATTCTGCCATCGTTTGCTTAACCCAAAGATGAAACATGATGCTTTGTTTTGGTTTGTTTGCCTGTTTACCTGGTTTTGTTTTATTTCGAATAGATATCAGTCCATCCTTTTGATTCCCAAACTCTTAGAATCCAAGTTTGAGTATATTGTCTGTCCCTTCAACTGACTTATTTCAAGTTTCCTTGCCAGAAAACCAGAATCCTAAAATCCTAATGCCCCAAAAGTCTAATTCTCAAGCTTCTGATTTTGAAAATATTTTATCTGCTTGTTGGGCTGTACTGTGGGTCCTGTGGGTTCAATTGTGGGTCCCGCATCTGCCGCCAAGGCTCAAAGAGGCAGAGGCTCAGGAATTTGACTGTGTTCACTCCACTCAGCAAGCACATGGTGGATGTCTGGCTGTGAGAAGCCATGGGATTCTGCTTCTTGGGTGGGGAGAACACAGTCTGTGGTCCTGTGGGGGCTGGAGCTCTTGGGTTGGAGGTTCCCAGGCCAGGAGGCTACTGGGAACTGACTGGTCTCAAGCCCTTGGACTCTCAGGCACAGCTGAGAGGTCATGGAAAGGCCAAGATGGGAGGCATACAGTCTGGATCTGTCTGCAGCAGTCGAAGGGGAGAGGGGAAAAGGCTCCACCTGTGTCCTGTGAGGATAAGATGCTTGGCTGGGTCTCTGTGGCTGGCTGGAATGTAGAGAGGTCATTGGTAGGAGGTTAGAAGGCAGCTTGATAGTTGAACACCTTCTCCACAGTTCCCCAAGGCAAGCCCCAAAGAAGAGAGGTAGTTCATGGTCTTAAAATGTTTATTGTAGTGGCAGAAAATGGATGAAGGTAAACCCTTGTTCTCAGGGTGGGCCTGAGGTTAAATACCTTTTGCAAGGAGGATGGTCTGGGAAGGAATGCCTAATTGGCTATGCCCTCTGGCCTTTAGGAATCTCATGAATATGGAGATGTCTTGAGGCTCTACCTGTGCTATATGACTGATGTCATACCCTCTAACTGTGCTATATGACCAATGGCCAAAATCTCTCTGTAGAAGGGGCTGTAGCTATATGAAAGGAGCCAGGGGCCCAGGAGCAAGGCCAAATTCCTCCCATCCTTTAAGGGTCTTCCTGGTTCAAGGCCTACTCAACTAGGTACCCAGCTACCTCTCATAGCCAACCGCCCCACATCTGCTCACTCTCCTTTCTTCATATGAACTTTTCATGTTGATTTTTAACTTGAATTTTAGTTTTCTTTGCCCTAGCCTCCTTAAAATATATTTGCATCTCTGAGTTCCTCTGACAACTAGACCACAGTGTTTTGAACCCATATTGTATTTCTACTATCTATTACAGTCTCAAGATGGTACTATTGATAGATATTTTATGGTCTTAAAAAAAAATCACTCTTGTGAGTATTTTTTCCAAAATAGTCTTTAAACTATTAAGGTATGATTATAAAAATATATATACAATAATCCCCAAGCTGTTTGGAAGTAAAAATGCTATTTTTACTGACTTTGTAGAAAAGAAACATTATAAGCATTGTAAGTATTTATAGGTGAGTATTGATAATATAGTTGCTGGTGAGCAGTATGACTCAAAGTCTGACAGACCCTCATAGGAAGATTGAAGCCTAGTGCAAGCTTACTGACACATTCATGAGTAAACAAGTTAGATGATTATGAAGTTAAATTAATTAGACGATGTGATTCTGTATATTTCTCAAGTTTTCATTTGTTTTACTTCATTTATAGTAAGATAGATTATTCCCATTGTATTTAAACTGTACCACATGAAGGATGGGAACACGGCATCTCTTTCTTTTATAGTCTCTAGAAATGCTTATTCCCATGAGGTCTTCATGTTTAGTGACAAAAATATTGATGGTGCCTACACTACGGACATGTTCGTTTTCATTTGAGTATTTAGTTTTAGTTAGAGTCTACCTAACATAGATGCATTTATTTATTGCTATGTGTTACTCTAGTTTTGTAATAAAACATTTACATTATGACTAACATCATACCTCTCTCATTAATTTACTTCTCTTTATTTAGAATCATTCTTTTTGCATTGAATTCCCCTATATAAAACCATTTTCATGGTTTAGCATCCTTTGTTTTATTAATATGCATCCTAAAAGAACAGCCATGTATGAATTTATATAATGTTATGTTTTCTACACATTTTTAAGCATTCAGCAATATAGTTTTATTGTGATGCTGCGATGAACACTCCCTACATCCCTTCTAATGTTGTCTAGTGGTCTAGTGTGAATACATTCATCACACATGATTTCCTGGCTGATAAATTGTCTGGGTAACCTCCAAAACTTAGCTTGAGAAAAGGCACTGCCATGAATATCCTTGTATTTATATTCACCGATCTAAATATTTCCCTAGAACAAATTTCAGAACTATATGTTCAGTATCTCTCTATAGCAATACTCAGAATCTTCACTTTCTAAGCTTTTTCTAGCTGCTGTATGAAGAAGTCATATTGTTTAGTGTTTTGCCTTTGCTTCACTAAAATAAATATTTATTCAGGTTAATCCAACATACATATAACCTAATTATAATTAGTCTCCCTAACCCTTGATAGATTAAATTAGATTATTGTAATAAAACATCTCACCATGAGTATATTATAAGTGGTAAGAGATGGTTTATCCAAGTACCTGTGCCTCAGGATACTTCTTTGCTTGTCAGAAGGGCATGGCAGCTTCCTTGAGACCCTTGTATGGGTAGAAATTCCACGAATGAAAGATTTTTCAACATGACCTAACCACTTAGGAAAAGTGTCACCTGTTCATATACTGTTCTTGATGTTTAAGTTTCAGTGAATGTGTTTTGATCCATTCAGGCTATGAGGCTGGCCTTTGGGCTTTTCCCAACTATAATAAAGTTAGCAGTTTCTTACTCTATTTTCTATTTTCACACTTGTTTAGTTCTTTTTTGGAAACTAACAAATGTCAGATCTTGTTAATAACTGATTATATAAACACTTCAAGTTTCAAATTTGACTGTATAAACACAAATTTATCTATTTATTTATCTATCTATCATCTATCCATCTATCTATCTATTGATCTATCTATCTATCTATCTATCTATCTATCTATCTATCTACCTATCTATCTATTTATTTTTCTTCATGACAAAAACATGTCAAATTGGGTTACTGTGATGGTTTGAGCGGAAAAGATTCCCATAGGCTCTTAGGAAGCGACACAATTAGGAGGTATGTTCCTGTTTTAGGAAGTGTGTCACTGAGGTTGGGCTTTGAGGTTTCAGATGCTCAAACCAGACCCAATGTCACTCTCTCTTCCTGATGCCTGATAATCCAGATGCAGAAATCTCAGCAGCCTCTCCAGCACAGTGTCTGCCTGTGCGCTGGCACGCTTTCCAACATTATGATGGAATAAACCTTTAAACTGTAATCCACCCTCAATTAAATACTTTCTTTTATGAGTTTCTGCATTTAGGTGTCTCTTCACGGCAACAGAAATGCTAAGACAGGTATATAATTAACGTACTGAGTTATTTTTTTTATTATTGATATACTTGCAATTTAATTTAAAAGCTATTTTTTGGCTTTAATGCCACTTGTAGAAGTATATGTGACATTTCTATACTCATACATAAGACTGTAGTTTAATTCCTCCTGAATTCAGCTGCTTTCCTAGTGCTACTTGCTGATCAAATATACCTTACTTGTTTGTAGTACCACCTAAACTGTAGAGCATTACTTCTACAAACATGAAACTTCTCCTGTAATATCTATCCTATTTCAGTTGTTTATTCAACACTTAACAGCTTTAAGATATTTTTTGATAACTTGGCTGAGCATGTATTTTAGTGTGTTAACCTTTTCTCCTTTGCGAAGTTCTCCATCCAATTAGATAGAATTATCTGCTACTCATTACCCTGTCTACATCCACATCAGGGTACCAAAAAGGCACTTCTCTAGTCAGAATCCACCTGTAATTCTTTTCATTTCCTACATTGAGCATCCCCATTTGTCTGCCTGTATTCAATCTCTGACAAAATGAAAGTAATGATGATTGACTTCCCTGACTTCAAGCGTAAGAATAATAGTCATTGTTCTTAATTTCTACAGTTATACGAAAATTATATATTAGTTTGGATAAAAATATTTTAGTGACTTGTTTTACCCAACAACATGAAATAAATATCAAGTGACTAAATACCAATAATTTTATTTTAATTTTTATTTATATTTCAGTTTATTCCAAATATTATACTGGAAAACTTACTTTAAAGCAATTTTATTGTTACTTATTCTTCCTTAGTTTAATACTGTCTTTATTGTTCAAATTTTTAAAATATTTACTTAATTATTTGAGAATTTAGTACAGTGTATTTTAATCATATTCACCTCCACACTTGCCCCAAAATTTAAAATTTTAACTACACTTTTGCTTAGCCTATTTTCTTACAAGAAAGATCGAGTTTTTAATATTCAGTTCTTGATCATCTATTTCTAGTCAGTGATGGCTGCTGACTATTCAGTGATATAATTTATGTTATGTAAAGTATCGACATTTGTTACTTTATTTTCATTCAGCAATATATTTGTTTGCAAATTTAATCATTATATAGGCACATTTATGTGAAATTTCAGCATGCTATAAAATGCAGCCTCTATTTTTCTTCCTATGTAATGATTAAAATTACATAGATAACTATCATATCACAGTTAAATGTTCTTTTAAGACAAAGAACAGCCAGAGTTAGTGACAACTTGAGAGAATGAGCTATCATTCTAAGGTAAAGTGGAAAAGAAAAGATAGTGTTCCCAGTGGAACCGTACTCTCATTTGTCACCCTTAAACTGTAACTACTATGTGTTCATTCCCGTAAAAAGGAGCAATAGCTTTGTAATCAAGGACATATTCTTTAAATTTTCTTTACATTTTTGAATCCTCTTCACCTTGTCAGTATTCAGCTTACTAGCAAAATCTATTTTTCATAAGTATATAAATCAAAGTCACATACAATTGACACAGAATTGTATGTAAATGACTATGAGGAGTGAGTGGCTAGAAGTCCAGATGGTGGGCCAAAGACCTTCCAAACCCCTGCTTCTCTGAGGAAATATCAACCATCCATTGACTAGAACATGATGTACCCTCCAAAACAGGTACAACTAAGCTACTGAAGATGACAACAGGTGTGTTCAAAGGACAGTGCTTCACAGCATAGCTATTTATCAACAAGCATCACTGTAATCAATAAATACATACAATTTTACTTGTTAACTAAATAAAATGAAAACTTTGACAAGTTTTACAGCATATCGGTAAGTTCCTTCCCTCCAACACAGCACTGAATGTATGGTGTTTTTGTTTCCATGATAATAGTTCGTAAATCTATGCACTTATAATTTATAAAGTGCCAGTCTAGTTTCATTAACACTCATGATAATGCATCGTGGGTAATTTCTTAATAATTGCTTACTAGAAGATTGTCATTTCTGGTTCTCAGAATATAAGACTGCATGTAATGTTAGAACTTGACATTAAGAGTCAGTTACTTAAAAGCTACCTCGCAGTTTGTCACAAACTATGGCACATTTACCTATAGATCTTCTTTTTTTTTTTTTCAACAGAAATAGCATCTTAATTGTTTGAAGATATTTTTTCTTTGTTCAAAATATTTTATAGCATCCATTACATTAGGAACTAATGGCAACAATTTTTTTTTTTAAATCCTGGAGGGTAATGGGATAGACACTGTCAGACTATTGGCTAGGGTTCCTTTTTTATTTTTTTTTTTAATCTTCTGTAAAGGAGTTTTTTGAAAAGTGGTGACTCTAACAATGCAGATGTTGGTCTTTAACATAAAGTTAAATTTGCTAACAATTCAAAAGCAAAGCTTTTCTGCACCCTGAACATTCAGCAGCATTCAGAGTCCTCTTGATTGACTTTGCATTTATTTGACTCTGCATCAAATAAGCAAGCAATCGAAAACAACTGGGCTGCCAGGCTTCAACTCAGATGAAATCTCAGTCAATAAAAGAGCTGCATTGGAAACCATGAGTGACATTTAACTAAGACGTGCAAAGTGAATGGCTGCAGTTTTGATACCATTCCTCTCAAACAAATGTCAGCAAGTCTAAATTAACTGTGAGAGTCTATAGCTTTCAATGAAGGATGAAGATTGCTAAGCCACATCAGAACCACAGAACTTATGAGATTTGAAGTTTCTTCAGATGCTCGTACACTTGTGTTATCACGTTTGATTTTGTTTGAACATCTTCTTATGTGAGTAGAGACATGAAGTTCTGAATTCATACACAGTTCTCAAGTGTGATTTGCTACACATTTCCTTCAGAGAGAGTTTTAAATTTTCTGTCATAAACATTCTTTGTGCAAACTAGTTCTAGTGAGCTGATAACAAAATATAACCAATTAAAAATTGGTAAAAATTTATACCGTGGCATATATGAAGACATGTATGCTTATTTAAAATAATTTCCTGTGCAATTTATAAGATTTCACTTTCTTCCGTATCTTCTACCCATTTTTCTCTGAAGCATTAAAAAGTTGAAAGCATGAAATAGTAATTATCTAGTTAACTAATCCAGAAGAGGTTAGGTAAAGTGCATAATCATTTAAAATCATGACAGTTGATCAAAATATTACCAAATAGAGGAATTGGTTATAGGGATAGTATATGTACTTCCCATTTTAACAATTTTTTTCCTAATAAAAGTGTTTCAATTTGAATTTTGTTTTTAAAGTGTAAATAGAAAAACTTTTATGAAAAATATTGTAAATATTTTCAACATCTTGAACAATATAGTTAAAAAACTCTGCCACACTTATTGGGAAGACTCCTTAACAGTGTAAAAGGGAATGGGTGCAGTGATATAGTGATATCAATATTTGTAAATATTGAAACTTGAATTAATATAGTATCTATTTTTAAATTAAAACACTAAAACTATTTTCATCATGTGGTTATATGAAAACACGTAGAACACTAGATTTGCCACATATTATTTGTTGATCCCTACGTTAGGCAGTTCTTTAAAAAGTACATTGACAGGGTGTGAATTTTTAATAATCAGACAAGATATTTATCACTGGTAGGTCATTAAAAAGAGATGAAGCTATAATTTTATAAACATTTAAAATGTGTTGTATTCTGCAGGCAGGTATACTCATTAACACTCTGATGAAATATCTCTGTGCAAAAATAAAGAAGAATATTATTTAAACCTCTTCTTTTTAAATTTTCTTTCTGCAAAGCTTTAAGAAAGATAAATAGCAAAAATAACCTTCATGGTTTTTTTTTTTTGAAAGGTTGCCTTTCAATTATCAGTAACAATGTGCTCATTCTGCTCTGAAAGGGTGCATATTACACTAGTGTTGAGTGATCTCGTATGACATAATTTTTGTTCATGATGAAGCATTCCTTTTCTTAGGATGCAATAAAGCAAATAAACTTTGCACATATATTCAACTGTGTAATAGCTGATATATCTGTAGTTGTTATAACTTGCCTCTTAAATTTCTGTTTTTCAAATCAGATTTTCATGGGTAAAAAAAAAAAAAAAAAAAAAAGAACTGAACACAAACTACCATTCCATGTTTAGATTTATCAGACGTTACTCATCTATACATTAACCTGCAGAGACTATAAGAAGCCAATGAGAAGTAGCACTTATAACATGTCATTTAAGTGTAGATTAGGTAAATAATTACAAATTTTCTCTAGGGAAATAGAAAATCAAACATAATCGAAAGCCTGTTTTTCATTTGACAAATAATTTTTCAACTTTGATTAGTGCAATGTGAAAAAGAAACTTCTATTGCTATCATATTTTTTCTGGTCAATTGAAAAATAGATTATTCACCAAGCCTCTAAGCAGTTATCTAGTGAACTTATAGACATGCATTCATTTTTTATACATACTAACTAGTAACTATTCAGGAATATTTAAATATCTGGTTGATTAACATATCAAAGAGCATCATAAGATCTTACGTAGTATATTAGGGGATGTAAGGTCAATTCTATGAGAAAAAGGAGAGAAATTTTAACTCAGAAAAAATGTTTAAATCACAGAATTACTAAGTAATACATTGGTTTTTGTTTTGTTTTGTTTTGTTTTGTTTTGTTTTGTTTTGTTTTGTTTTGTTTTGTTTTGTTTTTTCCAGACAGGGTTTCTCTGTGTAGCTCTCGCTGTCCTGGAACTCACTCAGTAGACCAGGCTGGCCTCTAACTCAGAAATCCGTCTGCCTCTGCCTCCCAAGTGCTGGGATTAAAGGCGTGTGCTATCACCGCTCTGCTAAGTAATACATTGTATGTAAAAAAGACAGTTTATTATTTGTAGGGAATTCCATAATACTTTAATTATGAGGAATTCAGACTTTGTGAACCAACTTGCTCACAGTAGTTAAGTATTTTTCTGCACGTAGTGGACTTCTCTTCTTTTGATTCATGTGATGATTATCACATTTCTGAAATATCACTCTGACCATATTAATATATATTATCAAAACAAGAAGATTATATTGGAACATTTCAAAGAAACAAAATCAAGGTCAATTACCTTGATAATTAAGTTAAAAAATATTCTTTCTTGATTCAAGTTATCAATAGCTTGTAATAACATTAATTATTAACTGAGAAAATGGGAGATTTTTGAAAAGTTACTAGGACACACATTTTGAATGAAGAAAGTACGATGAAGCTTTGAGGTTTCAGAGAAACAGTATATTATATAAAATATTTATATCTGGATTCATTTGACAATATAAAATATGTTTTAGGTGCTAACCAAAACTCCTGACAAGGATGATAGGGTATTCCATGTTATAGACTTCCTAAAGTGATAATTTTAAGAAAAGAAAGTATACCTCAAATGTAAAATGGTCCAGGCATTTCTCTTTTTATAAATTCAAGTTATATAGAGATGGAGTGTATAAAATATTGAAAAAGAACCTTTTTCTTATCTCATATTCTTAGTGTCCTATCTTCTACAAAATTCTTGTTTGAGTACCTGTCATGTCATAGTGGAACAGTTCCTAGCCTCATAGGTTGTAAGCTTACTTCTTGCTCTCTACTGAAACTTGTGTGATAGCAAACTTCCACCCAAACCTAAATTTCTCAGTAAAACTCATTTGTGGATGTTGGACTACAGTGTCAAAAACTCTGGTTATTTTTAACTAAGTGCCTCTTTCCAAATTAATCTCCAGAGATATCACACTAATTTACACTTGCACCAACCATGAACCTGAAGGTTGGCACTTCAAAAATATGTTGGCACCCACAACTTCTCTATCCTCTTTAGAGATTTGCTCTGTTGGGGTGGAAATATGTCAGTCATCATGTTAGGAACTGATATTACAACCACAATTTCCATTTTTAATGATCAATAATAATAAGTATGAGCTCTGCATTTTCATATGCTTTTAAATTTTTTTCTTGGAATATTACATTTGTCATGTTTTTTTCATCTTTTAATTAGTTCTTGGCCATGACCCAAAGTTTCATACCATGCTTTGCTGTGTTATATTTAATGCATTTTTCTTCTCTTAAGTGTTGCAAACATGTTAGCGTTTTAAAAACTAAACCTGTCAAGAAAGATAAAATTAAACCTCCTGGAAGCTCTGATTTCTGATTCCAAGCTTCTTTATTTTGTATGGGTCTCTCACTTCAGTGGAATCATTTTTAAAATGAACCCCAGGGTATTCTTTTAGCTTTACAGAGAGATTTAATTGAAAACTCATAAACCTGTGAGATTTATGTTAAAATTCCAATTGTGTGGTCAAGAAAGTGAAACGGAAGGAGAGTGAGCAATTTACTATTGGTCATACAGATATTAAATTATTAAATTTGCATTTGAAACCAGAGTGATGTAGAAAGGAATTCACTCCCTAAAATGATCTCTGAGTATGGCTGTCGGTGATGTGCTCCCTCCTGAAAAGAGTTCAGAGAATCAAGTATCACCAGTTTGTACTTACTGGAAAATGAATTAATATCAGGAAGCCAGCTGCAGAAGTCTCAATTGAGTAGCCAAAAGTAAATGTCTGAATATTGTTTAAATATAAAATTACTTTCAGCTAAGATAGAGTATCTTAGCATCAACAAATTGTTCCTGTTGTCACCAAATACAATTTAGACCTTCCTAAGTGTCAGGCTGTGTTCAATCCTCCTGTGGTCTAGACTCATGATTACCTCAGTTACTGATCCTGAGACTTGAAGTATTCCCATCT
>JANHMN010000022.1:34977606-35029376 GCA_030674055.1 Rhabdomys pumilio
TGCCTGTGTGTGTGTTTGTGTGTGTGTTTCCTACATGTTATAAGTTCCAGAATAAAAGGAAGAGAAGACTTTTGTGAATAATATCGTTTCTCAATAATACAAAGCTCACTGTGAATGCTGTGAAGTGCTATCCTGATCCTTAGCCAATACTGAGTTTCTTATACTCTGAGCTCATGATGGGGTGAGCAAAGGGCTCTCCTGTTCTTTTTAGAATGGAATTCCAAACATTCAATTTACCAAATGAAGAGTCAGGAGCCAGATAATGTAATGAAAGCCTGCTAGCTCAGAGAAGCAGAGAAAGCACCCAGCTGACCTTTCTGCTTCACCAACTTCCCAGAAGGAAAAGGTCCTTCTTCTCTTTCTCCTTTTTCTTCTCCTCCTCCTTCTCCTTCTACACACCGCCTTAAATACCTTCCAGCTCAAAGCCCTTCCTTTGTCTTTTACAGGGTTTCTTGCATTCACTCCCTGGTTGAATGCTTCGCCTCTTGACATATGGTTCATTATATTTAACTCTTGTCTACTGAAAGCTCTTGTATCTACTGTGTGTGCTAAGGCCGAGACATACCACAACTACTTGTTTACAGTAAACAGAAAGAGTTTGGGTTAAAAGTGCATGCTAGGGCTGAGACACAGCACAACAAAAAACAGATTTTTTTTTTCCGATTCACAATCTCAGATTTTACAATGGGATCAAATATGCTACAACACTTCATTTCCCCTCCTTCTGGTTTTGTTTTCTTTGTTGTTGGTTTTCTGTGTGTTTGGTTGGTTGGTTTTGATGTGTGTGTGTGTGTGTGTGTGTGTGTGTGTGTGTGTGTGTGTGCAGAGCAAGCAATTTTTTGTGTGAGTATGTGTGGAGTTCAAAGGTTGACATTGAGTTTGTTGCTCAACTACTCCTCAATTTATTTACAGAGGTGTGTGTGTGTATGTGTGGTGTGGTGTGCTGTGTGTGTGTGTGTGTGTGTGTGTGTGTGTGTGTGTGTATTTGTATATGTGTGCATGTGTATATGGAGTAGTCCTCAATAACCCATTATTTACAGAGGAAGGATTGCTTGCTGGACCTGGTGTTTCCTTGTTTGGCTGGCCTAACTAGCCAGCTTGCTCAGAGGACTTCCTCTGCTTCATTGTGCTGAGAATTCCATGTGTGAGCTGCTCCAGCCAGGCAGCCATTTATGTGAGAACTAGAAAGCCAAAGTCCTGTTAAGACACAAATCTACTGAGTCATCTGCCCAACCTTAGGGTCCATTCCTTAACTAACACCTACATTAGGCAATGACAAATCTATCCAGCTTCATCAAAGCCTTAAAACCTCAAGGTGCAGAACATTTTGAAGAATCTTGCAGTGTTTCCACCTTCCTATGGTGACCTCTGGTCTATTTCCACAGCATGACTCTACTGTGAAGCATTCTTAGTCTTGATTTCTTTACGGCCTGTGGTCTCCTGAACACCATTTTTGCTAAGGTCTCTACATGTTTAAACAAACACAGCTTTTCTAAATCTGATCTAAAACAACCACTCTTTTTAAAAATTATCTTTTAGAATTGATGTGAACAGGCCTGTAGCTATCATTTTTATTATCTTTTTAGAAAACAATCTCATATTTTTCGACTTTTGAAAGTTTTATTGGAAGGAGGGAAATCATTTTCTTTGTCTGAAAGAAATCATTTCATTTTATTTTTATCCCGGATTCTTTACGAAGGTCTAAGGACCTTATTCAAACTGTCCGCAATCCTTAAATCTTACAAAGAGAGTAGTAAAACTTATAACAGTAGGGCTTTCTAGAAAATTTCAGTTGTAAATTTTGAGATTTTTTTTGTCAAGACCTGAAAACTGGCAATTAAGATTGAGGAAAATAAAGAGAGTGATCTAAACACCTGAGCCACAGAAAAGTGGATTAAACCAATAGACATTCGATTTTCATTTGGAAGTAATTTGCCCAAGGTGAGCAATTAAGCTATTCTTACAACCTCTTTAATTCTGTGAGGGTCTCAACATCTATCTTTATATAATGCTGTGTTAAGGAAAGCTGAATCTCATCCTTTTTTTTAACCAAAGAAAGTGTGTATGAATATTCATGAACATAATTCTGTGTAATTGGCTTTGGTTGTTGTTATTCTGTGATCTGGTAGACAGTTTTTTTCCTTCTAAGACCAAATTTATTAAAGTGCATACTTTAAGTGACCAGTTTTTTTTCTTTCACTTAATCAATAATTGAGGCTTTCAGGGTATCAGCCAGGTTTTATGTGTCAGTTTGCTGTTGTATGTGACAATTAGATCATGCTATGGAGTAATGAAAGAGATGATAGAAATTCTACTGATTAGGAGAGATACTTTAATAAATGAGGAGGTCGTACAATCTATTGGTTTAAGAATATGTACTGTAACTGAAATGGGCTGACAATCATAAGATGTTCTATAGTCACTGAATTTAGAAATAATACGTTATGCACTTACTAAACCCCAGCCGTGAATCATGTCAACTTCTCTTTTACTTTGTGTAAAAGATAAAAAGAAGAAAAGATCATAGACTGGGGATAAAAGGTCAGAGAAAGCTCTGGAAATTCCTATTTCAATCTGAACATGCCAATCCCAATGTAAATGTAAATTGAGATGATAAACTACAAGTTAGAAACTGCCTGCTATTCTTTAGCTTTCTGTTCTTGATATGCATCCAGTGTGTGTGTGTGTGTGTGTGTGTGTGTGTGTGTGTTAAAAGAGAGAGAGAGGGGGGGGGGGGTAGAGAGAGAGATTGCAGCATCTGGACATATTAAAAAGCAAAATATATTTTTATATAGAAAGAGAGCTTTTTATGTTGGAAGTCTACTCCTGAATATGGAAATAAATATATTCATGTTATTTATAAAACTGTTTTTTAAGAAAAACTATTCTGATCTTAACTGTAAACACAGTTTTAGATCACCTCACAACCCAAGATGCTCTGATGCATTCTTGTTTGATTCTGTTGTTGCATCAACATCGTAGAGTATACTTACATAAGCCTCATAGAGTATACTTACATAAGCCTAAGTACTATGTATTTGCTCACTCAACATTGGACACCTAATACCTTAAGAGACAAAGTAAACATGAAATGGTAGAGGATGCAGCTTATTAACAGAGCACTGTCTTACAATACATTATCATTTCCTGGAGAAAAAAACACAAACTGTATAATAGTACCAATAGCATAGATTCTTATTAGTATTATCAACTATTATGTATAACATATAATTGTATACATTACACATTTATTTATTTATTTTATTTTATTTTATTTGCATTACACTTTTATATCTCATGCAATTTAGTAGATATGCTTATGGCAACATCACCAAAAATCTACAAGTAATGCATTGTGCTAAATTGTTCTGGTAGCTACAATCTTCCCAGGAAATTAGAATCTTTTTTCCCTCCATGCTAATTTTATAAACCACCATTTTCTATTTAATCAATGGTTGAACAAAATATATTAGGAAGATGACTTTAGATTATCTGATATTTCAGAGTTCTTGTGTTCCTACATTTATCGGTTTTGGTGCCTCGAAGCATTAGGTTGCCTTAACCTGGTCTCACTTCTACTTCAAATACCTTCATACTTTATCAAAATATTGAAATGTATAACCCTTCAATAAGACATTGAAAAATGATTGTGCAAATACAAGCTCCACAGTAAACAGAAAGAAATGGTTTAAAGGAGAGAGATATCTTTTAGTTACTTCTATTTAAATTGAGGTAGGGGGATTTATTTATTGTTTTTAGTACCAATCCAGAATAACACTTTGCTGGCATTGTTTAAAAATTAATTGTTTAGATAAAGCTTTATGCATGTTCCTGGCATAGTTAATTCTATGTCATCCAAATACTTAACTTAATATTACTAACATAATAAAGAAAGCTAAAAACACACATAAATGATGAATCAAAGAAACAACATTCTCTGTCCACTACCTAGTGAGTATGAGTGATGCCCTATTGAGTAGTTTAGCCTTTGAAAGGATTTTGTTTATTTTTTATGAGCCATCAACCTTATAGGAGCTTTTGATAGTTTCCTTCTTTGATGTTCAGATGCCTCTCACAACAGGACTGCTTCCTTGTTTTAAATTTTGCTACATTTTCTTTAGCTTGACTCTACTTTAAATGAGCATTCTTCTGACAAAATGCTCTAAGTAATTAATCAACAGGCAGGTAATTAATTAAAGAAATCTGTGAGGGGCTGGAGATGGGGAGAAATGAATCCCTACAGGAGTGGAGATGAGAGGAATCTGATTCTTGGTGATTTCAGTTTTCTCTTCTGCACAGTGAAACCAGTATATTTTCTGAATAATGGAAAGTTACAGAAATAATTAATAATAATAATAATAATAATAATAATAAATTCTCAGGAGTAACAGTCTAGTGAAAGAACAATAGCAAATGTCACCATCCTTCCTGGCAATATTCTGGATAGGTAACTTCATCTCCTAATGAATAGAAAAGCACTTTGATGGATTAATGTTTAAGAGAAATATTCTGATCATTGCAAAATCAGTGAAGATGAAAAATGTGAGAAGGTAATTGAATAGGAAACATTTATATGGCAGTGAAGCTGTGCTGGCAAAAAAATTATTATTAAAGTAACCTTTTATTTAATATATCATCACCTGTAAGATGTGCTTTGTAAAATTTCAACTTGGAAGGACTTCCTTTTTAATCGCATAAAGTTTTGGCAACTCATTTTATTAAAGATTTCGCAACTGAAACTGAAAGTAGTAGAGGGTCCATAAATTTAAATGAACTTCAGAGACCACATAGGCAAGCATTTTATAGCAGAGGGAATTTTCAAATAATCAGAGGGATGGTCCGTATGTAACCTTCCTTATGAGTCGGATTTACCTTAACAATTTTTTATATTTTGTATTTATATGTGATTCCCATGCACATAAAAAAGTGCTGAAAAGAGACCCAAGAACATTTTGCATGAAATTATATATAGGGCATGGTCATGAACTAGGACTCTATTTTTTAATCTCATTTGTGTCAGAAAGAAAGGCTGTTAGCTCATCCCCACAGTCACTGGGGAGCAAAGAAAAGGTATATGGTTGGAACCCTCTGCATCCACTCACCCTGACACAGTATCTTGACTCCTTTTCAGCTGGGGTGTCAGCTGAATGCTGAAAGAACTAAGAAATGTTGATTGCATGATTTATCTTCCATCTTTCCTGATTAGCAAACACTATGTACATGCTTTTTTTTTATTTGGTGTGCATGTATGTGTCCACTGATAAGATTGTTAGAAATTGGACAGTATGAATAGGCTGCAGTTACATTGTTCCTTCAACTTGCTACCATCATCCCTCCTCATTCTGCTTCCAGCCATTTTGATGGATGATAAACCTGATACTATGTTCAACAGCATTACCCCATGCATGATAAATTCCATCACCTTCAAACAAAATAGTCTTCAGACATACAGCGGTACATAGAGACTCTCAGTATGTTATTTTGTCATCCTTGAACTTATTTTTACAATTAGTTTCTCATACCACCCCAAAGGGTAAGAAATTGCACCCAGGCACTTGCGAATGATAGCCAAAACCTTTATAGCTGAGCTATACCTACCATAACCCCCACCCCATAGTTACTTTATTTGGAAGGAAGATACAGTTCTTTATCTTTACAACTTAGTGGTATTACGTTAACCTCTCAAAATAATTTATGTTCAAAATTAAGGAAATATTCCTTTAGTAAATATTTCAATTTATTTTAAAAATAGTGAATGTTATAAGTAATAACGCAATTGGAAATTGGATGGCAGCCATCATAATGGTACTGAAATAAAGGTATTTGGAAAAAATTTCCCTGCATATGACCACTTGAGAGAAGGGATCAGCATGGAGACAGAATAATACAAATTCTAAGTCCAACTAACAAGACACAGAAGCGAAGAGATTAGTCAGAAAGAGGCACCTGCAGGAAAAGAGCCCAGAATAATTGAGGAGGTTCTGAGCCCCAGAGTCTTGGGTTTCTTTACTAATCCTTCTGGCTTTAGGTCAAGTTAGAGTTTGGAGCTCTGAGCTTGCATGGGTGGCCAAGGGAAGAGAAGCTTCAGAAACAGACAATGAACCCCAAAGGATGCCAAGTCATATCATTAAAGAAGGAACTCAGAGTGGAGGATATTCAAAGGTTATGACAGAGTACATGGCAACCAATGGAACCAAACTAAATCAAACTAGATCTGAGAGGAAAATGTCCCTGATTTTTATTTTCTTGTTTGAGAGAGGACCTTACTAAGTAGTTCTGGATAATCTAGATTTCACTGTGTGGCTTAAACTAGTCTTTACTATCAGCATTTTCCATGTTTCAGCCTCTCAAATATTTAGATTACAAGCCTGAAACACCAGATATGGCTAGTTTCCCCTTAAGAAAACCAGATAAAAAGTTACATTCTTATGACGATCTAACATTTTTCTCTCTTGGTTTGTAATTCTTGTGTAGCACAAACTCATCTATCAGTGTGGAAGTATTCCTGTTTTACGACATTAAGCTAGACCAGGTAACAACTAGGAAAACAATGCCTACATCATTTAACATTATAACGAGGATCATTATGTGAAATATTCCAAGAGGAAATTGATATTTATGTTAATACCAGTTGACATAATATGTTAACTGGTATTAACATATTAACATATTAACTTCCAGCATTTAAGGATGTTACCTAAAATTTCCGGCAACATTTCCTAAATTAATGGTTACAGGCCTCTATATCATAAATTATTTGTTTCACTCCTCTTCAGGTTTGGTACTCACATCTTTACTTTGCCGAAATGTACTATTCTTTACTAATGATACTATAATGGTTTGGTCCTGCATTGCTTCTGTATCTCTAACCACCAAGAGCTACATTGTTTCTTTTGTGGGTGTCTCTGTATGTGTCTGTGGTAGCTGGATGTCAACACTGGCTGTCTACTTCTATCAATGTCAACTTAATGTCTGAAACACTGTCTCTCACTGAACCTGAAGTTATTTGTCTGGTGAGTTACTGGCAAGAAACTGCCTGGAATATTCCATCTGGAACTTCCTTTTCCTCCTCTCAGCAATAGGCTTACAGATACAGATACAGATACAGATACAGATACAGATACAGATACAGATACAGATACAGATACAGATACAGATACAGATACACTCCCATCTTTATAAGTGAATGGTGAAAAGCTAAATTCAGGTCCTCACGCTTTCTGACTAAGAGTTTACCCACTGAATCTTCTTCTTGGGTCCTAGAGCTATCTTAATTCATGGCAAATATTCATCCATTATTGTTGAAATTATTCAAATATGCAAAGGTCTCTCAATTAAAATCCTACTTACTGTTTGCCTTAACTCTAAATAAAATACATATGATAGAGTTTATATTTACACTGTTTTATCAAATCACCTTTTATAAACTCAGTCAGGAAATATCAAGTATCATTTCAGTGTAGATGTGTGACACAATGTGGCCATTGAAAAGCCTTTTCCCATTGGCCTTTCTTCCATAGCATTTAAAATGTCTTCTTATATACATGTCTTTACCACATATTTGTACAATTAGTATATACATAGACTAATTCATGTAACCTAAGACTGAAAGAAATACTAACAGTATTTTTTCTACCCAACACAGACAGTAATTTTCTTAATTAACTTTAGTCTTTTCTCTCTCCATCCCCAAATTTGGAAGCTTTAGTGATGAAGAGAGATGTCCAGCTGGGGTTCTGTCTCCCCTGGTCTTTGATGATTTAAATTAGATTGCTTTCTATATGTGTATATTATAGAAACTTCAACTGTTTTAGGTTTCTATATGACCCTTTAAATGGCTCTTAGCTAACCATTCCTGTATTCCTTCTCCCTCCTTCTCCTTGTTTGATCCTCTCATTCCATTCACACCCCCTGCCCCTTTATTTATTTATTTATCCTTAGTTATTCTATTTCTTCCTAGGGAGATCCATGACTCCCTACTCTGCCCTCAGTCCCTTATTCTTTCTTTTTTCCTAGGATCTCTGATTATATGGATTGTAGCATATCTATGGCTTAACAACCATGGGTGTACACATTTATGTGTATCTGTACATAATGAGTTTTATTCTGCAGACCTTGTTTAGATTTGTATCATCTTTGTAATGAAAATATAATACATTTAGATCTATAAAGTGAAAATTATAACCTCTACTTAGTACCATGGAGTAAGAACAAACTTTTATTATAACATTTACATAATTAAAGCTAAAAACAAATAAGAACATTAATTTGATTTTTATTGTAAACTGTCTCACAATTCTAGCATAAATGAACCTTTCCATTGCATTCTGGAATTTAATACAACATACTTAATTGTAGAGACACTTTTGAAAAGTTTTTATATAGAATATTACCTCAATAGGATAGAAATTAACAGGGGAATATGTACTGAGCATGATAGCTCTGTTGTCTGCTTAGGTAGCTCATAATAATTGCCCAATAAATACATCTTGTATAAATTACAAGAACAAATAGTGTTTGTTTAATTATATACTCAATTATAAGCATCTATTCTTAAAAATGTAAAAACCTGTTTTATTTTCACTTGAAAATATTTGAGTACACTTATCTTTTAGGAAGTATACAATCAAGGAATCTGCCTTAAGAACAGAATTGTTTTCAACTGTGGTCTAATTTTCACAGTTAGATCTACATGTAATCCCAAGATATCATCTCTAAGATTGAACTACACAGTCAACCACCATAAGAAGGTAAGTTCAGCATTGAGATGTTCTAATTCTTTCCCAGATAGCCCACACTGTGTAAAATGACTAGCATGTTCTAATAACTGTGACTAAATTCATATAGCAATTAATAATACTTAGTTTATGGCCTATGTGGCCACTTACTTAAATTCTTATTGTTAACACTCTATTAACTAAAGGGATGCAATTTATTTGCCCAAAACCAGAGATTATCGAACAAACAAAAATTGCAGAGTCAATACATGTGTTAGTGAGTGGCTGGTGACTTCTGATAGGACAATTTCACATGCTTAACAAACTCCTGAAATACGCAGATAACTAGCCAGAAATGATTTTATGTAACTATCATGCATTCCTTTTGAAATAAGTATTTTAATGATGGTTAGGATGGTAGTTTAAAAACAGCATCGAAATAGGTGTGTTACCATATTAAGGCACCACTGTCTGTGTGGTTTGCCATTAAATAGAAATGTATATATAAGTTTCCTGGACTATTGAAGCTGGGTTCATAGCTAACTGATTCAACTCCTTGTCTTGTGCCATTATATTGAGACAGCCTTTTGATGCCTCTAAATAAGATGTCGAATGTCATCAGCTGTCACTGATATTGTGACTTACTTAAATATTTTAAATAAAGCTATGGAGATCTTCACATTTGGTTATAATAGTGACCTCTGACAATTCTCTGAATAACTTAAAATCAGTTTAACTTTCCTACACTTCTAAGACATGTGTCTGACATGGTATTGCATTAAGGTCAAAGCTTAAAGTTTCTGATGGAAATTTTACACAAAGGATCTAGATGAGAAACACACAATTCCCTTCTCTGAGGACATGTAAGCAAAAAATTTTACAAATATGGCATTGTGGGTTTTTTTGACATACATCAGATGACCATGGGCACAAGCAGCCATCTATCTATGATACTGTGTTCATTTTCTTGGCAATGTTACAACCCAGCATGTGTATGCTTTGTTCAGAAAGCATGAAGATTTTTAGCTGATTTTACAAGTAGTTATCTCTTTTGGATCACATGGTATATACCGATAACTATCAGGTTTTCGCATTACACACTCTGAAGAGGTAAAACTAAACTAAAAATATGACTAATACACAATATTATCATTATATATACTATACAATATTATACAATAATATCATTGCATATATACCGTACAATAGTATCATTGCAATGAATGTAATAACTGTTGTAAGTCATTGTAAAGGTATTGACAATTGACATACTATTTCCTTTGCCAAATCCTGATTATTTTCTTATTTAGTTACTTTCTTCTAAGA
This sequence comes from Rhabdomys pumilio, assembly GCA_030674055.1. Lineage (NCBI taxonomy): Eukaryota > Metazoa > Chordata > Mammalia > Rodentia > Muridae > Rhabdomys > Rhabdomys pumilio. Next base: position 34,987,650 of record JANHMN010000022.1, read on the forward strand.
AGGCAGAAACATTTTATTTGATATAGAAAAAAATATACTGTAGACTCCTTAGTTGGAAAGTTTCATAGTTCAAGAAAATCTCATAGAGTCTTTCTATAAACCCACCAGAAACCCAGTATTTCTTTCCAATTAGGCGTATGCTCTTCAAATCTCTTTAAACATAGCTTCTCACATGATCAGCTATTGAACTTATAAGTTCAATAAGCTACTGACGTGATAGGGTGGTAGCAATGAGAAACGCTGTGTTATGAATTTTCAACAGTTCATTTTTTCTTTCTTTTTTTTATGTCTAAGAACCTCTGTTACACAGCGAAGATTAATAGCCATATATGACAAGTGATCATTTAAAGCGTTAAGCATCACTGATAAGCTAACCATCTGACAACTGGAACAAGCTAGTAAGGAGAAAGCCTTCTCTGTCACAGACCAATGACGCAGAAGATATGCAGATCATTTGGTTTCAACTGCACAGTTTCTACACATGTTCACTGGAGTTGCCTCAGGGAAGAGAAAGCAACAGACAGGGAGTGAACTCTGTGTCCAAAGCATTTATCACCTATTTGGAGATATGAAGACAGTGAAGGGGGGTGCGTGATTATTGTTGCATTGAGAAAATGATGACTTTTGTGAAGTCGTTTTAAGACATATCCACAGTAATTTACTCAGAAAAGTATTGCTCTATTTATGGCCCTGCAGTTTTGTCACTCTGTATTAACCAAGATGTGTCTCCTTAAGCAGAGTTCTTTTTTATTGATTAATTATTTTATTTATGTATATCACAAATGTTCTTCCCCTTACGGTCCCCCCTCACAGAGTTGTTTCTCCCTCTCCTTCACCTCTGAGAGGAACCCACCATGTATTGCCCTCCCTCCCTGGGATATCACATCTCTACAGGATTAGGTACATTTTTTCCCACTATTTCTAGACAAGACAACCCTTTACTACATATGTGCCTGGGGCCTCAGACCAGCCTGTGTATGCTATTTGATTGGTGGCTCAGTCTTTGGGAGGTCCCAGAGCTCCAGGTTTGTTGACATTGTTGGTCTTTCTATGGGGTTGCCACCCCCTTCAGTTCCATCAATCCTTCCCCTAACTCTTCAATAGGGTTCTCTGACGTGCATCCAGTGCTTGGGTAAGAGTATCTGCATCTGTCTCAGTCATCTGCTGGTAGAGCCTCTGAGAGGCCAGCCATGCCAGGCTCCTGTCTGCAAGCACAACATGACATGAGTAATAGTGTCAAAGATTGATGCCAACCCATGGGATAGATCCAAAGTGGGCTGCTCACTGGTCGGCCATCCCTCAGTCTTTTGCCATGTTTGTCCATGCACTTTTTCACAAAGTAGCAATTTGGGGTCAAAAGTTTTGTTGGTGGGTTGGTGTCCCCATCTCTCCACTGTGGGTTCCATCTGAGTACTGGAGCTGGTTTCTCCAGGTTCCATATCCTCACTGTTGAACAAGTGGGTGGTCTTAGCACAGTTCTTCTTAAGGTACATCTCTACCCTACACAAAGAATGACAGAAAACTAAAGAGTGATGGAAGAGAAAGAAATAGTCTCTTCCCCATAGAAGAGCACATGCAATGAGTATCCAGTACCAAAACAGGCAGCCCTGAAAACATACTTATTACACACTTACTATTATATGGACCAAGCAGATTATATTTTGGGAAAAATGTTTAGAAGTAGAAAAAGGAAGGGGAAATGATAAAATTATATTATAATCACAAAATGTAGAGAAATATATTTGAAATATAGAAATATTGAGAAAAAGGTGCATCTCAAGACTAGCATCATAAGTACCATATATGAACATATTGAAAAATGTATGTTTCTAGCAGTCAGGTAGTACAAAGGAAGTGTGTAGTCTCACCTTAATTTTTTCTTGACTTAAAACCATACTAAAAATAGCACTTATTTAATACATGTTTTGTAAGCTACCCCACACCTATTGAATCAGAAATTTTGAGGTTTGTATCAAAATTCTATGTTTTAACCTTCTAATTAAAGTATTCTGAGACAGGTCATAGTTTAGAAATCTACTGGTCATTACCAAGCCTGCAGCAAACAGTCGGTCTACATTCAACCTATGGGCTGCCTAAAGGAAAGCACTTGCTAGTAAGTTACCTTACTACTTTGTGATGCTAACTAGAAAAGTGAAGAGATTCATAGAAATCATTTTTTCTACTTTTTACAAGAACCGATATAACTCATGATCAATAAAGATGATCCAAGTTTGAGCTATGCTACCTGAAAGATTCAATTATAGGCTATAAGAATGTATCAGTTCCTACATAAGGCTCAGCAGTGTTATAAGAAATCCAATATAGCAGAAATGACTACTTCGTATCTAGGTTGGAGAACCCAGGTTGCTTATATCTGGTGAATAGATGAGTTTGTACTGAAAAAAGAGCATGACACCATTTATATTTAATTGCCAAGAACCCAGTCAGCTAAGTGAACCAAATCTATGGGAGAGTATGGGAGTCTTGGTCCATGACAGATCAACCAACTGGTTACCAATAGGTACAATTTGAACAGAGATTTAAGAAGATAAGGAACAATTTCCATCTAAAACATCCAAAAATCTTACAGTATAAATGAATAAATTTAAACCATCTAAATGGTTCTAAGTAAATGCAAACTGATATATTCACGTGGGAAAATTGAATGGAGCTATTAGTTATAAGAAGTAATAGCAGGAGAGAAAAAGATGTTAGATATCTATCATGCTATTGATACAAAATAATGACATTGGTATAAAGAATATGCAGAAAGTGGCATGGAAATGGACTTCATTGTTTCTGTTTGCGTGATAATTTTGAGTTTCTGCTATGTGTACAGACTATGCTAGATAAAAGAGTGAGCACACACAGAACACTGTATTTGAGCTAACCGTAGTAGGAGATGAGCAAAACTCTCTGAAACTCTCATGCCCAGCTGGGAAGTTGAAATGTAACTTCAGTTTAATGCTCTCCTTTGTTTTCTGTGTTTTCAAGACAGCTATGCCTTATTTCATAATCATTGCTGTTGCAAATGTGTTTTTTGTTACAAAACAAAATGCAAATATAGTGCTGTAAAATTAAACTACCTAATTAAGGACAGAAAAAAAGGAAAGGAAGATTTATGAGGAACTCCTTTAAATAAACATTTCTAAAATTACTCTCAAGGTGTGGCCTAGAGCCAATATAGATTTACTAAAGTTTTTAACCACATATATATGCATATGTGATATATGTGATGTAATCATATACACATTTAAATATGCAATATTGAAAAGTTATAACTGAGCAATTTTCTGGGCCTCTAAAAATATATTCTTCAAATCAAATAAATATATGCTATGTTCTTAACATTGATTTACTAAGGACTAAATAGATGACTTCTTCAATAAATGATATTTGAATGTTATTGAGATCATTGTAACAATTACAATTGTTTGTTCTTTACAATTAATGTTCTTGACTGTAATTTTATTTCTAAGGTAACTGATTTTATTTTCTATCATTGTTGACTAAATTTAAAATTGCTTTGAATTATTCTTCCTAGTCAACAAACTCAACTATTTCTTTCAATTTGCCTTTCAAACAGTGCCGGAGAGCTGGGAAGATATTTCAGATATTTTAGAAGCTTGTTTCATATTTTAATTTACTCTATATTGCTGAACAAAAAGCAATTTAGCTATGAAAAAGTTCATTTTAGCTTATAACAGGCAGTAATGACAGGACAGGAACTCAAAGTAGGTACTTGGAGGCAGGAGCTGAAGGAGTGGGCATAAAAGAAAAATTTTCACATGTTCTTCAGCTTAGCTTTTATACGATCAAGACTACTGCCTAGTCATGGCACTGTTTCTAGCGGCCTGGACCCTGCCATATCAATCGTTAATGGAAAAAATAATCTCCCACAGACTAACATACAGGCTAATCTTACGGTAGAATTTTCTCAGTTGATGTTCCGTGTTTCTCCATTCTTCAACCTTATGTCACATTGATGAAAAACTAAACAGCATACTCCACAGCATGTTCTACAAAATTCCAACTCCAGAAACCATGTTGAAAATTTAGGCATGGGGTCAGAAGGATGACTCTTTAAATAAAATCATCTGCTATGTTTCATCCCAGGGACTCATATGACATATGGTAGGAGAAGAGAACTGTCTACCTCAGGTTTCTCTATTATCTGTACAGGCATGTTGTGAAATGTATATACCACAACATACACAGATATACACACACAGATACACACACACAGAGGTATCTGGATATACAGATACACACAGAGACACACAGAGACACACACACAGATATACACACAGACACACACACACATAGACAGACAGACAGACACACACACACACACACACACACACACACACACACGTGTGCTCCTAACTTCCATTCTAAGCTCTATCTGGTGACCTCAAAACACATGATTATGTACCACTTTCCTATAGACATATAAGGAACTGAGGATCCGAATCTGGGTGCCGTTTGTCTTCATAGCTCTATGCAAACAGTGATTGAGCCCTTGCTAATGGCACAGGTTGACAAGGGGAGAAGTTTCTGTCCAGAATCACAAAAAAAGAAGAATCACGTAATTGGCCAGAAGCACGCTTTTTATTGTTGTGTCAATAACAACGAACTCTGCCAAAACATTGTGTGGTATGGGCTTTCTGTTGTCCCATAACATCCTTGGCTTAGCGAGGCTTCTGATTGCTATTTCTAATTCTTCCTTCAAACTGAATTTATCCCTGGTATGAGATGGCATGATCCTCACAAGAGTCTTAAATAAATAGGACACTGGGTGTTTGTTTGGGAATTAGTGAATTTAGTGTGCCTAGAGAATCACTAAATGGGGAGTGCTGGAGGGTGAGAATGCAATTACTTCATGAGCTATAAAGGAGAGGAATGTTGACCAGGAAATGATATATACTACTGATGTCAAGTTCTCCATGAGGAAGGTAGGTAGAATGAGAATAGATATTGGAGTCTAGTTGGTAACAAGCTCTATGCTGCTAAAATAAATCAATATGAGAGCTGGTAAGATTTCTTAGTCAATAAAGGACCCTGTTGCCAAGCATGGAAAACCTGAGTTCAATCCCAGGGATCCACATGGTAGTAGATAAAAATGTCATCAAGTTGTCTTCTTCTCCACTTGCATATGGTAACATGTGCCTGGCCACTCTGTCTCTGTCTCTCTGTGTCTCTACCATATATCTGTTTATCTATCTACCCATTTATCCATCGATTTATTTGTCTGTCAGTCCATCATTTCCTTTATTCTCTTTCTTTATTTCTTTCTTTCATCTGTCTGTCTATCTATCTATCTATCTATCTATCTATCTATCTATCTATCTATTTATCTCTCAAGTTTCTCACACACATTAATAATTAAAGTATTTTTAGTATAGACTCAATGTTTGCAAAGAAGGGAGATTTTTGCTTCATTGTGCTCAGAGGAATTACGATTCAAGCATAAGCATGTATCTTTACTTGCCCAGCTGTCCTCCAACCCATACTGTCACTTTCATCCCTGCTGCTGTGACAAATACCCTAAACAAAAGCATTTCAGTGTCAGAAAGATTTCACCTGCTTTATAATTCTGTGTCACAGTTCATAATTGAGGTAAAACAAGGCAGGAAGTCAAAGCAATATGTGATGATCTAGGCCATTCTTAACTGAGATTCTATTCTCCTATATTTCTAAATTGTGTCAATTTTTTAGTTAAAGCTATCCAGGACACACAGCTACCTCTGCTGGAAGAGATGTTCAGTTTGATGATTCAGAAGAAAAAAAAATACTTGAGTCACATCAAGACTGCTCAGTTTACATTTGCCCTCCACTGTTGCTAAATGTTTATCTGAAAATATCTAAACTGTCAGGATCAAGCAGAAATGTATAAGAATGTAGTCAAAGGATGCCTCATCCTTTTGCTTGAAAAAATAAAACTTAGATTTCACATTAGCATTTTCCTCAAGTCTGTTCGCTGTGAAATTCTGCAGCTAAACACAAATGCAGCCTGTTGCTTCTCCTTGAGAACATTAATTGTCTCCAATCGCTGGTCTAGCATCTGTTTCACATTTTGACAAGTGCACTTATCTTCTTTTTCCCCTTCATATTCCTCTGGTAAAAATAATGAATAAATTATAGGGGAATGACAAATGTGTTGATAATCAAGATGAAACACAAATGAAGTAGAAGAGGCTATATTTCTTTGCAGAGTTGTAAATTGCTTTCTTTTCTTGTGCTCTGACATGCCTGACTCAGAAAGTAAAAATACCACATGGGAAAATTAACTGAATTGATCCAACAGAAATTATTCTTCACTGACTAGAGATAAGTGTACAGCATTTCTTTCTGCTGTCACATAGTTTATTTGTCACATGAAGTGAGTAATTCAAAAGATAGTACTTCCAAAGGGCTTATATGGCAATGAATCTATGGCATATGAAAATTGCATCTCAAAAAAAATGTTAAATTCTTCATGGAATTTGAGACTATATAGCTGAGCAAATAATGACAACAACAATAATCACAAAACAAACAAACAAGCAAGCAAACAAAAACTCCATGAAGTACTCAATCCAAGACATCTATCGTCAATTTCTGAGAGAGACTTCTGCACTGGGTGTGAGGAGACATTAATTACATTTTTAGCTCAGAGGCATAAATTTTCCAAGAAAACACAGCATGGATAGCCTGGGCTCTTCAATAAGTGCAATCAGGAACCTCATCGGTATTATATGAAAGGCTATAACAACTAGCAGGGATCCTTAGTTGGACTAGCTTGACTAGAACTTACAAAGGTATTTTCAAATTTTCTTTTCTTTCCTTTTGCATCCTATTGCATATATAGGGTCATCTTGTGCCAGATGCAGATACTTACACCCAACCAATGGACAGAAGCCTGGGGACCCCGTGGTTGAATTAGGGAAATGCTGGAACAAACTGAGGAGGAGGGTGACCCCATAGGAATATCAACAGTCTCGACTAACCTGAAACCCCAAGATCTCTCAGACACTGAGCTACCAATGAGGTAGCATACACTAGCTGATATGATGCCCCCAACATATGTACAGCAGAGGACTGTGTGGTCTGGCTTTCATGAGATAAGATGCACTTAATCATTGAGAGACTTGAGGCCCAGGGAGTGGGGACTTCTGGTGCAGTGGGGGAATGAGGACATACTTTTATACTTTTGGAGATGGGGAAGGAAGAATGAGATGAGGAAGAGTTGAAGGGTGGACCTGGAAGCAAATAATGACTGGACTGTAAAAAAGATTAATAATAATAATAATAATAATAATAATAATGTCAGTTTTCTCTATTTACCACAAGGCACACTATTTCCAAAATGCAGAATCATTAGACATATAAAGTTCAGAAAGATTGAAGAGTTGGATACACAAGTTCAGACCCTAAGGTTCGAATATTCTATAAGTTTTGCCGTTCATTTTTTGTCATAATTTTAAAGGATTTATTTCAATTTTTTTTGAGAATGTTATATTTAATTACTATATTAACATCGTATCCACCCTCTTTTCCCACTTCCAACATTCCAATGTCCCCCAATTCCCATTTATTACCATTTCCTTGAGTCCACATTGCTAAACTTAAAACCAGAAAAGTAAGTTCAGACTGTATCAACTTGACAAAACGTTGACATATCGCATCCGTGCAATTGTGACTGACATTTTATAGTCAGGCATGGCAGACAGCATATCAGAAATTTAGAGATTATATAAGGAAAAATTGATTTTTACCATAAACCTCCAATTACTGTACACATATTTAAAAAACTTGTTTTCTGAATGGATTTCAAGAGACTGTTAGGATAAATGTAAATAGCATTGCTTGCAAACAGAAGTCCTACTTTACATATGCAAATATGTGTTGAAGCTAAGCTTTGCTGTCTTGCATGGATAAACTAGATCCCAAGGGTTTTGAGTGAAGAAGGAGATTTCTAAAGTAGCAATAGAAGCAAGCAAAGTAATTAAGAATATTCTGTGTTCTTGGAAAACTGACAGATTCCATATGTGGAAAATTACCACTTCATAAATATATGATGTAGTTACCACCATATGTGCTGTTTAGATACAACTATTAAGGTGTAATTAAGTGAAGATTTGAGATGAGGAAGTGAATATGATATTTAGTCTCAAACTTATAATGAATGCTACATTTTAATTTTTATAGAGATTTGGCTAATTTTTTCCTCTTTAATATGCTATTTTCTATCAAATATTAAAACATTACATTGAGTTAAAAAATCAAATGCAAAAGTTCTACACATGTTGTATTTGATGGCTTAAATATTCCAAAATTAAATTCTTTAAAAATATGTATAAAATATTGATTCTTGTTTACATGAAATTCTATCTTCATTTAATGAGTTAATAACTTATTTTATCATCAGACACAAGTACTAAAAAATATTAAAGTAAAATATAACTAAACATACTAATAGCTTTTTTTAATTTTTGACATACTCATTTAACCTGAATATGATACATGAAAGAAAACTTATAGAACACTAAAGCAAATTTCTAAAACACTACACGCAGAGATGTAATATATACTCAAATGAACACATGAAGTTCTATGAACCAGAGGGGACAGATTTGACAGAGACATATTTTTAGTGCTGAGTGTTCCAAGGTCTCTAATTTTCTGGATGAAGTCTGGCTACAGGTCTCTGTATTTGTTCCCATCTGCTTCAAGAAAAACTTTCTAAAAGGAAACCATTGTGAATCAAAGGTTTTGTGATTGACATGGTATTTACATTTCTCTTTTGCTGCTATTCAGAGTACTTTCCTGCACCAAAGATTCTAGTACATAGGCAGGAAGGCTCTATATAGGCACTAGCTGGACTTCCCAATGTTCAGTGAATTGCATAAAAGCTGTTATCAGCAATGAGTTGCTTGACAGCAGCCTGGATTAATTACAGATTCCCCTGGGACTCATTTAGCTATATATGGAAACCAATCCAGATACTGGAATCCTCATTTGGTGACTAGAGATGTATAGCTCAGGTTTTGACTTTCTTGTTGTTTGAAGACTTAATTTATATTGCCTTCACAAATGTATACATTTTAAGGAAATTTTACTTCATTAAGTAAATGTCCAAACCATTAAGTATCTATGCCTCAAAAGACTCATAATTTTATCTCTCTCTCCCTGCATCCTTGCCTTGCCTCTTCTTCTCTCTCCCTCATGAGTTAATCTGCCCATTCCCCCAGTGATCCATCCATGACTATATATTCTAACTATTTTTTCTAGGAAACTCTGTTATGCTCTACTCCCTTACTACATACGAAACCTTTGTGGTTCTATGGGTTGTACCTTGGTTATCATTGACTAAATTATATTGTTTAATATCTGCATATATGTGAATACATATCATAATAGTCTTTTGGGATCTGTGTTACCACACTCAGGGTGATTTTTTTTTTAAGTTTCATAAATTTATTTTTGCATTTCATGATTTTATTTGTACTGACTGTACAATATTCTACTATCTAATTGAACCACGTTTTATGAATACATTCATCTGTTGAGAGACACCTAGGTTGTTTCCAATTTCTAGTTATTATGAATGGAAGAGCAATCAATGTTTGAGAGTTTTCTCTGTAGGAACCTTTGAGTACATATGTGGAAACGTAATACAGCTCAATCTTGAGCTAGATACATTACACTTTTCCTGAGGAACTGCTACGGTAACTTTCATACAGGATGTATATGTTTGACGCCCCACCAGTAATTAATGAGAATTCCCCTTCTCTGTATCTTCTCCAGCATGAGTTGTCATTTGTCTTATTAATCTCATCCATTCTGTTGGATGTAAGCTGAAATGTAAAAGTAGTTTTTAGTTTCATTTTCCTGAAGACTAAGAATGTTGAAGATTTCTTTACGTGTTTCTCTGTTATTTGTTTCTCTTCATTTGTGAATACTGTTAAGCTCTATACACTCTTTCTTAATTGTGTTTTTTTATCCTTGAAATCTAGTTTTTGTGAGTTCTTAAAATATTTTGAACACTAGCTCACTATTAGATGTGTAGTTGGTGAAAATATTTTCCCATTATGTAAGCTGCCGCTTTTTATAAAAGATGTACGTAGATTTTCAGTTTCGTGAGGTCACACTTAATAATTGTTTTAGTGTCGGTTTTAATACTGTTCCTATGGGCAGGCTTTTTTATCATATATATATATGATAAATATATATATTTTATCATATATATATATCTTTCATATATATACGTATGTGTATATATATATATATATATATATATATATATATATACATAATCATATAATCTACAAATAAAAATACTTTGACTTCTTTCTTTTCAATTTGTATCTCCCAATCTCCTTCAGTTGTCTAATTTTTCTATCTAAAACTTCAAGTCCTAAATTGAATGATTGTGGAGAGAGTAAACAACCTTGTCTTATTTCTGATTTCAAGTTTGGGGTTTTAAGGATTGTTTTGAACATCTCTCTTTTCAAGTTTATGTTATCTGGAAACTTTCTATAAAGTGACTTTATTATGCTGAGGTATGTAGAAAAAAAGGTGCTTTTGATAGGGATGCAGTGGTTTCACATGGTATCATGGCAAATTAAGGGATTGATGTACCCCTTTAGCGGTTATGCAGTGAGACAAATTAGTCAGGACAAATTAGACAAATTGTCTACCTCCAAAAGATATCAAATATGAGCTCCTTTAGAAAGGTAACAGCTATTCATAGTTCTCAGCAACCCAATATTCCTTGAAGGTTGTGACATCCAGAAGTTATTTATAGAACATAATCTTCTCAGATAGAAAAAAATAAATAAATAACAGAGCAAAGCTTTTCCATGTGTACTCTTTGAGTAGTTGGATCAGTGTTTATCAGTTCTTAGAAAGTAACTTTTTCCATTACTGATGACATTAATTTATGAAAAACTTAGAAGGAAAAAAATGAGGCATACTATATCAGAAGGCTTAGTAATCACAATGGATGACTTTCTTTCAATCCACATAAATACTGTCTTTATATATATAAATTAAACTGTCTTTATTACCAGAGACAACACTACTTTCTCTACCATTAATGTTTTAGCTATTTATTTCACACATCCACCTCCAAACATCTGTTTATCATATTCTTCAAACACCATGGTTTCTAATGTTACAATACGCCATATCAATCAAGAGAGTTTTTTCAATTACACCACTTTAGTAGTCAAAATATTTCCCCATAGCTTCTTGGCAGTATAATTCTCATTTTGAGTATCAATATGAAACAATATCTTTAAGACAATAACATCTTTTATATGTTGGCTACCCTTAAACACAAGGTAACAAAACACTTGGCCAAAAGTAGCCAAGATCTAACCATAGTTCTGGAGATCAGAATGAAATAGTTCACAAGTAAGCCATAAGCACTTATAAGTGGTAACACTTGATTTCCATGAACTCATGTATTAATCCCACTTGAGAGTGAACATTACATAAAGATTCCATGTATTCCACTTTGGCCTGGAATGAGTTTTCTATTCCTGAAAAGAATGTCTGTGATTCTGAACCTCTAATTTTGTTGCCATTAAGATGTCCAATAAAATCATGGAAGGTATTTGTAGTAAAAACATGTGATATGCTAGTCTGTGTCACAATATTATATGATAAAACATGACATGATGTGTTCAAGTAGTACCATGGTTACAGGCTCTTCCATACACAGTTTAGAATTCAAATCAACTCTTTAGTGTTTTTTTATCATGCTCTTTTATGAGTTCCTATGAAAATAGATCAGGATATATTGAGCCCCCAATTAAAAGCTTTCATTTGTAAGTCTCCCTTGTGATGACATGTTGTCATAGCAATAGAAAAATAATGATGCCACCCTACTAAGTGCTAAGCATGTATCAGAGATGATAAGCATCGCTGTGAACTATCCTAAGCCCTATTTTTTTTTTTTACATCTCTTCAAGTAGATCTCTACCCGTTCCATTCATTATTCAATGAATTCAGCCATGGTGTAATTCCCCTTACCCTTTTATTTTTGAACATGTGAAACTTCTTTCAGTATCAAACTTTTCTATTTGTGTTTCCTTGGTTTCTGGGGTCTTCTTCCGCATTTGTCATATTTCAAATTAAATTTCACCTCTTTTATCACACTATTTCAAATGCCTTTAGGCTTCCTGGTCCATTTTTATCCTTTTCAGAGTATTTATTAGTATTTTATTTCATAGTCAATTAGTTAATGGCAATGCTGGTTTACCTTCTTCTCAAGGATATATGTTAACTCATGATTGTGTTATCTAATACTCCATTCCACCCATTCAAATGATTTTAGCAAAGCTAATTTTTAAATCGGTAATTTATATTTACAAATTAATTATTAGTGACTTCCTCAGTTATGAGATATTGAAGTTGTGCATGTAGCTAAGTTAGTACAGACAGAACTTTCTTAGTATACATTGAAGCCTTTGGTTGAATCCTCGGTTTTCTATAAAACTGGCTATGATGGCTCATGCCTGTAAAGCCAGAACCAGGGAGATAAGAGACTGTTAGGTCCAGATTTCAACATCATCCCCAGTTACATACTGTTCTAGCTTCTGGTCTGTTACTATAATAAAAAAAATGTGGCCAAAATGTACTTAAGGAGAAAGGGGCTTGTTTTATATTACACGTTACACTCGTCATCAAGAAAAATTAGGACAGGAATTCAAACAGGACCTTGAAACAGGAACAATGAAGGGACACTATTTGCTTAACATTCCTGTATATCCATGGACTATCTGCTTAGGGAGTGGGATTGTCTATAATGCTCTGATATTTTCTACATCAATTAATGATTACAACCATCCACAACAGAGATTCCCAAAGGACAATCATATCTGGGAAATCCTTCAATTGATACCTCAGGTGACACTAGGCTGTTTCAAATTGAAAGGTAAAGTTAATTAAAAGGAGGTTTCAAGGATTTTCTGGAATACTTGAAACCCATCAAAAAGTGGGGGTGTTCTAAAAGTCTCTTTTTTTCTGATACTGTTCTCTGTTCTTACTATAAGGACCATCTCCTTGCCTTTCCCAAATTTATCTCCAAATCTAACATGTTTCCAAAATTACACATGAAAAATTTGGTTTTCCATGAAAAAAAAATTAGGCGCAACAACAAATTCACTTTCAACTTAAAAATCTCACTTTTCACAAATCATTTAGTAAATCTATAGAGATCTGACTCAAACCAGATTTTTAGACACTGAAGATACAGAACTAAATGAGAAGTCATCATGCCTTTATGTATTTACAGGGAAAGGGAAATAATATACATCTAAACAAATCAATTCAAACAAGCATATATATATATATATATTCATTCCATGTCATTCATATATACATATACATATACATATACATCATATACATACACATACATATATATATATATATATATATATATATATATATATATATATGGCATGGAGTAAGGCAGACAAACAGTTAATAAAGTTTCAAGGCTCTTAAAGGTTATAAATCATTACAGGATAGAGTTGCCAAGTGTGCCAGTAAACATGACTCTCAAAGATCCTACCTCTCAGAGACCCTACTGAACTGCACTTGATTGTTGTTGGGAAAGTTAAGCCAATAAAAACCATGGGGCAAGCTTTAAAAGACTCTTCCATTCGGTTGAAAAAATATGCAAACAGAAAGTTAGCATATTTCCAAAGGTTACTGAACTAAATTTCACTGATGACCTCCTTTTTATGATCAGTTTTGTGAGAGAGGAAATTTACTGCTATGATTTGGGATTTCTGAACTCATGTATTTCTCTTCCTTCTCTCATTAATATATTTATTGACCTCTTGCTGGGACCATCAAATCCAATGCCCCTTAAAATTATTTCAAAAACAGGGCATATGAAGGGACTAAATTCTCTTGACGATAATTTTCGGTTCAATGTCAGAATTCTGTCGCAAGACAATGAGTGCTCTGTGCAGGAGGGGAAACAGGTAGCCATAAGAATTAGGTTCTCTAGATCCATCAGCTTAGACAATTTATTTTTTTATTCTCCTAGAATTGTGATGTCCTTCTCCCTTGTCACAGACATTTTGTTACTGCTATTTTGTATGACCTTGTAAAGTTTCACAAAGTCACAACTATGCAGCAACCATAAAATATGCCAATTAGGAAAAATTCTAAATATGCCTCTTTTAAATTTAAGTTGTAGGACAGATAATATATTTTACATGATAATATTTCCATACAGTTTCATTTCAGTTGGTCTGTTTTCCCCTAGCATATGAAAGTGATACCTTTTCAATTTTGTCAGGATTATTAACATAGACTAGCAGATTAAGGATCCTGAGTAGTAAGTATGGCCACTATATGGCTCTATTTACGAGCCATACAAAAACAACAGTATATTCTCAAATCACATAAATCTAAATGAGAATAGAATTGATTATCTACCTACACAAATTACATTATTAAAAGAACACTTGTTTCTTCCTGTTTAAGGCAACCAACAGAAACTTCTGTCCCCCCAACATGACCATATAGGAATCAAAATATTAATAAAATTTCCCAAGGAGAGGATTGACACATTTCTTACATGACATTTGAGACATAATTTAGTAGATTGAGTAAAGATTTCTTATGATAAATTGCCTTTGGACAGATAATCAATTCATGCTGACTATTAGTATTCTTTCTGATAACTTCTGCTAGATGCTTAAACACAGAAAATAACTAAACTATTATTGTCCATAGAAGCCTATTCTATAAGGAGCAGCACTGGCCCTTGCCAGCCTCTGAAGGCAGGGAACATACAGTATTTAGTAACTTCCATGTGGGTCTTCTGTGGACTTTTATTCTCAGTGTATAAGCTACCACCAGGCAGGATTTTTAAATATGAAGACATTTGTCTCCCACTAATGTCTTGATTGATATGTTTTTTGAGTGAATGAAGCAACTTTAAGTAAATTAACAGATATTCAGTTTCTGATAACATTTATCTATTCAACCACCATTGAAGGACCTGGCAAGGATGGTGGCAAGGATACCAACTACATCATCAAACTCAGAGAAAAGTGCTATTCCTGGGCCACATATTGAACATTTCCAGAGTGACTTAAAGTCAAGTGACATCAAGTGAATCAGGTTAGACACCTTTCCTAACTTGGTCTGGCAGACTGGATTTTTGCCACCTCTTATCACAGCAGAGTTTAAAACTCTCACTCTGGAAATGAAGATTAGCAGAGGATTAGAAGGTAAGAATGGGAGAAGTGAGAATTTTCTGACAAGTTATTTGATAATTTAATCAATCTTGACCTATATATGACACAACAACTTGATAATGAAGACAAGACTGAATATTGCTGACTGGTGATTGTGATTCCAACAAATTGAAAAGAGTGTTGTCTCTTTTAACATATGCATAAGCAGTGAATGAAGAAGCATTTGTTACACTATTCTTTTAATAGTTATATTGTAGCTACTGGATATCCCTTACAATTCTTGCTATCTAAGCCATTAATCTGAATGAAAAATAAATCTGTTGATTATAGGAATGATCTTTCTTAATCAATATTATAATAACTGACAAAACACCAGCAAAACTGGTGATTAAAAAGAATATGTTGTCTCTAAATACTAGATTAAGATGGTCCTACTTCTTAAAGTTTGTGTATACATGCGTGTGTATGTGTTTATTTCCATATGAACTTAGACAAATATTTTTTCAATTTCAGTGTAAAATTGTGTTGGAAGTTTGATTTGGACTGTATTGAATGTTTAGATGGCTTTTGATAGGATGGCCACATTCATTATATTAAATGTTACTGATCCATTTATATAGGAGACCTCTCCGTCTTGTAGGGTCTGTTTCAATTTTTTTCTATGTGTCTTAGAGTTTTCATTATATAAGTCTTTAATGTCTAAGTTAAAGTTATCTGAAGAAATTTTTGAGGCTATTGTGAAAATATGATTTCCATATTTTTTCTTAGTATTTTTGTCAGTTGTCTATAGGAAAACTCCTGATTTTTGTGTGTTAATATTTTATTTTGCTACTTTGCTGAAGGGATTTAGTGCCTGCAGAAAGAAGTTCCTGATGGAGTCTTTAGGGCCTTTTATTTATGTAACCATATTATCTTCAACTAAAGATACCTTTATCACTTTATTTATTATTTGATTTTCCTTGATCTCCTTCAGGTGTCTTACTGCTCTATCTAAGAATTCAAATACTACATAGAATAGGGACAGAGACGATATCCTTGTCCTGTTCCTGATTTTAGTAGAAATGCTTTGAATTTCTTGCCATTTCAGGTGATATTTTCTGTTGGCTTCCTGTAAATTCCTTTTATTATGTTGAGATATGCCCCTGTATCCACAATCTAACCAGGGCCTTATGAAAGGATATTAAACTTTATCATAGGACTTTTCTGCATCTTATGAGAAGACCATGTGGATCTTATCTTTTAGACTGTGTGGTGGGTTGCATTTATTAATTTAGATGTTTTGAACAATTACTCGTCTCTGTGTTGAAGGCAGCTTAATCATCGTCAATAATCTTTTGATGTGCTCTTTGGATTATAGGTGAACTATGATTACATGTGAATTTGGATTACAAGTATTTGGCTGAGAAATTTTGCAACCACGTTTGTAAAGGACAAACGGAAATAAAAACACTGATTAAACTCTAGGAAACTTTTTTTGGCTTCATCTAAGTAAATATACTAATAAAAAGAAGGCATCCCTCAGTTAAAAACTGAAACATTGAGAAAAGTTTCTTTTTTTCCTGATGCCAGCCTCCATCAGGTGAGCCAAGATGGGTGCATACAAATACATCCAGGAGCTATGGAGGAAGAAGCAGTCTGACGTGATGCTCTTTCTTCTGAGGGTCCGCTGCTGGCAATACCTCCAGCTGTCTGAGCTGCACAGGGCCCCCGGTCCCAACCAGCCTGATAAAGCACAAAGACTGGGATAAAAGGCTAAGCAAGGTTATGTCATTTACTGGAATCGTGTCTGGTGTGGTGGTCACAAACACCCGGTTCCTAAGGGTGCAATTTATAGCAAGCCTATTCACCATGGTGTTAGCCATCTGAAATTTGTCAGAATGCCTTCATTCTGTTGTTAAGGAGAGAGCTGGGTGCCATTGTGGTGCTTTGAGAGTCCTGAATCCCTACTGGATTGGTGAAGATTCCACATGTACATTTTTTGGAGGTTATCCTCATTGATCCACTCCATAAAGCTATCAGAAGAAATCCTGTTACCCAGTGCATCACCAAACCAGTCCACAAGTACAGAAATGATGCTTGGGCTGAAGTCTGCTGACTGACCAAAGGGCCACGTGTTCCACCACACTATGGGTGGTTCTAGTTGTGCAGCCTGGAGAAGGTGCAATACTCTCCAGCTCTACCGTTACTGCTAATACACGTGATATTTGTAAAAATTCATATCCAGTAAACATTTTAGGACAGTCATTTCTGCTTAAAGGTGTTGTCTGTTTAAAACTAGTCTACAGATTGTCGTGAGGGCTTTGTGAAAGTATAGAAGTTACCGTACAATAATTGAAAACTGCAGGTGATGGTGTATCTTGTTTCTGATGTACTTTCTTTGCATTATCCGCGTAGGGGATTAAGTGCATAGAGTTTGTGCCAAATTTCGTCCTGTGTGTAAGACTCTGTAAAAGGAATCCTGAAACTTGCCCTAGATGTGTTTGGTGCATGAGATAGAATCTACAGCTTTATGAAGGGATCTTCTGGTTCATTGAAGTGAATGCTTGCTTGAGAGTTTGATGAGTCCAAACTTTAGAGTTTGATTTTACGTAGAAATGTGTAAAAAGAGAAGGTCTCAAACCTGTTTTGTGAATATGCATAGAAAAGTGAGATCAACTATAACCCACATTTTGAGAATTGAATCCAGGGTTCTATTTTCAGAAGACCAGGTAAATTTGTTGGAAGAGGTTTCACGTCCGGTTGGATCTAGAGTATGGGTTTGACACTTGTGGATTTTGAAGCTGGTGAAGACTGAACATTGGATGGAGTAGGGCAGATTATTTCCACTAGGATTTGTAAGCTGGTAATCATGTGGTTTCAAGTTAATATCAACCAATTAAACATAATAAGTCATGATCGAGCTTGCAAACACTAAGCTTTTCTAGAAACTGGTGTGGTGTGCAGACACAGGTAGATCTCAAGTTCCAGGACTGCGTACAATACAGACAAATTTTCTCTATTCCAGTTCACAATAGAGAAAAATCAAAAGTGGGGAGGCTTCCAGTCAATCCATCATGGATAAGAAAAATTCATTGGTAGTTTAATTTCATTGTTTACAGTCTACCCAAAGGGAGTTGCTGCTTCCTGGTACTGCCTGGATGTTCTTCACACTTTACAAAGGTCACATATACCAACCACCATGTTTTATTTCTGTTTGTGCCGTGCCTTGATGTAGTTTCCCACAGTGATATTTGAGTGTGAAAGAAATAGTATTGTCCTTATCACATATCTGGTTTTGCTATTTTGAACAGCTGGCTTGGTATCAAAATCTAATGGATGCTTTTGTTAAACTGATTTTTCTTTGGAGATTTTAAAAGGATGATTTGATTTCCAGAAAATACTAGACCCAAAGTCTTGAGCCCTAAGATCCTTTTCTATTCAGCAAAACAAGTCACTGTGTATAGAGTTTGTTCAACTAAAGTAATAAAGTGTTTTCTGTTAAACACACAAAGAAATCCTGAAACATTATTGATATTGAAAATAAACAATATTCATTTCTTTGAGAATTGGCCAATATTATATAATGCTAATCAATAGAATTTAAGGATGAGGAACAAAGAATAGGGCAATGTGAGATGATTATCCCTAATCCCTAAGTGAGCATTTACTTTGCACCACGATCCTCCCAAAGCTCAGGATCATTAAGGTAGTGAAACAGAAAGTTTATAAGAGCAATAATGGGTGGATTACTACAATAAATTTGTAAAATCACGGCTTTTTGGACAAAAGAGTACAGTTGTACATGTGAACAGAAGTTGTGACAGCAGAGGAACTCAATCCAGTCAAACTCCCAATATGGAGAGAGAGGAGATCATGAAGTCTTACCCCTATTGAGGAGCTATTAGTTACTAATAGCTGCTTGTAGAATAAGAGTCTTTAAGATTATAGTCCCTGGTAGGTGGATTATGTTTCTGTGTATGGCCATATAACTACAAGTATATGGACAACATGATTTGGCTATCCTCTGAGGGGCTCTATCAGCAGCTGACTGAGAAAGTTGCAGATATAGCCAACCATTAGACTGAGCTCAGGGAACCCAATGGAGGAGTTAAAGGAAAGACTGAAGGAGCTGAAGTGGATTGCAACACTATAGGAAGAACAACAGTATCAACTAACCAGGACCCCTCAGAGCTCCAAGAGGCCAAGCTGCCAACCAAAGACCGTACATGGGCTGGTCCCTGACCCCTGCTACTATATATCAGAGGACTGCCTCAATGGGAAAGGATGCTCTTAACTTGTAGAAACGTGATGCCCCAGGGAAGTGGGATGCTAGTAGGGATTGGATAGGTGGGGGAACACCCTCTCAGAAGCAAAGGGGGGGGGGATAGAAAGAAGAACTCATGGAGAGGGGACCAGGAAGAAGAGCAGCAACATTTGGAATGTAAATAAATTAATTAATAAAATTTTTAAAAAGAAGACGAAAACAGACCCAAAGTTTCACAGATTCTTTAAGGGTTCTATCTCTGTAGTTCCTTCACTGAATTTAAAATATGCAGCTCAAAAACTTGTTGAATGCAATACAATACAATACAATACAATACAATACAATACAAACACAAACACAAACACAAACACACACACACACATACAAAACAAGACAATACAATGGACAAGATCTTGAAAAAATGAAACACTAACTTCATCAATGAAAAATCATATCTGCTTTTAGTGTAATAAAAATAAATCTAATTGAAATACATGCAATGACTACCTTTGACACTTGATGTTTATTCAAATTGCTAAACTTAGGCTACTTTAAACATCAGCTACCTTCCTGCCATCAACTTGACTATTAGAAGATTGATACGTACTACCTACACTTATTTATTTAAAAAATATACATATTTATTTAAGATACTATACTGCCTACATTTATGTATTTAAAATACCCTCTGTGTTCCTGTCCCCAATGCATGGTAGTAGATCTGAGTGATTTTAGTTTCCATGACCATGCGACTTCTGTTTACTTTCACATATTCTTTCCATAATACTTTTATATTTTGGGCACAGATAATTTTTGTCGGCTCCTCACTTGCTGTCTTGGGAAGCTTCCCTGTATACTAAGTTTGAGTTTCACAATATAGGTTTTTATTGCACTTCTCTGATGAATACTATACCATGAGTACTTCTATATACCTTTAGGAGAGTCAAACCCCTTTATCTCCATTATGTCTTATTGTCTCAATGTTTTTTTGAATGACATTGATTAGTAATAGAAGACAGTCTATTACTTTCCACTTGTCTTTGTTAAAGAAACTTAGATACATTTCTTTACCAATCACTAGTCAGTGGATGCATCTTTAAAAATTTCCTTTCTTTTATATCTAACCATATTACAATATACATTTGATGCCATTATAAATATATAAATGCATATATATATGTGTGTGTGTATATTCACATATATGTAGATTTAATATAAAATTTCAAGTTTTATATGCATACATACATGTATTTATTCATATTCAAAATATTTAATAATTTGTAACATCAATTATAACTAATAATTATATTATTTAGTGATATTTGCATTATTCTTCCTCTTTTTAACTTCAATTTTTCTTTGGAACAAAAGGATTCCTTTTAGAACCATTTCAAAAAATTGTGAGTGTAAAAATTTCTATTAAATTTTCTGTTTGAAAATCTCTCCCTTCTACTTTTGAAAGTTAATTTTTATAAGGCTAAAATCTAGGACAGCTTATTGCTTAAGGGCTTTTAACATGTTAAAAGGAAACATGGTGGTTCCTATCCTCTGTTTAGCTAGGAAGTCAGATATCATTTTTATTGATTTCATCTTAAATCCTTTTCTGATTTTAGTCTTCTTTCATTTTCAATGGGAATACATCATGGTGCCCAGGTGAGAGGCCCTACATCCTTTATCTTGAAGGAATAGCAGAGCATTTAAAATGTTTTTGTGATTCTTATATTCAGTCTAGCATGAATGTGACGAAATTATCAATGTTCATCCAACAAGAAAAGTAACTTCCTTACTAATAGATAAAACCTCTCAGTTTCAACATTACCTCCTAGGTATGAGCCATGGTAAAACATCATAACAGTTTATAATAAAGAGAAAATAACCATGTTGGAAAATTACAGTACATGTAAATACATGCTATATGGTTACATAAGTTATTTTAATTCATTTGAAGAAAAAGTAAAGTTGTGTCATCAACAAATATAAACATGATTAAATACATAAGATACCAAGAATGTGATAGGCGTTCAATATTTTGTTGATGAAAGCTTGTATGTTTAATTGTTTTTTTATAATATTCTCATTAAACCATGATGAAATTGGTTGTATGGTACTAGGCACACAGTAAACCACCCACAATTGTTTGTTCAATTTGAATTTGAATCTGTACTTAGGTTAATAGTGTATAGCTCCATTTTTCCCTCTAGGCTGGCAACAAAGAGAAACTTTTATTCCATGTCTGTGACCCCTGAAGTTTTCTGGATGGTTGGAGATGAGAAGGAGAAAACATAAACATTGGGGATTTTTTGGGCAAGACATTCTCAATTTTCCTGTTTTAGGATAATAAAGCATGAGTTTTAATTAAGTTTGTAGGCTTACCATCTGTGAGCATCTGGAGTTTCATTCTGTTGCAATTTTGAAACAAGTGTACCAATTACAGTTCTGAAAGTATAGAATGTTTAGAACAAATAGCAAGATAAGAGAGAGAAGGAAATTTTATTATTCTTAAATTCACTTTCTTGCCCATTATCAACACTACAAAGAAGCTAGTGACACTCTTCACAATAATTTATTTTTTTTTATTCCCGACACACGTGTTTCACAACAAAGCTATACATTTTTTTCTATTTTAACAATGTTTTTAGAACTAGGAACAAATATTATTAGCTATTCTTATCTATTCAGGTTTTCCAATTGAATTTATAAAAAAGTATTTGTGTTTTTGCCTGATGTGAGCATATGCTATGTGTCTCCACTTGAATGTGAGAGGAGGAAACCAGATATCATGTAAGCTTCCAGATCTGGATGTTGGAAACTAGATTCAGGTTTTCTGAAAGAGGAATATGGACTGTTAACAACTGAGCCTTACAGAAGCTTTGCAATTTTATGAGGACCCATTTGTCAATTATTGATCTTAGAGCATAAGTCATTGGTGTACTGTTCAGGAACTTTTCCCCTATGCCTAGGAATTCAAGGTATTGCTTTTCCACCTTCTCTTCTATTAGCAAAATGGCAACCAACAGATTTGGAAAAGATCTTTACCAATCCTGCATTCAATAGAGGGCTAAAATCCAATATATAAAAGGAACTCAAGAAATTAGATTCTGACAACCAAATAACTCTATTAAAAACGGAGTACAGAGCTAAACAAAGAATGCTCAAAGGAGGAAACTCAAATGGCCAAGAAGCACCTAAAAAATGTTCAATATCCTTAGTCATCAGGGAAATGTAAATCAAAACAACCCTGAGATTCCACCTCACACAATCAGAATGGCTAAGATCAAAAACTCAGGTAATAGTAGATGCTTGCAAGGATGTGGAGAAAGAGGAACACTCCTCCATTGTTGGTGGGATTGCAAGCTAGTACAAGCACTCTGGAAATAAATCTGGCAGTTCCTCAGAAAAATGAACATAGCATTACCTGAGGACCCAGATATACCACTCCAGGGCATATACTCAGAAGATGCTCCAACATATTAACAAGGACATATGCTCCACTATGTTCATAGCAGCCTTATTTATAATAACCAGAAACTGGAAAGAACCCAGATGTCCTTCAACAGAGGAATGGATACAGAAAATGTGGTACATTTACACAATGGAATATTACTCAGGTATTAAAAACAATGAATTTGAGAAGTTCTTAGGCAAATGGATGGAACTAAAAAATATCACCCTGAGTGAGGTAACCCAATCACAAAAGAACACACATGATATGCACTCACTGATAATTGGATATTAGCCCAAAAGCTCAAAATATCCAAGATACAACTCACAGACCACATGAAGCTCATCAAGAAGAAAAATCAAAGTGTGGGTGCTTTGGTCCTTCTTAGAAGGAGTAACAAAATACTCTCGAGGGAGCAAATATGGAGACAAAGTATGGGACAGAAGCTGAAGGCGGGGCTGTCTGGAGACCATTCCACCTGGTTATCCCTCCCATGTGCAGTCACCAAAGTTAGACGCTGATGTGAATGCCAGGAAGTGCATGCTGACAGGAACCTAATATAGCTGTCTCCTTTGAGGTCTGCCAGAGCCTGAAATATACAGAGGCGGAAGTTCACAGCTAACCATTCAACTGATCATGGAATTTCCAATGGAAGAGTGAGAGGGAAGACTAAAGAAGCTGAAAGGGTTTGTGGCCCCAAGGGGAGAGCAACAATAGCAACTCACCAGAGCTCCCCAGGGTCTAAACCACCAGCCTGGGAGCACATAGGGAGGGACCCATGGCTCCAGCTGTATATGTAGGAGAGAACGGAATTGTCCAGCATAGGTAGGAGAGAAAGTCTTTGGTCTAGTGAAGGCTGGATGCCCCAGTGTGGGGGAATTCTTGGGTGGGGATGTGGGAGTGAGGGGTGGGTGGGGGTATGTCCTCATAGAAGCAGTAGGAAGGGGGATGAGATCGGGGGGGGGGGTTCTGGGTGGTTGGGAAATGGGGAAAGGGGATCACATATGAAATGTAAATAAAATATCCAATAAAAAAAATTGAGCCATCATTCCAACTTAAGCAAGCAAGTTTTTAAAATAAAAGACAGAATCAAAACCATTATTTTTTATTCTACGAACTATGTATTAATCTGATACATGGTTTATAAATGCCTTTTTCTAATTTGTAGGTCCCTGTCGCTGGAGTGCAGGGACGTCCTCCAAGACAACAACATAAAGGCAGGCCCCAAAAGACATGTGGAGTCTGGTTCCAAGTGTTTTATTGACATGGCAGACAGTAGATGGTCTGGATATACACCCCCTTTTTAGGTCAGCGGGGGCCTGATTTAAATAGGGAAGAGGGAGTATAAGAAATATGTAATTGGCTATAGCCTCTGGCCTTTAGGTAGCTCATTATATGGAAATCTCTTGAGGCTGAGACCTGTAGTCACGCCCTCTACCTGTGCAGTAGACACCTCTTTGGGATGGGCTGAATAGCTTATGTCTGAATGGCACAGATCAAATGGAAATCTAAGACCTCATGTCAGGACTCTGGGTTCTGGAGGTGTGGCTGAACACCCGCCATTGCCCTGTTGAGGTTGGGGTTGGAGGTCTATGCCACACCAAAAACCAAGACACCTTACATGGCTCCACACTAATTCAGATACATTTCATCTTTCTGAATGACTTTTTTCTTTGCAAAAGTCTTTAACATGTCCTTGAGTAGCCTCAGTTTTTTGTTGTGGTGGTGGATGTGTTTTGTGTGTGGTGTGTGTGTGTGTGTGTGTGTGTGTGTGTGTGTGTGTGTGTGTGTGTGTGTATTCCCATAGTCAGTATTCAAAATACTTTCTACTGGTTTTTTGGTTAAAGTTTCTGTAGTTTTCTTTAAGCTGGCATTTAAGGCTTTGTTTTTCAATCCATTTAAAAATATTTTGGTGGACAGTGTAAATTTTCAAGTGCTATTTGTTGCATGTTAAAATACAGTCTTCTCAGCACTATTATTGAAAACCTTTTCCCAGTTTGTGCTGATAATACATATTTAGGATATTTATCTTTTATTTGCATTTGAAGAATAAATCCCAAGGATCCCAAATGATGCTGTAAAAGAGAGATGAGGTTCCATGAAGAAAATTATCTGGAATTCAGCTGTCAGTCCCTCACAGTTTTCTGTGCACATGAGAATAATGAAAGTCAAGTATAAAATATTGTCAGTGGTTCCTTACCCTGGTTTGAGCAGATCATGAGATTAGCTAGTTCTATGGCAGGGCAGAATTTTTTGAATCACTCAGGCAAATTTTTTGTAAAAAATGACTGTAAATAGGTTTATTCAATTTATTTTATTTATTATTAGTATTATTTTATGTTTTTACAGTCCAGCTATTGTTCCTATCCCAGCCACCACCCCCCCTTCTAGAGTTCCTGATCCCATTCTTTCTCCCCAATGTCTTTGAGAGGATGCTCCCCCACCACCAGTCCTCCCCACTCCCTGGAGTCTCAAGTCTCTTGAGGATTAAACACATCTTCTCCCACTGAGGCCAGAAGGGGCAGTCCTGTGCTATATGTATCCGGGGCCTCAGACTAGCTCCTGTATGCTACCTGGTGATGGCTCAGTCTCAGGGTGCTCCCAGGGGTTCTGGTTAGTTGCAACTGCTGTTCTTCAGCTCCTCTTCAGCTTCTTCCATCTTTTCTCTAATTCAACCTCAGGGGTCCCTGACTTCAGCCCAATGGTTGAGTGTAAGTATCTGAGTCTGTCTAAGTCAGCTGGTGGTTGGGCCTTTCAGAGGACAGCCATGCTAGATTCCTGTCTGTAAGTGCACCATAGCATCAGTAATAATGTCAGGTGATAGTGCCTCCTCACGAGATGGGTCCTAAATTGGGCCAGTTACTAGACTGCTTTTCCCTCAGTCTCTTCTCCAATTTTGTCCCTGTACCTATTTTTGACAGGAACAATTTGGGGTCAGAAATTTTAACTGTGGTTTGTCAACCCCATCCCTCCACTTGAGGCTCTGTCTCCTACTTGATTTCCCTCTCTGCAGTGCTGTAGGTCTCTGGTACTTTCTGGAGTGTCTATCCCCTCGCACCCCCAGAGGCTGCATATTTCCATTCATTCAGCTGGCCCTCTGGGCTTCTCTCCTACACTCCCCATCCCTGATCCAGTCCCACTTTTCCCTTCCCTCTCCCTTCTCAGAACCAGGTCCCTCCCTCCTTCTGTCTCCCATGATTATTTTCCTCCTTCTAAGTGGGATTGAAGCATCCTCACTTGTGCCTTTTTGTTTGCTAAACTGCTTCAGTTCTGTGGGTTGTACCCTTGGTATCCTGTATTTTTGGCTAATATCCACTTATTAGTGAGTGAGCACATACCGTGCATGACCATTTGGGTCTGGAGTACCTCACTCAGGATGATCCTTTCTAGTTCTATCCATTTCCCTGCAAATCTTACGATATCTTCATTCTTAATAGCTGAATACTATTCCATTGTGTAAATGAACCACATTTTCTGTATCCATTCATCCTTTGATGGACATCTGAGTTGTTTCCAGATTCTATTATGCATAAGGCCACTCTGAACATAGTGAGGTATGTGTCCCTGTGGTAGGTTGGGGTATCTTTTTGGTATATGGCCAAGAGTGGTCTAGCTGGGTCTTCAGGTAGATCTATTTCCAAGTTTCTAAGGAAACTACAGATTTATTTTTAAAGAAGTTGTACCAATGTGTAATTTCACAAGCAATGGAGGAGTGTTTCTCTCTCCACATTCTTGGCAGCATGTGTTGTCTATTGAGTTTTTTATTTTAGCAGTTCTGATCAGTATAAGGTGGAATCTCAGGGTCCCGTTGAATTTCATTTTCCTGATGACTAAGGACTTTGAACATTTCTTTAAGTGCTTCTCAGTCATTCAAGATTCCTCTGATGTGAATTTTGTGTTTAGCTCTGTACCCCATATGTTAATTGAGTTATTTGGTTTCTTGGAGGTTAGCTTCTTGAGTTATTTATATATTTTGGATATTAGCCTGCAATTGGGTATGAGGTAGTGAAGATTTTTTTCTCAACCTGTAAGTTTCCAATTTGTCCTATTTATTGTCTTTTGCCTTGCAGAAGCTTTTTGGTTTCATGAGGTCCCATTTATCAATTGTTAATCTTAGAGCCTGAGCCGTTGGAGTTCTATTTAGGAAATTTCTCACTGTGCCAATGAGTTCAAGGCTCTTTTTCACAACAAGTGAAAACACTTCAAGTTTCTCAAGAAAGAATAGAAGAAGACCTCAGAAGATGGAAAGATCTCCCATGCTCATGGATTGGTAGGATTAACATAGAAAAAATGGCCATCCTTTCAAAAGCAATTTACAGATTGAGAATGCATGGGTTCCTCCAGCTTGAAGTTAGGCCCAACTGCTGTGATTCCATGATTCCTCACTACAGGACCCCAACACACAAGGAAGTCCTTGGGTTTCCAAAACCAGTTTATTGGCATGGCGGATGGTGGATGGATCTGGATGTGAACCCCCCACAAAACCCAGAGCGGTCCTGAGTTAAATTGGACCGGGAAGAGGGAGGAGGGGTTGGGAAGGAATGCTCCACCTTCTGGCCTTCAGGTACCTCATTAGTATGTAAATCTCTCTAGGGCCTGGGGGCTGTTCAGCACACCCTCCACCTGTGTAGTAACTGAAGGATGAAGGTGGAATGGAGATTAGACCTCATGACAGGAGCCTAGGTTCTGGGGGCATGGCCAAACCTACAACCCAAGAACCAGGACACCCTTCCATGGCCTGACAGAGGTTCATAGACCAATTAATAATAAGTTTGTGAAATTGACAACTATGGTTAACCATTACCATTACTCAGTGAAACCAGTTTTCTCATCACAAGACCTTTATGCACATATGCAAAGATTTTTATATATTAATCATTTCATTCATTTACATTTCAAATAATATCCACCTTCCTGTTTACCCCTTCACAATCCCCCATCTCATACCCCCTCCCATTTGCCTATATGAGGGTGCTCCTCCACCCACTCACCCACTCCTGCCTCACTGCTCTAGCATCCCCCTATGCTGGGGCCTCAAGACTCCACAGGACTAGGGCCTCCTCTCTGATTGAAGTCAGATAAGTCCATCCTCTGCTACATATGTCTCTGGAACCATGGATCCCTACATGTATACTCTTTGATTGCTGTTTTAATCTCTGGGAGCTCTATGTGGTTCGGTAGGTGGATATTGCTATTCTTATGGGGTTGCAATCTCCTTCAGCTCCTTCAGTCCTTCCCCTAGCTCTCCTATTGGGGTCCCTTGGTTAAGTCGGATGGTTGGCTGTGAGTATCTGCAGCTGTATTGGTCAACTACTGGTAGAACTTCACAGGGACCAGCCATACCAGGCTCTAGTCAGCAAACGCTTCTTGACATCATCAATAGTGGTCTGGGTTTGGTGTCTGTACACATGGGATGGATCCCTAGGTGGGGCGGTCTCTAGATGGCCTTTCCTTCAGCCTCTGTTCCAATTTGGTCTTTCCCTTTTCTTTGGAAAAGGAACATTTCTGGGTTAACAATTCTGAAATGGGTGGGTGGTCCTATCATTCAACTGGGGATCATGCCTATCTACTTGAGGTGGTCTCTACAGCTTATATCTCCCTTTTGTTGGGTATTTTGGCAAAAGTCATCCCCAATGGGTCCTGGGAGCCTCTCGCTTCCCAGGTCTCTGAGACTTTCTAGTGGCTACCCCCAGTTCTCCATCCCTCACTGCTATATATTTCTATTTGATTCTCTGACCCTATGCATTTCTCTCCTGCCCCTTCCAATACCTGATCTTGTTCCCCCTTTTTTGCTCCTCCTTCTTCCTCTCTTCCATGTTCCTCCTTCTCTCTACCTCCTGTGATAATTTTGTTCCTCCTTCTATGTAGGATTGAAGCATTCACACTTTGGTCTTTCTTTTTCTTAAGCTCCATATGATTTGTTGGTTGTACCTTGAGTATTCTGAGCTTTTGGGCTAATAGAAGAAAGAGTGGGAAAGAGCCTTGAACATATCTGCACAGGGGAAATTTTCCTGAACAGAACACCATTGGCTCGTGCTCTGAGATCAACAATCAACACATGGGATCTCATAAAATTGAAAAGCTTCTGTAAGGCAAAGGACACAGTCAATAATACAAAATTGTACCCCACAGATTGGCTAAGATCTTTACCAATCCTACATCTGATAGAGGGCTAATATTCAAAATCTAACTTCTTGAGAAGTTAGACTCCAGAGAACCAAATAACCCTATTTAAAATGGGATACAGAGCTAAACAAAGAATTCTCAACTGAGGAATCTCGAATGGCCTAGAAGCACCTTAAGAAATGTTCATCATCTTTAGTTATCAGGGAAATGCAAATCAAAACCACTCTAAGACCTTATATCAATCAAAATGGCTAAGATTGAAAACTCAGATGACAGCAGATGCTGGCAAAGATGTGGAGAAAGAGGAACGCTCCTCCATTGCTGGTGAAACTGCAAACTGGTTAAACCACTTTGGAAATCAATCTAGAGATTCCTCAGAAAATTGGAAATAGTTCTACTTGAAGACCCTATTATACCACGACTGGGCATATACCCAAAAGATGCTCTAACATATAACGAAGAGATATGTTTCACTATGTTTATAGATCCTTATTTATAATATCCAGAATCTGACAACAAGATATCCCTCATATCCCAGATATCCCTCAACCAAAGAATGGAGACAGAAAATGTGGTACACTTACATAATGGGGTACTACTCAGTTATTAAAAACAATGATTTCATGAAATTCACAGTTAAATGAATAAAACTAGAAAATATCATCCTGAGTAAGGCAACCCAGATATAAAAGAACACACATGATATGTACTCACTGATAAGTAGATCTGCCAAGTTTATCTTAAGATAGGAAGACACGCCAATAATCAAGGCGTTGATGTATTATTGAACTGTTTTTCAAATTATTTCAGTGTGCTAAATAATAATTTTTTAAACTCATGGCCACTTGTGTTGCTTCAGAACCATATACATTTTTAATTTGTCTATTGTTTGTTTTACTTATCTTGTTCACTGTGTCTTACATTTTATATGCAAGTGGGGATTAGTTTTTAAGGTTTGCAGATATTGCAGACTGAATGACCTTTACATTAGATGGTGTAGGCTTCAGAGTTAACCCATTGTCTCTTATTTACTTTAGTGACAAATTTATGTTGTACATTGTCAGAAACCTCAATTGTAAGAATACTTTTGTTGCAGTTATCCAATAATCAATGAAGTTATATTTTGACACTCTAATGACAATGTTTTTCTCTAGGATTTTTATCTTGTACTTACATTCACATTAATGCTTTTATTTCCTTTTCAACATGGTTTTATTTTTACATCTTTGAAAATCTCTGAAAACTTTGCCAAACATCGCCCTCTTGCACTGCAGATACAGTTCAAAAGGAGTGACTTAATCAGTCTTTGATACTAAAATTCTCACAAATCCTGTGGTCATCTTTTGAAAGTTAATTTTCTTTGAACAAAAATAAAGTAACAAGAAAGAAACTTCTAGCAACTTAACAGCTTTTCTTGTAAGGATCTTGATTTAAGAAGTTTTGAAACAGAGACCTTTATCTATATTATAAAGTATTAAAAAATATAAATATATATCTACTGGACTAGACCCAGGAACTGTAATGACATCATAATGATATCAGAAATGAAATTGAAGCACTGTCTTCTATTCTTTCCAATGCAGTTCAGGTTACTACACTATGGAAAGTGGAATTTTCTGATATCATGGTTTATGTTGGCTCATATGTAACTTTCTGCACATGAATGAGCTCCCGGAGGAAGACATCAGGCTTGTTTTCTCAAGTGGGCCAGCTTGAGTCCAGATGGAGTTCACTAGTAGAGTGTGATCACGATCACCTTCCCACGTAAGACCAACTCGCCAAAGATCATAATCATTTTGCTGGCAGGGAATCAGTCACAATTCTCCTGGAAATTTGATTTGATTGAAATTTTGTATCATTTCCTTTAGTATCCACCTCAAAAAAAAATCTCCCCTGGAGTCTATGATTAAACAATTTTATAACCAGAAGTCAGTCAGAATGAGGTAGAGATGGTACAGAAGATACTGCCTGGATATTTCCTTTCTTCATTAAGTACTCTGAACATAGAGGAAAAAAAATAGTATTAAGTCACGATTTCATCACAGACAGAATAAAATTCCTGACAAAATAAAAAAAATTATAATTTTATTTTCTGAAAATAATCATGATGAACCACAGGAAAAAAAATTAAAGATATCAAAATAAATGGTAGTATGTTGATTTTTTTTCATACAAGAAAATTATTCTGCACATGAGAATGAATCAATGATGAATTGCTGGTGCTGTTTGTTTGTTTGTTTGTTTGTTTGTTTTAGTTTTCTTGCTATTTTGCTATAATATAAGCCAGCTACTAACTCATGTAATATTGCTAAAAATTAAATGTCTTCAATTCCCTGAAAATCATACAGGAGTTTTATTGGAGACTGGCACTGACAGAAGGGGCTTGGGTTAATGGAATGAAAGCATAGACACAATTATATCTTAGTGTCATCATGGAGACAGGACAGGTGATATTTCTTGATCTCAATTTGCAAGGTGCAGGGGCTTACTCTTGACCCAGTGCTTTTTGTGCCAGCTTGAACTCTGTTGAAGACAGACCTTAGTGCTGAAAAGCATCACTATCTGATGATCTTCTTATAGCAGGCATTATGCTAAGGCCTAAGAATTTAATGAGTCTGAATGTGATACTAAGAGATAGACTATCACTGAGATTATACATTGGTATGCTCTTTAGCATGTTAACCTACTGATATTAACCTGAGAGTGAAAGAATATTTCCAAAGTTGTTCCATTTTCCTGTGACTTATAAGTATCAGACTCATCTTTTTAAATAAGGGCTACTTTCAAGATGTGGAACTGTTTGAAATATGTAAATCTTAAAGAGACTTTATATTTCAAACAATATCTCCAACAAAATAATAATAATAATAATAATAATAATAATAATAATAATAATAATGAAAGATAGAGCAAATAAACATGTTCTAGTACCAAGAAGACGGGATTCAGCTTCTATCTTTAAGTCTAATATATGCTAATATATTTAATTATACCGAATCCTTCATGTTAATCTAGACTTGTGTTTCTCAAAAGTTAATGGTTCACTAAATTATCTATAGAACATACTGAAACATACTTTAGAGATTGGGGAGATGCCTCTGTGAGTAAAGTGCTTGTAACACAAGGACCAGAGATTTGAATGCCAAGTTCCCAGTAAAAAGCCAAAGTTGACTTTGCATCTGTAAAGCTATCACTGAGGAAGGGGATGCACAAGAATCACAGGACTTTGTTGGGAGATGGTCAGACCAACTAATGAGCTCCAGGTTGAGTGATAGGGCTTGTCTCACAAAATAAGTGGGTGATGGCTTCTAACTGCATATATACTAGTCATTATTAAAGTCTTCCTGATATATGGGAAGCCTCAATGAGAAAGATATGTCTTACTTAGATCTATTCTCTTGTTCCAAATCATAGTTTACATATGGGTGTTTCCCCAAGTAGAAGATGAATAACCATTGTTTTTCATCGACAATCTTAGGAAATCATGCCTCAGACTAGGAAGCATGTTCCTGATATATACACAGGCTTTGATATTTGGAAGCTTGTCACACTTGATGACTAATACCTACTATTTAATGTCCCAAGTCAGTGTACTAACAAACAAGATGATTCTTCAGCATTCCTACCTGTGTGTGTCAGTGAAGAGAGTTCTTTTCCTGTAATCGCAGAAAAGGAAGCACAAAGGCAGTGACTGGAGAGAACGAATATATAGAGTTCTCAGACACTGCTTTGCAGAGAGTCGGTTTCACATGGAACAGATGTACTTAAGATAAGAAGAGAAATTGGGACTCACTAACAGGAACATGCAGTATTATAACAAAGAGTAGTGTGCTCTTCAGGGTCAGTAACATAGCATCATCTGGAATTTAGTGAAGAAATTCTCACAATTTGGAGTTGCAGTTCACTAAGACATGATTTTCATTCATTTATTTATTTTGTGTTTGGAGAGTGTGTGTTTGGTGTACATTTGTATTATATATGCACATATATCTGAAACGGGTGTTGTTCACATACTTGTGGAGTCCAGAAGAGAATGTGAGTGAAGTGCTTTGTAACTTTGTCCTAATCCTTTGAGACAGAGTCTCCTCCTGCATTCTTGGAGCTCAGCTGGATGGTGACTAGCAAATTCTGGTGATCCATCTCTGAGACTCAGAGCACTGGAGCTACAGGTGCATGCTTCATCATACCAAGATTGCTATGTAAGTGCTGGGGTCCGAATTTAAGTTCTCTTGCATCCTCAGCTCTTATCCCCTAAGGTATCTCTTTAGCCCCTTATCAGACTTTTTTAAAAGTCAAATAAAGGAGAAATGTGGAAGGTATGAAAAAACAATTATCTGATACCTGGGAGGTCATCTTCAAACCATGT
Organism: Rhabdomys pumilio; assembly: GCA_030674055.1. Lineage (NCBI taxonomy): Eukaryota > Metazoa > Chordata > Mammalia > Rodentia > Muridae > Rhabdomys > Rhabdomys pumilio. Next base: position 35,021,039 of record JANHMN010000022.1, read on the forward strand.
GTTACGTTTCCTATATATCTGGTTCATTTGTTCAGTGTTTCCACTCTGGAAGAGATACACAAAAGACATGTTCAGTTATTTCTTCACACTTTTAGAATAGGACTGGCTTATGTTCTGCAGTGGTAAAAATTCTCTAAGAATTCTGCAGTATCTAGTATTCAGACTCTAGCCAGTTACGTGCTCTAAGCATATGAACTTCCACTAGAGTGACAAGGAAATCCTTTTTATTTGAATGTGAACTTTTAAGTCACATGTGGCTAATGACTGTCATGTTGGAAAGTCTTTGGAGAATACATGGTGACCCCCAAAAATACATATGCTTATAGGGAAATGATGTCATGATATCAGGATTATTGAAATATAAGTTTGGACAACAGATGGAGACTTGATCAGGCAGAAATCCAAACCTTTAGCCCATGTCCAACACATCATCCAGCTTTGCTTATTGTAACCTTCTGTTTCCTAGCTGTGTTGTTCACTTTCTGTTTGGATCTATCCAAAATATTTCTGCCAAGATCACTGCTTCTTTTTGCCAATGTGTTGGTCTCTCTAATTGCTGGCTGCAATATTTAAAGTATTTTTCATTTAATTGGATCTCTCTCTCTCTCTCTTTCTCTCTCTCTCTCTGTTTCTTTCTTTCATTCCTTCCTCTGAAAATATATAATGTCACATTAGCTACTTCTGGCTTTTATATATCCTCTTTAGTTTCTTTACTTTGTAGATTTCATCTCATGGTTCATGTTGGCACCTTCGATTAAACAGTGTCCATACTCAATGTTTTGTACTGATATGAATGTTTAATTTTTGAAGCAATCTGATATCCATTACATAAATGTTTTTAAGATGAATAAGCCAACATCAAACAGGCTGGATTTATTACTTCTTAACTGTGTATGTATTCATCAAAGAAGACGTTTTATTGTTTGTTTGTTTGGGGTTTTGTTGATGAAAGAAACTCAGTTATTATTATGGTTTTCCCTTTGTTTAGAGTCTGGCCTAATATAAATGCTCAAAAATTAAAGTACTCACTACATTAAGAAATCAAAATATGTTCCAATCTCTTCTTAGCACAGTGCATATTCAATTGCACTCCCCAAACTCTCTGTAGACAGGATATAAACTGGTAGCTTTTGGACTTCTTTTCACCAGATTTATGTAAAAGATTTATTAAAGATCCTACTGTTAAACAATCAAGGGTGCCATTGCCTGAGGTAATTAGAACCAAAAGTTTCTATAAAAAGAAAAATCAGGCTAATTTAAGACCTAACTGACATGCAGCTGATTATCAGCCAACCCTAACAGTCAAGCCCAGCCTGCCATCTTAACAGATTATGAACACCAGGCAATGCTGTTCTGTAACAAATCAAGCTATTGCTGTATAGCGGTTCAGTATTCAGAACCACTCTCTGTCTATAATACCCACTGCCCAATCTGTGCTGGGAGTTGGCCAACTCAGTTCTGGTTTGGGAAAAATGACTTTCATACTCAAGAGTTGTTCTTTGCACAAATACAAATCTGTTTAATTATAACTATCTCAAGATTATCATTTACCATCAGTAGAAATCCCTTTTCCCAGCAAGAAAGCAATGGTGATATTTCAATCATACACTAATTCTTCATTCGTCTTTCTATGACATGCTTCTGAGGTATTCACTATTGGTCACGTGGGAGCAGTAATGGAGGAGGGGATATAAAGAATTCGAAATTATAATATTCACTGAGAAGAGTCATGCTCACCGTGTTTTGATAAACAAAATTTCAACAAAACACAGTGGGGGTTGATAGGTCTTTAGAAAATTTTGTTGGAAATATATTTTCATAAGCGTATTATGATCAGAGTTTTCACAGTTTTTACTCCCTCATCTCTTCCCAGATCCTGTTCACATCCCTACCACTACTAATCCAAGCCTTCTTTTTATATCTCTATAGAAAGCAGGCAAAAAAAAACCACAGAAATAACAACGAAACAAACAGAAAAAAATTAGAACGCACACACACATACACACACACATACTTTTTTAAAAGGAGAATTCTGCTAAGATAAATTTGAGTGCATTTATTTCATGAATTCCATATGAAGAATAACAAATGAGAAGAAACTTTATGGTTTTTATTTCTTTCTTATTATTTTTAAACTGGGGCATTAGCATTTTCAGTGTTAGTCTCCAAACTGGTATTCATAGATACCTTGCTCTGCATATCATAAATCCAAAATATGGAATCAAATCCTTCTTCTCCATACTAAAATGTGCTATTATCTGCACCTTTATGAGATGGTTCTTACAAAAACGACTGTATGCTTCAGAAAGCAACTCAAAAAGGACACTGGGAAGACTCTAGTCCTGTGGTCCCTACTATCCATCACTAAAGTGGACAGATGGGAGACAGCTCTTTAATAGAAACTGGCTAATTTCTTTAGAAATATCTCATTAGGCCCACCCTTCCTGAGCTGCTTCTCCATTAAAATGTAATAAATGAATTCTGCCATTGCCAATCCCAGTCTGTCCCTCTTTCTCTTAATGAAATGAAGATGGGTCATGCTGCCAACCATTTGGGACAGAGATAATTATTCATGGGATGCTAGAACAGCAGCATTACCTAGCCCATCACAGCCCCACACACACTGGAGATGGGTCTTTCAGAAGCTAAAAGGCTTTTGAATAGAGATTTTTCATTTCACTCAGAAGGAATAAATCCTCTGTGTCTGCATAGCTTATGCTTAACATTTTTTTCCAGTTATTTTTATTTCTGTTTTATACAGTTTACATGTTTTGTGTGAGGTATGGTTGGTTGGTTAACTCACTGATGCTAGATATAAATTTGATTGATTAAAATAAACATTGTCTTAAGGTTGAAATGTTTTTACACCGAGTATTAATTAATGTGTTCTTTTACCATTGCATACAAGCATATAATGCATTCTGGATACTTTTCCTAAAGACCCTCTTTTATACTTCACTCATCCCTGTCAAAAATCTACATTTTCCTATAAGTCTATTTCCCAAATTTATGTCTTGTTTTATGTCCAACATTTTGCCATTAGGAAGTTTTCTCTTTTATATACTGGCTTCCCATTTTAAACACTAGTTTTAAGTCTTAGGCAAAGAACTTGTCCCCAAACAGTGTAATTCTTTGTTCTTGTTCTTCAATTCTGATCACTTCCCTTAATAACATTTTATTGGTGAGTTCCTTTTGATTCAAAATAGCTTTTCTATTTCTTGGCAAAGTCAGTGCTGTTGGGAAAAGAAAGAGCTTTATTCTCACAGTTTGAGGCCTGCATTATCTTTCCTGATGCTCTTTTATCAAACCATGCACAGCTGAATCTACTACTGTGACAGTAGCTAAAGCTCCCCCACACTGCATCAGTTACCATTGTGTCACTTGGACAAAACTGGGATAAGAATTGAAGGAGAAAAGCATTTATCATGGAGCATCTTTGCAAAGCGTTCATACCATCAAGGGAGAAATAATTTGGAGGCCTAAATACCTTACATCACAGCTGCTAGGTAGCAGGGAGAATCTTTGGGTCTACAAGCTTGTGTCCTTTTCCTTTTTCATTTCATTCAGATTCCCACCTATGGGGTGCTGTTATCCTTACTCAATGCAAAGCAAGGCAAGATCTTACTTACATCTGTATTTAATGCTTTCTGAAACATATATACACAAATGCACACGAACATGCATATATGCCCATGCGTGCTCACGCGAGTACACACAAACACACACACACACACAAACACACACACACACACACACAAACAAGAAAATTGCATACCACATATGGTTAAACAACACTGTTTATTTTCACTTTGGTGTATTTTCATTCCCCAAAACACCTCTCACCAATCTCACACACGAATATTATCCATGTAATAGGAGTAGAGTTGATAGATGTAAGAGCAGAATTGAGATGAGGTACACAACTGCCTGTTTTATAGAATTTAAAACACATCAAGAAAAAGTGTACATTTACAAAAGCAGTGTTTGGTTGCCTGTGGTAGGTCCGTTTGTTCTAATGTGCCCATCTTCTTGGTAAACATTTTGCTATTCTTCCTAGAGGAAGGCCAGTGATTTATCTTTAATAAGAGACACATCGCTACACTTTCAGATCTCCTGAGCAACCGAAAACACATAAGAGGGTCATTTCAGCTTTCAGCTTTCAGCTTTCAGTTCTGGAAGCTGAATGTCTAAGATCAAGGGGTGCCATTTGTTCCACCTGTAGTGAAGATAGCATTGGCTGATAGACTGTTCCAGGAGCAAGTATCGAGTAAATCAAGGATCCAAAGAGTTTCAATGGCCAGTCAGTGTCTCAATTATGACACTCTCAAAAGAACTGATGAAATTCCCATGAAAACTGTTAATTGTTCCCAGGGTAGTGTATCCCCAAAGTTACTGTCTTCTTCCAGTCTGTCTGACACCTTCTCTACCTTCCTTTCTCCCTCCTCCCTCCCTCCCTCCCTTCCTTTTTTCTTCCTTCTTCCTTCCTTCCTTTCTTCTTTCCTTTCTTCCTACCTTTCTTCCCCTCCCCTCCCTCCCCACCTCCTCTCTCTGTGCTGTGTATGAATATATTTCCTACATATGTTTCCATATACCATGGGTCTGAGTGACCACAGAGGTGACTAGTAGACACTGTATTGCCTGGAACTGAAGTTACAGTCTGTGAACTGCCCTGTAGGTGATCAAGATTGAACTGGGACTTCTGGAAGCACAACCAGTGTGCTTAAGCACTGAACCACCTCTTCAGCATCAGGACCAATTTCTTAGCTGTGGAACTATATACTGGGCATCAAGTTACCAGTACAGTACATAAGCTATTGAGACAAATATTACATATACAAAAGACTTCAGTCCCATTGCACTGTTAAATATTTATATGAAATCTTACAATTAGGTAAATATTATTTTCAGAATATATATTCAGGAACTGAGTGACAGATTTTTTTGTCCAGCTAAGAAGTAGCAAATTGAGATAAGTTTCCCAAATATTGTCTATGTTTCTTCAGTAATAATACAGTGAAGAGTGTCAGCTAAATGCAGATTTTATTTTCTTTGTATTTCTTTTCTTTTACAAACTTCAAAACACTAAACAGTACTATACTAATTCAAGCTCAAAAGAAATGTCAGAGGGCAAGCTAAAACAGCATGGTAAACAAGTTGTTTGAAAAGTCATTTATAATCTCTTGTATATAAAATTAAAAATACTCCAAAATCCAGACAAATAACCTAAGAATTTTAGAATATCAAATACTGTCATTTGGTACTTTAATAATAGTGATCACTATAATTAATAAAAGACAAAAAATATTGAATCAGTTACTATGAGCCTGTCGGCATACTAATAAGATGTGTTATGTCGTTTTATCCTTATAATATTATGAAATAAACTGTGCCCAAGTCACTCCCAGTGACTTGGAAAAGCCAGACCCTAGCTCATGAGTCTTTGCTTCCTAATATTGACCTCTGAGACACATGACTCTGTATATGTGGAGTTTTGTTCTTATTGATCATGTTTGGTTTCATTGTATTACTTCTTTTTTTTTCCTGCAGCTACTCTCTATTGAACTAATTTAGACATCTACTCTAAATATTTCCCAGCAAGAGAGTGCCATTTAAGTCAGAATAGATCTGAGAATTGGAAAGGTTCTTTAGGTAACACTTTACTCTTTAAAACCTCTAAGTGTGAATGGAGTGCACTTGCCAGCCTCCACAGCTGGCTTAGCTGGGAACTTGTGGTAGCTCAAACTGCAAGACAAATAACTCCGCTCCTTCCTGTGCAGGAGAGCAGCATCTGCTGGCTGAGCAGCTTGCCTGCATGCACACACACAAAAAATAAAATCAAAGCAAAAGAGCCTCATAATTTTGTTATTGCTTTTGTTTTAATTTATCGGACTAAGAAGGATAAATGAATAGCCTGATAATCACAGAGTGTTGACAAAAATTAAAACATATAAAGCCAACTAAAAATCTTCCATATACTGTATGAAAAATTGCTTTGCATGGAAATTTGCATAATCCATGCTCTAAAACACACAGGGAAAAAGAGCACTACTGGTTGCTGGCTCCATGGCTGAGATTTAATGGGTACCAAAGAGGCAGTGATTCGGGCCTGTAAGACTAGACATTCCTAGGATGTTCGTATATTCTGCAAAATAGAGAAAAGATATTTTTGTCCACTCAAGGGGCTGGGGCTGAGAGATCACAGATGTTTTCCAATGTATCTGCTTTAGTTAAAGTCAAAATGTAAGCATTCAGTTCTAGGCGCCCTTGTCTTCCACTTCTCCCACAGGTGACTTGTGGCACAGCTGAACCCTTTTATCTTTTTACCTAATAAAGGAGGGGCTCCTATATTTTATTTATCCCCAACTTACTCTTCTCTGTTAGACCTTGTCTCGAATCATCCCAGAGCTTGGATAAGCTGCTAGACGCACTTTTGCCTCTCAGCATAGATGCACTAAGGAGTGAGTGTGAGTGTCAGAGAAGCTGATCCCTGCATCTTGCTCCTGTCTTCTACCTTGAAAGGAAAGGAATCAGTAGCCAGCTTGAATATTTTTTTTCTGTATTTCCACACATGATGCCCACTTCCATCTGAGCTCATTTTAGTCTATTGTAATCCTTGTTTGTAGTCCATAGCTGTCTACACATGTGTCTGCCCTAAGTAAATGTCATACATGGAACATTAACTGCGTTCTCTCCCACTGTTCCATGCACACACTATATTTTCTTGCATATGCTAAACTCCCAAAATTTGAAAAGAATGAGTCTTTCGATTGTGTATTCACTGATAGTTTGTCAGATACTGTATGTGTTCTGACCTGCACACTCTGTAGAGAGGAATGGAGATTCTATATCATCGGTTATTGTGAAGGATGATAGTTGTCAAAAATTTTGCTTATTACACAGCACAGAATAAATACTTGAATAATAGCAGTCGTAACAGCATCTTTTAAAATATCGCCATACACTTGCTTCTTGATACTCTTTAGCATTCCAAAATGAGACAAATGATCTCAATATAGCAAAAGATATGAGTAAGAGCATAAAATCATCCCCTCCACCTTTTTTCTTACAGGTATATTATGAGGTCTGTCATTTTATCCCAATTTAAAGATTCAAGCTGAGACAAACTGAAGTTCAGAAAAGTAGACTGGCACTGGATTAACCACACAAACAAAAAGGGTGACTGTAGATTTTAGCTGTTTTATGAGTCTCCAGTGAAACCATCTCCCTCCAGAGAAGCAGACTTCTTTATTTGTGAGCTATCAAAGATATTTTGGGATAATACTGTCAGTTTGCATGAATATCTCCACCTACATTTGATACTAATTTATGCACAATATGAGGCCATATTGTCCTTTGGTTGGAATGCAAATTGGCTGAAAAAAGCAGCAAGAAAGATGTCTTCCCTGGGCAGTTCACCTCTGCTTGTCACATTTTCAAGCTCCTCTGTGTATCAAGTATGGGGTGGGTGAGTATTTTATTTAAAAATTTGAAGGAGAGAGTTGCTACTTCTGAAACCTCACAGGATTATAGGTTTCACAGGATTCACAGGTTTGGTGATAGGTAATATGGACTTTCCCTATTTTTGTACTGAACAGAAATGACTAAATCTATGCTTTTAAAACACTGAAGTATCTGAACCTTATTCATAAAAGCAAAGACTTGGCATGTGGATTGGAATATCAGTTTCCATCTGGAGAGAGATTGCTGTTGTTAACTTCATAAGGAATGATCATTTCCATGATCACAAACCAGTTCATTTATGTCATTAGAAAAAGAGAGGAAATGGGACCTGTCTTTACTAATGCCTTAAATGATAACCCCCTAGTGCCCATTCTTTTTCTGTCTCTAGGTTGTCTTCCAAAGGTCAACTTTTCTTTCTGATCTTGGTAAAGATATAGCAAAGTGACTGGCATTTGTTACTTCAGGACACGACTTCTTCAAAGGAATAACCCAAGGAACACATAATTTTGTTCATATTTATTGTGAGTCAAAAATAAATAAACTCTTCCTTAGGGAAAATAAAATCAAACAGTTTCAGAAATTGATTCTCTTTAAAAAAAAAAAGAAATTAAAATATTGCTTTTTTAATTATCTTCTTCTGTTATTCTCAGTGTTTACATGTGATGTCTGCATGTGTGAGTGAGCATGCCAAGGCATATTTGTAGAAGTCGGATAGCACATCTTTGGAGTCCATTAATTTCTTTCATTTCTTCTCCTGTCCCAGGGATCAAACTCAAGTTACTGGGCTTGTGGTGCTTTTGAGCTCTGAACCATCTCAGAGTCCCTTTGTGTGTGTGTGTGTGTGTGTGTGTGTGTGTGTGTGTGTGTGTGTGTGTGT
>JANHMN010000022.1:35033325-35046911 GCA_030674055.1 Rhabdomys pumilio
TATATATATATATATATATATATATATATATATATATATATATATATCTTGTATTAAAACAATAACCTATTGTCTGATACTCAGTCTTAGCAGAGAAGATACTGATTAGAGTGACACAAACTCATGATGTTACAGTCAGTCTGGCAATAGCTTCACAATTAAGCCAAAAGACTTTAGCGTGGATCTCATTTTCCAAAGCAAGGTCAAAAAATTCATTTGCAGAAGATCAAAGAACGTGGAGATATAGGAATATTTGACGTTTTTTAATCATGATCACTATCACTATACAGACAGGGAGCATCATAGTTTTGATTTAGGAAACAGAAGTAGATAAATCACCTGAACTCTCCAGTAAGTACTGTCTTGTTCTCCCCGCATCACTATGAGGAAAAAGTGGTTCAGCAGTTACAGCTAGTTAACAGATTCAGCCAGTTGAGCTTCTATATGCCAGGGGATTGCAGATGTGAAACAAACTCTACTCAAATACTTTTTATCAGGTCCACATTAATTATACCTAAGACAACACACGTACTTCTGAGGTAGATGTTACAATGCTGGTTTGGGGGTAGGATGAAAATGGAGTGTGATCATGTTCATTATAGAAGGAATTAAAAAAAATATTTGCAACCAACAGTTACTTGAATCCATGCTTACAATAATCAGAGATATAAAAGGCTGCCAGAACAACATATGTTCCACTGATAGGATTGTCAAAACCAAAAACTTCTGTATTTGGTTTCTAACGTCAATTTCATTGTCACTGCAGAAAAATAAAAGTAATTCGTGTAAAAAATTATTTCTTTTCATTAGGAGGTTAAGCTCCATATATATATATATATTCAGAATTAGCTTAACTATATATTAGAGATCTATTGTGCATAAAATTCATGTTATAAGCTATAGTCTGTGTCATGAAAGTTATGAACACAGAAATGAACAGACAAAACCTGAAATAGTAAGAGTTGGAATAGCCTAGGAATTAGGGGAAGAACAGCATTGATTGTATTGAATAGCTGGCAAAATCTTCAAATTTATCTGCTGTGAGACACATTGATTCTTGTGAACTGCCCATTGAAATGTAGCAAAATAGAAATCATTAATGACAAATTAGAACAATGTAAATGAATTGGCGATGCCAGAAAAAGTTCAAAAGAGGGATTGGAAAACAGCTAAAGACTTCTGACTAGTTGCTGTTGAGCAAGAGAGACTTAAGCAGCTACTAGAAAATGGAAGTTGCTTTTTATTTGTGAGTATCAGTATGCAGTTCCACTGATGATATGAGTCTTACAGAAGGAGGAAATGATGATGGAGCAAAGGCTGGAGACACTAAATAACGCCCAAGTCCTATAACTGAGCACATAACATGGTACAAAGATCCAAGGCAAATAATATCTGATGCTAGAATTGTACCTGTATGTATTTGTGTGTGTGTGTGTGTGTGTGTGTGTGAGAGAGAGAGAGAGAGAGAGAGAGAGAGAGAGAGAGAGAGAGAGAGACAGAGGAAGAAGAATTAAACACAGCAATGAGTTTTACTTAATATAGCATCTCAACATCCTCAACATCTACTTCCCTAAGCTTGAACTTCTTCGTTACAAGTTAATACTGAATATGAACTATTACTCATCTCTGGTATTCTGAGTAGTACCAGCTTAATTATTTTAAATCACAATTAGCTTGCTTCTAGCTACAAGACAATATAATATGCATGTGAATAAGTACATAAATTCATTAGATCTTTGTTGTTTCTCTTTTTCTCTCTCTGATTGGAATAAGTTATTAATTTAGATCTATGTTGCCACACACAGAGCTTGGTTTCATAATAACTTCACTGTGTGATTAGAAAGCAAATAGCCATCTGCCCTTTTGCAGGTATGTATTTACAATCCATGTTTCCTCAAGCTCTGTAAAGTCAGAAATTCTAGGATTATGTTAATCATCAAATAAGAGCTAAAACAGTTTTGGAACTCTGAACAGCAACAGCAGCATCTCCTGGAAATTGTAAGAATGGCAAATTCTTGGCTTTACCTAATGCTAGTGAATAGTAACCTGTAGGTGCACTGCTATGCAAATTGTGCTAAACAAGCTCCTAAATTGTATCATTGTAGACTGGATTGTGAGATGCAGCATTATAACATAAAATATTGATTTACAATCTTTGGACTGGGAAAATCTAATGAAACTGTTGGTTACACATTGATTGTTCACCAGAGATAAGGAACATGACATTGTGTTCTTTAAAATTATTTTCAACTGAAAGACCAATATGAATTACAATATCACACACCTTTAATTACTCCTAGGAGATGAAGAGGAGAAATAGAGTCTCTGTTTCCAAAGGCAAAAGACATGCTATCTTCTCACTGAACAATACTTCTTCCCTTCCAGCTGTAAAAGAAAATATGATTATATCTTTTTCTTTTTTACAAGAAACTCTTAGGCATATCCAATTCTGGAAAATAGTCACTGCCCTGTAACAATTCCAAATGTTACATGGTGATACTGTAGCTTTTCTGGGAAACATGAGAAAGACAAGGGTTAGATGAATAGAAAACTGAAGAAACATAAAATCTAGCTCTGATACTATCATTGAAATTTATACAAGTTATTTATACTACTGTAATTTTGAATGAATTAAAACTAGATACGACTTTTATGTTCATCAAAAAGGACATAAATTATAAATATAATTGAAGTTAAAAAATACCCTATTTTGGGGGGGGGTTGTTTATTTTTTTTCTCCAAAACATACAGATTGACCCATCTTTGTGAATCCAGGGTGAGAATCACTCAAATATGTGTGTACAAGATATTGGCAACTGTGAGATTACATTGATTAATTTGGAAAATCTATTAAGAAATGGTGAGGATACATAATTAACTCTGATATAAGAACATTTTAATACCTAGTGCTTCTAATGCCATTATATGCTTTCAGAAACAACTGTTTTTTTAAACTTTAAAGCGATGTTAAATAAATAAAATACATTTTTTATAATAAAAATGGAAGGGAACAAAGTAAAATTACAAAACTGTCGGGCCTGACATGAGGTCTAATCTCCATTCCACTTTCACCCTTCAGTCACATACACAGGTAGGTGGGATAAACAGACCCCAGGCCCCAGATAGATTTACATACTAATAAGGTACCTGAAGGCCAGAGGGTGGAGCCAATTAAGCATTCCTCCCCAGCCCCCCCTTCCCCTCCTTATTTAACTCATGTCTGCCCTGGGTTTTGGGGGTGCACATCCAGATCCATCCACCATCCACCATGCCAATAAATCGGTTTTGGAAACCCAAGGACTTCCTTGTGTGTTGAGGCCATGCTGTGAGAAGCCAGGACTAACTTACAGCTGGAGGAACCCAGGGCGTTCTCAGCCAACTACACACAGCATGGTGTGAGAGACCCTGCAGTTCCCCAGCCATATTTTTTCTTAACCACACAAAACCTCATGTACAAAAATCTAGTCATAATTAGGTCTTCAGACAACTAAGTACATGTACTTTATGAATTACAGTGTGCACTGCCACATCTTTCTGTGCATGAGGGAGATATGAGTTTACTCCACTATTAGTTTAATATATTACCACAAATTGACATATATAAACAGTGTCCATTAGTTATCTCACAGTTATTAGGTTCCAAGTATATGTGAGCTGAGTTGGATTCTCTTCCCATGGTCTCACAAAGCCAAAAGCAACTGCTGATAATACTGATGATACTGAAAGTTTCCTTTTAAAATTTAAAAAAAATGAGAATTTTATGTATGTTTATATTTTGTCATTTCTGTCTTTTTTTCTGCCATCACCAACTCCTCCCATATCCCTGTACTTCCTCAAATTCATGAATTCTTCTTCATTATTGTTATACACACACACACACACATATGCATACGTACACACATAAAGACAACCCACTGAGCTTATTTATAGTCACTCATATGCATGTTATTGCAGAATGAGAAGGAATATTGTATGAGTCAGAGGGAATATTGTATGAGTCACAAATATTTGTGGGAAGATAGAGTCTACTATATACAACAAAAATGTTGCACCCATGAAATCTCAACAATATGATTGCACTGACAACTATGCAGTGGCTCTGGACTTTTAACTGAGGTATTTGAAAAGAAAGCCACATATAAATTCAGATTTCCAGCAGTGGACAGAATAAGGACTCTACTTCCTTGCTGTTAGTGAGCACTGAGCCACTGCCTACTTCAAGACAGTACCAGCAACAAGTCCTTCCATTTTCAATGCAGCAAGAGTGCATCTGACTTGGGGTTTATGGAGGAATCATTGTTTGAGTCTTGCAGTCTTAGCATCTCAGCTGAATTAATCAAGCTTTATGCTGAGGTCCAACTCTAAGGGAGAATTTGAAATAATAAGGATAGGATGAAAAAAAGAAAGGTAAGGCAAAAACTGAATGGCAGGAGAGAGGAAACAGAGAGCACTTGAGAACTGTGAGATTTGGCTGTCAGGATGCATGAGCTTTCCCTGCTTTCAGGGAATAAAATGACTATAATGTTCTTCCATGCTATCTTAAACTTCAGTGTACATCATTGGCTTGACAGTCATGTATACAAACATTCATGTAAGCCATTGCATGACCATTTCTAGGAGAGTTTGCAATTTTATCTCTGATCATGGCTCTCTGAGTTTTTCCTATGATGTAGTTCTGGGGTTGAGAATAAATAAGAGGAGACTTGGCAGATAAGGTAGTTAAGTTTTAAAATGCCACACCTCACTCTCTAAGTCATGAAGCATCTTAGATATAAGGTTGGTTCTAAATACTACCAGGCATCAAAAGCTTAATTTTTGTAAAAGGGAAAAATCATTTGGGCTTCTCTTCCTAGTGAGTCATATTAAATTGGTATATATGGGTAAGTACCCTTATAGAGCTCTCAACTAATCAAGTAGAAATGTCAGGTTGTACTTGGAGAGGTACTGAGCTAAAGCTACAGGGCAGAAGTTTAAGAGAAATGGACTTTCTGCAGTTCTCAGACTCACCATGCTGGGCTATGAGCTGATTCCAACATTACCAAGTCCTAGAATTCATCACCTTCCAAATGCTAAAGTAAAATTGGGGAAATGTCATCAAGTTGTTAACCATTATTATCTATTAAAGTAGCACTACCGAAGACAGGAAAATCACCTAATAAAGCCAGTCTTTCTTCTTTTTATCACCTAGAACTGTCAAGACTCCGATAAATTATAATGGACCCAACATAAAACCAATGACCTGCATATTCTCCGTTGAAAATCCCTCTTATCTCAGCAAGTAACCACCAGCAGACATGTCAATTAGGATGGAAGAATGTCAAGGTTAAACGTTTCTCAAAGCTTCACGTGTCTACCTTTCAAGTTTGAACGGCTTGAAGTATCTGTTTAGCAACTCTTTGACAAATATGCTTTTCTATTTTTACATGAAAAATAGATGAATTTTATAGAGTTCTTCAGAGAATACAGTTTTTTAGTGATACTTGGATGCATGGTTTATCAAAAAGAAACAAATTGAAAAAAAAAAAAAACTCCGTGTTTTTTTTTCTATGCCACTTTCTTGACAAATTTTAACTTCTTCAGTCAAAAGTAGAGATAACACCCCCTTCTATTCCCTTTAAGATTACTCTGGAAGTCAGATATACCATATACTATATTGAAAATGCCCAGAATAAGGTAAAGGATAAATAAATCAAAGGTGTTTGATAAACTTAACCTGTGACCTAGTATTTAGGGGCAGGTCAAGGATCATCATAGGCTACAAAGTGGACCTTGTCTTTCAAAAAAGGATTTGTAATTCCTCTGTGAGGTCAAGGTCATAAATTGCTCATTCATTTGTTCAACAAGTATTTAATGAGAAACTATGTGTTATTCAGACATTAAAGTAACCATGAATTTAGTATCAAATAAAAAAGGCAGAATATTCTTTCAAGGAATATACAATTTAATGGTAAGCAAAGAGAATTTAATAAAAAAAAAATCATAGTACATTTATCTCATAAGAGAATGTAGAAATTTTAGTGGGTATAGATCAGACAAATCTAAGATAGTACGGTAAGTTTTGGAACATCGATAAAGGCTGCCTACACCAAATAATATTAAATTTATATTCAGAATGATAATAAATGATTAGACTAAGTAGTGATAGGAAAATGCTCAAAGTGGATGAAGGCTAGCATTAGTAGGGAGAAAGCCCAAATAGTCTTCCAGCCTCTGCCTCAGAAGATGCTTATCCATAAATATCTCATGTGTGACTGAAACAAACAACAACCAAACGAATGAAACCCACCACCACCAACAACAAAACAAACCAATAAAAACAAAAACAAAATAAAACAAAAACAAAATAAAACAAAACAAACAAACAACCAAACAAACATGGCTCCAATCTTTGCACAAAATAACACAAGCAATTGTTTGTTTTCATCAGTTGTGACTGGATTCTAATGAGCAGAGATGCCGAACCAAAAATTAGTGTAGATGTTTAGCATCCATGAACTTCCCCTTATGAGATGAGGACTTGTAACCTAAAGCTTCTAATAAATTGTGAGAGTTTATTGAAGGTTCATTCCATGCAGAGAAATCATAGCTATGCATCTCAGGAGAGATAAGACCTCATTCATTGGGTATTGGTCACTGACTCTCTCAGGCAGGCAACATCACTCCAGTAGCAATTTTGACTTCGGTGACAGTGTTGTGGACTTCACTTATAGACATCTGGGAACATCTCTAGGAGGCAAAATAAAATGTTACTCTTGAAAAAGAAGATCAGGCTGACATGCAGGGAACCATGAAGTTGGCTTGGTCCAGTTGCCTTGATAGTCATATGTCATACGTTTATCAGGTTAGAGTCCATGGCTTCTGGGCACTACATGTCTTCCCATTCCTGACAGACTCCTTTAGGCAGTGAAGCATTCAGGCTGCTTTATGTTTCTCTGCGTGTTCCCTTAGTAGTCAAGGAAGCATGGAAAGTTGATAGAACAACTGGTCTTGGACGTCAATCTTCTGTAGCCTGTGTAACTTGCAAATGTCATTGTATCCTGGCAACCACACCTATATCGATCCTGACAATTGGCATTATAATCTATTTCTAGTAAAGGTATAAAAAGTCTGATTGCTCTTAGTAAAACTGTCATAGCCTCACTTGTACTGGATCTCCCTCTAACTTGACCTGATTTAATTCCTCAAAGCCATATCAACTGACCTTGGCTTGGTAAACAAGCACAGACACTTGCATTCACAAGATCAGGAACTATTATTAATAGAACACCTAGCATCTTTTTCTTCATCTTAGCAATTCATTTTAAACTCTTCTCATTCCATTTTTTTCTCTCAAGCAGCTAAGAAAAAGGCTTATGTTTGATGATAAAGAATTTAACAGATAATTTAAGTTTAAGGCTTTGTAAGAAAAAATAAACATGCATTAAAGAATTTAATCTGTACATGAAGGAAAATTTTTAAGTGGAGGGAGGGGCAGGGGGTGCATGTTCTAAAGAAACAAAAATAACCTGAGAAGAAACGCAGATAATAGGTACCTGGGGTTACACAGCGTACTTTAACGATTTTGTCTTTAATTGAAAAGCAACAGTCTAATAATAATCAGCAGTAAGACGGCCACCCACATGCTCACTAGCTTTTATACCAAGCAGTCCCGTGAAGCATGCTTGGCAGCCTAAGCAATTGCTGAAATTGAGTGAAGGATGAATGTAATTGCTGTACAAGCCTTCAAGAAACTTCTCTGACAACAAAACTTAGAGCTAAATAAAGCTGCTACTATGCTTATAAAGGCACCACCTAGGCATCTACTCCTGACTACAGCTCACCAAGAACCAAATTGCACAAGTACATCGCTTAGTCTCAATGTAACAGTATTTACTAACCAAATACATGGTCTATAGACTCCTTTTAAGACTATTTAAGTTCATCTTCACTATCTGTGCTGTTTTCCACAAACACTAAGCCCTTACTTTTATCACTATAAGTATATTTTAAATATATCCACTTTATATGCTGATTGCTGACCCCCACCACTGTCCACCCCTCACAGTTCCTACCAACTTAACTCCCTCCCCTTCTACTCTGAGATGGTGAGGACCCCTTTGTGTATTACCACCACCACAGCACATTAAGTTTCTGCAGGGCTCCATATATCCTCTCCCACTGAGGCCAGACAAGGCAACCCAGATAGGGGAACGTATTCCACAAACTGGCAACAGCATTAGGCTTCTCCTCCAGTTGTTTTGGACCCACTTGAAGACCAAGCTGTGTGTCTGCTACATATGTGCACTGGGCCTAGACCCAGCCTGTATATGCTCTTTGAATGGTAGTTCAGTCTCTGAGAACCCTCAAGGGTCCTGGTCAGTTGACTCTGTTGGTCCTCCTGTGGAGTTCCTGTCCCCTTCGAGGCCTTCCATTCCTCCCCCAGCTTTTTCATAAGAGTCCCATAGCTCCATGCAATGTTTGGCTGTGGATAACTGCATCTGTTTCCGTCAGCTGCTCATGGAGCCTCTCAGAGGACACTTATGCTAGGCTTCTGTCTACAACCAAAACAAACTATCATTAATAGTGTCACACTATAAATATTTTCAATATAAAGAGTAATTCTCAACTTTTAGAAGAGGCAAGATTCAGAAAAGCCTTTACAACATTGCAGAAATGCCTCTTCTGTTCTAAGTACGTAGTTTTAAATATGGAATTTCTCCTGTGTTCTGGTTTTACCCTCTCCTGCAATTAGTATTAAAGTCTCTCCTTAGTACTTATTTTCCTTTACTACTTGGCTCTGATTTATTCGTGGAGCAGATTATCCTCAGTGTGGGAAACTATAGTCATGCTGGAAAGCAATGAAGGAAATATGAAATATTTTAGCCTTCTCTCAGAGCTGCTGCTCCCACTCACCTGCCGTGCTGACCCCTTCCTCCACACAGCCATGCTACTGTTGTATAAGTGTGCCACCTCCACTCTTATATCTCAGCATTTTCAAGGGAACTGAAAAAAACTTTTTTGCTTGTTCAAGCTTTAGTTTGGTTCGCTGTCTTAACAATGTACTTCTTTGTAGCTGTCAGTTTTAATAATACAATACCTCTCATCCTTTATGTTATTTTTTTATAATTATGTTATTATAGCAGAATCCCTCCCCATCTTGTTCTGCAAACAGTAGATGTGTGCTTGGCTCACAGGATGAAATATTTAGGAGTGTGAAGCCTGCATTTGGTGAAAGCCCACCTGCTGCATCTTCCCAAGGTCCAGGAAGGAAGAAGTGAGCAGAACAGAGACGTAATGGGACCACATCAAGCCTTTCCTTAAAAACCCACTTAGAGTGTAACTAAGGATTATAATAGCTGAGTTCAGGGGTGGGTGAGGGTATTCCTCCAAGATCTGTAACATTACCTAGAATTACAGGTACCCAAGGAATACAGACAACAGGAGAATAGTCGTCCACAGTGAACACTGCACCAATTATGATCATATACCTAGCATTCAGCCTTGATACATACATGCAAATAACATACACAGATTGAGCAGGTTATACTTTTAAATTTAAGAATATGTATGTCATAATAATTAATGTTGGGGAGAGGGTCATGAAGTAAAAGGGACAAAGGAAAGGTGTAAGAGAAGTTTTGAAGGGAGGAAAGAAAAGGAGAAAGTATGTAATTATAATCTCAAAAAGAAAAAAGAAAAAAAAATACCTTTAAAAATTTAATGCCTCACAACTCACCACTGCTATAATGAGAGTTAAACTGCCACATGAATTTGGCAATTATATTTAATGCATACTACTTATAATATTTCCAGTTGTAATTTTCCCTCTATCCCCCACCTCATCCACACTTTACTCAATGGTCATAAATTTCTAATTATCTGAGTGCTATATGGAGATGAGCCCATTGTCTCCCATTGAAAAGTCCTGCCACAATAAATTCAATTGTTATCACACTGGTCCTAAATAATCTCTGAAACACCATGCCATCAAATTTTCTTCCTTCACCAGTATCATGCCATGTCATTTTCTCTTGTGATATCTTGTTTTCTGTTTTTATGTGAGAACTAAGACATTGAGAAATACTGATCCAGTGCATAATATTTCCAGAATCTCCACTTTTCTGTTTTATACTTCTTATTACATCTTGTTTCTGCAACTGCCATTACTATGTCTTAGGAAAACAATGAAAGAAGTCAAATATGTTGATACTAATTTTTTTACTTTGCTTTGGAAACATTTATGCATACATTCTAAAGAAAAAGAAAAAGAAAAAATAGGGCTCGAAAGATGGCTTTTTGTTCTTTGAAAGGTTTTGAGTTTATTTCCAAGCACCCATGTTAAACAATTCACAACCACTTGTAATAGCAGCTCCAGGAAATACAAAGCCCTCTTTGAGCTTCCAAAGACACATGCCATTTTCTCACCATGCACTGCCCCCACATACACACACATGCACACACACAATTATAAGTAGACCGTTATATTTAAAAGCATAAATTATAGAGCTATCTATGATATAGTCACTGATATCATATATCACTATATCATAGACTATATTATCAGTGGCTTTATACTTAGTATCTTTCTTTCGGAACAATCTCCTCCTGTTGTGAAGCATTTCTTGTACTCTTTTGGATTTTGTAATAAAAATTGTGAAACAAACTAATACAAAATATTAACCAGATAAACAACATGAGATTTTAAGTTTTGTTCCTGGAGGTTATAAAGATAGTATAGTGTGAATAGTTAGATCAGAAATTTTAATGGCATTTTAACAAAGAAAGCTAAATTACAGAAAAAATGGTTAAACAAAAAAGAATGTTTGTTCTAGCCTTATAGTTTTCAAACCTGCTTTAATAAGTTTACCGAAATCCTTTAATCTCCCTTCTAGACCACCACCCACCAGAGGCAGTGGAAAGGAAAAGTTAACAGGGCAAAAGAAAATGTGGACCTGTTTAGAAATAGTTCTTTGGAATATTCCAATTTGTATTGTCAGAATAGCAGCAGTTCCATTCACACAAATCAGCAGTCATAGCTAGATCTACTCACAAACAACATTCACAAATCAGTGATGGCAGTTAGGTCCAAAAGAAACTGCAATGCTCATCCAAGCAGCCTGAGTCCATAGAAGAGGGAAGACTCTACCTGAAGACCATGGGAAGTTCTTTGATGTGTTTCCCTCTACAAAGTCAAGACAAACAAGGATCAGCAAAGAGTCGCAAGGTGAACCAATGTCACACAGCATCATCCATTGTCTGTTGAGTTATATTGATACCCTTTCCAAACATCATGTGTTCTCTCAGTTGTCTGCTTTACCACAACATCACATGCCCTTTTCCCAGGCAGCTTCTAGAAAAACACCACATGTCTGTTCTCAGAAAAACATCCTCTCACATGTCTGCTTTAGCAGAAACATCCTCTCATAAGACAGTTTCCAGGTAAACACCACACACACGGCACAACTTTTTCTCCCATGAAACCGTAAATTTCCCCTTCCAGTTTGCAAGTGTAAGAATAGAAAATATATTATTTACTTAATTAAATAGAGTGACCAATAATTACTTTTAGAGGCAAAATTTTATGTCAGGCTTGTGGCCTGAGAGGAATAGTCCACCAGGGCAAGGGAGGCTTGGTAGTAAGCAAGTAGGGCAAGAAACTGACAGATCTCATTTTAAACCTCAAACACTAAGCAGAGAGAGTAAACTGCTAGTGTGGTCAATCAATGAATTCTGGAAGCATGTCCTGGTTATAGTCTTCTTCAGCAAGGCCTCAGCATCTATGCAAACAACATGACCAACCAAGAAAAAAGTTTTCAAGTACTTGAGCCTATGAGTGGCATTTCTCATTTCTCATTCAACTCATCACAGAAGGTGACTAGGAAACATACGGGAAAAGGATGGCAAATACGGTTTATTTAGAAAACTCGGTCTAGGCTTTCTCTGATGTTAACAACCATCTCCTCTGACAAGTGGTCCTCATAAAAGGAGAAGGGAGTGTCTTTGAAAATGGAAATTAATGCCTCATTCATAAAGGTATATTTAAGTCTTTTTAGACAAAATGGTAGATAGAATTCCAGGTCTGATCTTTCTCAGTTGTCTTTAGCTCAAAATAGCATTCATATCAGTGTGGTACATTTTGGCTTGTTATGCTCTGATCACCGTCAATTCACCCAGTAATTGTATGGGCTGATTCTTTTTCATTTGGAACATAGTTAGCTTCAGTGTTGTCTTTTGATCCAGCAATAGAAGATTCTCATCTTGTTCTGGAACATAGTATTCTTTTCATAGTCCTTATCATCAGTAATTGATAAACTTGATTGCCTACCTGCTCCATGATAGTAGAGAAATGATACCGATGACTCAATTTCATATGCTACATCTCTATAAAAGTATGTGACATGCAGTCAGGACTCAATGTTTATGGTGGAATAAATGATGAATTTTGCTATAACAATACTGGTTGTTTAATCATCCTAGCTCAATGAAACACTTAAGGCTAAAAACTGCCTCAACCACACTATAATGAGGAGTTATTTATGCTCTTACCCATAGTATTCTGTTTTTCATTATTCTTTTTAAATAAACCTTGTTTAGTTTGTAACAAAGGAGAGAGCCAAAGGCCAAATTCTGTGATGATTTTAGCTCCACAGGGGAAAAAGTAAAAATGGGCTGTCTTCAGAATTGCTGAGAAGATGTCAAAGCCATTTGCTACTTCACAAATCATAGTAAAGGGTAATTGGATTTCATTTCTCCTCAAACAAGGTGACACAAAGAAAGATGAAACTGCTTTCCAAAGAATGGCCCTTTTCATAGTCAAATACCTGAGGGTTGGTCCTTAGTAAGTCACTGTGAGATGAAGGAGCACAACATCAAGGTCAACTACAGAAGATATTCTGGAGCATCTCCATGGTCAAACTGAATAAAAGGACATGCTGTAGCAATGTAAATAAATAAGCAAGCAAAAAAAATACTTCTGTTGGTGGTTTATTTTAATCATAAGCACAGGAAAAACAAAGCAGATTTCTGCTTTACTGAAGTACATGTTCCCTATAGAGTATTTAACGACAAGTGTCTCAAAGGTGAAAAGGAAACATATATATATATATATATATATATATATATATATATATATATTTCAGAGAATACACACAAAAAATTCAAAAACTATTCTTCATAAACTTCAACCAAACTAAGTAATTCCTCATATAAGTTCCTTATATCTCCTTATTTCCTAGCAACCAAACATAACAAAAAATTATATACAAATAACCAAGAACATAACTAGTTAAACATCTAAGTTACTCTCAATACAATGATCATTTTATCCTATGAAGACTATCTACCCAAACACAAATAGCTCCTATTTCAGTGAAAAACATACCCTTCACAATTGTGTTTTAACAGATAACAATAATAATTTTCTTGTTAGGCCTAAGTAGTAGATAGGTAGATAGGTAGAAAGGTAGATAGGTAGATAGGTAGTTAGGTAGATAGGTAGATAGGTAGATAGGTAGATAGGTAGATAGGTAGATAGGTAGATAGGTAGATAGGTAGATAGGTAGATAGGGAGATAGGGAGATAGGGAGATAGGGAGATAGGGAGATAGG